>PUFA01000436.1:0-506115 GCA_003508835.1 Eonycteris spelaea
CACAAAAGTCTCCCCAGCCTTGACAGCCAGACTTGTACCCCGTTTCCAGACAAGTGAACTGAGGCTAGGAAACGAGCCAACCACATCCCCTGCCTGGCCTGGGGCCTCCGCGCCGACAGGGACCCCTCACCTCTGGTAGGCCCTGTGGGCCCTGAGCCCCTGTCTGAGGGGGTGGTGGCTGCCACTATGTCCCCCATAACTCACCCGGAGCGCGCACCATGCATTAAGCCCGGCTGGCAGGGGACGGCACTTAAGGGGGCAGGAAGGACGCAGCTCCCAGCCCCAGGGGCTCCGGCCGGCCTCCTGTGTGTCTGGGGTCCCTCTGAGCCTTGCCCAGGCTGGGCGGAAGGAGGGCCTACTGAATGCCCACCCCCAGTGGCAAGTCCAAGGCCAACCACACCCGTCCCTGTTTGCACCTAGAGCAAAAAACGAGAGTCCTGTCTAAAAGTCGCAAATGCCTTTCCTAAGGCTGCTGGCCTGGGCACAGCCCAGGGAGCGCTGCGCAACAGCCCCCCAGAGCCGGGGGTCCAGAGGCGGTCCTGGGGGCTCTGTGCAACGGCCCCCGGAGCCGGGGGTCCAGAGGCGGTCTGGGGGGCTCTGTGCAACAGCCCCCGGAGCCGGGGGTCCAGAGGCGGCCCTGGGGGGCTCTGTGCAACAGCCCCCCGGAGCCGGGGTCCAGAAGTGGCCCCACAGCGCCTGGTGCAGCCGGCACGCCTGTCTGAGCCCCGCCTGGGGCAGGGCGGGCACTGCAGCTCCAGGCGGGGAGCTGACGGGCCCTGCACTGACCACACGGGATGACAAGTACCTCTGCCCACCACCACGGCTAGAACCCGTGAGGCCTCAGCACAACGTCCAGCTCCACGTGTCTCCTGACGAGGCTCCGGGGGGCCCGGGCGGCCGGGGGAGACTGCCCACATGGCAGGTCCAGGACCCTTGACCTGAACACATGGCCTGGGGTCTGTGCCACCCACAATGCCCGCACAATCCCAGCCCACGTCACATGCCTGGGGGCGTGCACACACCATGCCCTGGCCGTCCTCACCCCAGCTGGGTTCAGGCAGAGCCCAAGGACAGGGCAGGGTCTGCGGGCTGTGCAGGGCCCGTGGAGGCCGCCCCCGCCAGCACCGGGAGCGGCTGTCCACGGTGCTGACTGCAGGCGAGGCCATCGAGGAGCAAGGCTGGGCCACCGACACCCCGGGGCATCCTGAGCCTGCCTGTGGGAGATGCCCCTCGTGACATCGCGGGGCGCAGAGGTGGCGGGGACAGGGGTTGGCTCATTTAATCCTCCCACCTGACCTGCAGGAGAGGAAACGAGGGGCCGAGGGGCCGCCCCTGGCTGTGCTACCCCACCATGTTCATCAGAACACCCTGCACCTCATCCCCAGTCTCTGGGTCTAGTGGGAACCCTAGGGACCCCAGGGGAAGACTGCAGCTGGGGCCCCCCGCGGGCTCTGCGTGCAAAGGCCACTCTGCAGACCAGCACCCGTGGGCGAGGGACAGGCCAGGGCAGGGAGGCCACACATGGGGACCACCCTCTGTGGAGGAAGCTGAGAGTCAGTCAGGGCCTCTGGCTGGAGGACAGTGACCCACTGGGTCTGGCCGACCCGAGGCCCCTCGCCAGGTTCACACGACTGGTACAGGAGGGTCACAATTAAGGCTGAGTCCCCAGCCCCGACCACGGCGGGTGGGGCTGCCTCTTGGGGAGGTGCCAGTGCAAGGGGAAAATGTCATTTAACACCGAAAGCGCCGGGGAGGCTGGCTCTGCCTTCAAGGGCGGCGGATGGCTCCAGTCAGCAAGAAAACACCACGACGCTGTCCCACGGGTGCACGGAAGGGTACAGGGAGGACGCCGGTGGGGGATGGGGGCCGGTCCAGGCTCTGGGGACACAGGGGAGTTCCCCACCACCAGCCCCGGAAGAAATGTATTTCCTTAATTAACTGTCCACGGAGCGTCCACACCCCCACCCTGAGATGGCAGGGAAGAATCACGCCGGCTGTTGCCCAGCCGCATGGCAGCACACACTCAGCCCGCGCTGGCGCACGGTGACCCCCACGACAACGCGCCTCGCAGACATGCAGCCCCCGCAAGCCCCCAGGCCCCTCCATGTTCAAGCACACGTGCACAGAACGGTCACCGAAAACTCGGACACACACGCCTACAGAACCCGGGCACGTGCTTCCTAGAATCACCTGTAATTTTGAAATGTTTCTGCATATGAAGCTTTTAAAACATTTTGGCAGGGAAATTACAGCCTCCAAGTGCGGGAGAAAATGGGCCTTGTCACACCCAGACACAGACCATAGAACACAAGATTATGGGGCTGCGGTCTCCGGAGGCCGGGCACTCTAGGCTCCCCCCGGGCCAGGCTGGCCAAGAGGGTGCAGCGGGGGGCCTGGGACCCCACCCCAACCCCAGCACCTCCCCAGACCCTCGCTCACTGCCTAGGGCACTGGCTGGACCCCCATCCCCTGCCAGGAAGAAGCCCAGGTGGGACCAGGAGCAGACCCCAACCCCAGGACAGCTTGGGACAGGAAGCCAGGCTGTCCCAGGCCTGCCATCAGCTGGGACCTCCCTGTCCCCTCCACGCACCCTGAACCCACGCCCTGTCTGCGGCCCTCCTCCGCCACGGCCCGGCCCCGCCCCGCCCCGGCCCCGGCCCCGGCCGTGCCTGGCTCATGCTCCTGCTTCCTGTGTCTCTTTTCCATGGCTTTTTCAGGTCACCTTAGGGCAGGCCGGTGGTATTGTCACCTCCAGGCCCGGGGGGCTGTCAGCCGGCCCTCTGCCACCGCCCCTCTGGCCACATGGCTCAGGGTAGCAGATGGCCGGGCAGCTGGCCATGTCCTTGGAACGAGGTGGAAGGCTGGGTGCCCGCAGAGGCCAGGCCCGTGCCCGGCAGGCCCTCGCCTGGCGGCTGGCACAGCCTCGGGTGGGGGCTGGGCACGGTGGGTGGGACAGCCCCCCCCAGCCCAGAACTGCCACGGGGGCCATCACACGCGCCCGAGAACGGCAAAAGCCATGCCCCAGGCCAGAGACCACTTCCGCAGCTGCCCAAGGTGGGGTCGGCGGGACTGAGCCACGGGGTGGGGGGTGCCTTCCAGGCTGATGGAGATGTTCCCCACTTCGTTAGATATTGTCACTCAGGCGACAACTCCACACTGTTGATTTAAAATCCATGCAACTGACTAGAGACCCGGCCCGTGGCGGAGATGACACCACTAACCAAGGACCCAAGGCCAGTGTCCAAGAAGGGTGGCGGGGAGGGGCATGCGGGGGACAGACGAGGACATGGCCAGGCTGCCAGGGGGTGGAGAGGCAGGGGCCGCTGCCGGGCCTGACCACAAAGGGCAGCCTTACCCTGAAGCCCAGAGCCCCACAGGCCGGGGGCGGGGCTGTGGCCGAGGGCAGGGGGTGCAGCTGGGACCGGGGCCCTCTCGCCGCTCAGGCCTCCCGACCTGCAGTCTACGCTATCTCTGCTTTGCATCTAGAAGGTTCTACCCACACAGAGCCTGGCAGGCCTGCCTCTCCCCTCAACCTCCCTCCCAGCACGCTGGACTCCAGGGATGCTCACAGAGCCCCGTGAAGCCGCCTGGGTCAGTGGGCACACAGGCCTGCCGCGGCCGCCCAGGACACTGCCAGCAGCACCTGGACCTCGGCTGGGCAGGACAACAGCCCCCCCGCCCCCCGGGGCGCGCACACGGCCGGCACCGGCATCAGGTCGCAGCCCGGCCCTTACGCCGGTCCTCCCGCCGTGCCCTCCTGTGGAGTGGGATGGCCATCCCCGGAGTCCACGGTCCCTGTCTGTCCAGCCAGCCGCTGGCCCCAGGGAGAAGAGTTTGCGCAGTACACCGTCCTGCGGCACCCTGACCCCTGACCTGGCCAGGACGGCCCAGCACCCCCCCACAGGACACCAGCACCTGCCCCGTCCCTCACCCAACTCCACCCGCCCACCACCCACCTGCATGTAGACCAGCCTCCCAGCCCCCGGGCCCTGGGCACCCCGGCGGCAAGCACCGGCAACAGGCAGGCCTGTTCCCTCCCCTGAGATGAGCCGGCACCTCCACCCCAGGACGGATGGGTGACGAGTGGCGCTCCCACCCCACGCAGACAGCGGGAGGCTCTCCACCTCGCACTCCCAGACCCGCCCGAGCCCCCGAGGGAAGCTCCTCAAACTGGGCACACAGACAGGTCAGTTACCACCCCCCCCAGCCAGCCCCTCCCCTGTCCTTGGGCTGCACCCTCCAGGCCTAGCCAGGGACAGCGGTCTCAGCCAGGCACCCTAGGGCCGTTGGGACAGGAGGGTGGCGCTGCCGCAAGCTTCAACCCAGGAGAGACTTCAGGGAGCCAGGCGGGCAGGTGCCTCCAGGAGAGTGGGAGCCTCGAGGCACAGCCTGGAGGAAAGGGGCACCGAGCAGAGGCCGGGGCAGGAGGGAGCTGCAGAGGCCGCTGCACCTTAACTTCCAAGCGTGTGCACAGGACGGGACCCTCTTTCTCACCTCCCCTCAGCCCCTCCCAGGCGCCCTCGGGACCCCCTCCCCACCCTGCACCCGGGACTCCCCCGCCCCGCCTGCATCGCACACCACTGCTGGCAGCGACCCCGGCTGGCCGGCCCGGGGGGCTCAGAGCACTGACACTGACCAGGCTCCTGAGGTCCAGCCCACGGGGAAGCCCCTTCCTCAGCCTCAGCCCCAGCCCCTGTGGCCGGTTCCAGTGGGGAGACAGGCAGGACACTGAGGGGATGCTTCTGTCCCCTGGGCAAGGGGCAAAAGCACTCGTCCTGTGGGGTGCCAGGGAGAGGGGGCTCTCGCCTCCGTCACCAGCAGGAAGGGTTTAGGAGACACCTGCGCGAGGCGCAGTGGGGGTCGTGCCCAGCACCACCCCTCCCTTCCGTGTGCCTCTGTAGCCCTCTCCGACCCCAGGTCTGGACCTGCTAGGCACCAAGCTGGGGGCTGGGGCCGGCCGCAGGGGCCCGTCTTGACCAGTCGGGAAGTGTAAATATGTGGTAAGAAGGGGTGGGGTGTTCCGGCCCAGGGGGACCCCGGGGGGCCCAGGGGGCCCAGTTTGCTCTTCTCCAGGCCAGTGGCAGGGCCTGCATCTTGCAGGGAGGCCCCTGCGGGGGTCACAGGGCAGACAGCTCCTGGGGACAATGGGGCCAAGCGCCCTCGAGCACAGCCCCCCTGAGGGGCGCACACCTTCTCCCTGCAAGGAAGTGTCCAGTCAACAGGGAGGGCCGGGGAGGGGAGAAGCAGGTCCTGTTCACCTCCTGGGACCTGACCACCCCCTTGGCCACCACTCCGCCACTTACACTGCCCACCACGGTCACAACACCTATGGCTTCCATTTCTGCTCACACCGCCACCCACAGCCACTAGTGCCAACCACACTGGAGCCCACTGCAGCCGTCCGTGTCCCCCTCGTCACACGCCTGCTCAGAGTCCAGCCTGCTTGGGCTCCTGGCCTCTGGGGTCCTCCTCTACTCCACCCCTGGGCCTCCCCCTCCCGGAGGCCCCCTGCAGAGAACAAACTCTTGGGATGACTCCCTCTGGCAGCGAATGCCTGGGGCAGGAGCCACCTTGGGTCACGATCCCGCACTCTGACTGCCCTGTGACACTCCCAGTGACCCTGAGTGCCTCCAAATGCGGGAGAGAAAAGCCAGGGCCCAGTATGGGAGGGAGGTGCAGAAAAGGGGACCTGGGTTTCTGGGCATTCGGCCTTAACTGGACCGCTGCAATTGAGCATTATAATGTAGCATCCTTCTGGAACCCGCGGCCCAGCTAAGCCACGCCCCCTGCTCCTGGTTGTGGAAGGAGGGTGGGCTCGGGAACTAAGGAAGGAGCAGGGAGTGACCTTGGTGTCCTTGCTCCACTGAGCCTCCCCAGCCCAGACAGTGGCGCTCCAGGCCTGGCCAGGCTTGCTCCAACCCGGTCAGTGGGACACCTGCCACAACCACCCTCCTGGCAGCCAGGGGGCTGGGTGCAACTCTGTCCCCCAATCTTGGGGTCAAGGGGTCACCCTGTAGCACAATCACCTCTGACTCTGGACACAGGCACCTCCCACCTGAGCAAACCCAACCCACCTCAGCCAAAGTTATGAAAGCCCCTCCCACCCAGCTGGAGGAGGGGCAGCAGGGACCGAGACCCTCCACACACTCCTGCTGGCCCCCCTCGCCCCACGGTCCTGGCGGGCGCAGTCAGGGCAATCACGCACTGTACACCTTCCCACCGCGGCTCTGCTGGCGGGACCGCCGCGCCCCTCAGCCCCTGGGGAGCCGACCCTGGAGCCCAGTAGGTCCGCTTGGTGGGGAGGGTTCAGAGGCGCGGCGCCGGCCCTGCACACAGACCAGGACTGGAATCGGTGCCAGTGAGGCGCAGAGGCCAGGGCGGGACCCATCCCGTCTGAGGAAGAGAGGGGAGAGGACACGGGGCAGCCGCCAGGGGTGGCGTGGAGGCCCGGCTGGACCCCGCGGCACCGGAAACGCCCCGCATCGGCCGGTCCAGCCCTGGCCGCCCGCCGGCGCAGCGACCCGGGCACCCCCAGTCTACGGCACCCCCAGTCTACGGCGCTCGCGTCCCGCCCCATCCCGGCGGGGCAGCGACCCTCGGCTCTCCCGGAGCCCCGGGATGAACGGCGGGCCGCAGCGCCACCCGGGGACCCGCGCCCCGCCGCCACTCACCCAGAACAGGAGGTTGAAGGCGAACATGAGGTACTTGACGCCCTGCAGGCAGCCGCGCGCCATGCCGCAGCGCTTCAGCTCTAGGAGGAAGATGAAGGACAGGTCCAGGTAGAAGACTACGTACTTGGTGCCCTTGGGCGACGTGTAGCGCGCCTGGGCCGCCTTGGGGCCGGGCTGGCATGCAGGCCGAAGAAGGGGCCGCCGTCGCCGCCGCCCCCGCGGCCGCCGCGCGCGTACGGGCTGCTGGGGCGCCGGAAGGGGCCGCGGCGCGCGAAGCCCGGCGGCTTGCCCTCCGGCGACGGGCTGCGCCGGTACGCGGACTCGTCCGTGCTGGAGCGGCGCATGGCGGCGGGGCCGCCGCCGGGCTCAGCGCCCCGCGCCCGCCGCCGCCGAGCGCCGCATCCCGCGCCGCGCGCAGCCCCGGCAGCGGGTGCGGGACACCTGCCCGGCCCGCGCGCCCGCCGCGGCCGGCGCCCCGACCCCGCAGCCCCGCCCCGCGCCCACCCGCCAATCCGCGCCGCGCCCCCCCCGCGCGGACCCCTCTCCTCGCGGGGCCGCGCGGCACAGCCCACCGCTCCTCCCCGCGCCGGCCAATCGCAGCCCCGGGGCGACGCCCCCGCCCCGCCCCGGACCCTCCGCCCGCGCCCGTGCGGGAGGAAGATGCCGGCGGAGGGCTGGGGGCAACGGGCTGGGGCCGAGGGCTAGTCCCAGACAGCTCTCAGCTTCGGGAACGATGCCCCCGCCTTCCCCGCGGCCGCACTGCGCCCGACCCCGCAGCCCCGCCGAGCCCGGAGACCTCCAACTGCACCATGCAAAGCACTGTGCAAACGACAGGGTGACCCAGTAGCTGTACGGTGGCTACTTGGGGCAGCTCTGGCTTTGGTCCCGGGCCCAAGCCTCTGGTCCAGAGCGATGTACGAGGTAGTAGCGCCGGGCAGTGTAGCCCAAACACCCCGGGGTGCGCACCCTGCAAGCCGCCTCCCCCTACCTCCTCCCTGGGACCCGGAAGCTCCCGCGGCTCACAGATTGGGTGGGGAGAGGCGCCTGTTGAGACAGGGTGGGCCTGGGGTACCCAACCTGAGGGGAGCAGTGAAATGGGGGGTTGGGGCGAGGCGGTTCTATGGGTTAAAGCACGGGCCAGGGCGAGAGAGGACAAGCGAGGGAGGGAGCCCGCGCAGGTCTTCGCACTTAGAGCGAGCGGCCAGGGCACATGGGCTCCTTGGGACTAGGGACAACTGCAGAGGCAGGCAGTCCCGTCCAGGCCCTGAGCGCAGCTGGAGGGGAGGGGTCTGCCATGCCGCCGCCACCATTTGGAAAGTCGTGATGGTTTTGAGTCCCAAATTTCCTTTGGCAGCAGCTGTGTCTGGCGCGACCCCTGACACGACCACACTCACTGTGGACATGGACCCAAGCCAGGCAGCAGATTCCCAGGGCGATCTGCACACCCCCCAGGACAGGCACCAGGAACGGCCTAGAGGTGCACACCCCCCAGGCACGGGTGGGGACAGATGCCCACACCGCTGGGGGCAGCACAATCTCTGGGCCACGGAGGGGGCGCAGCCAGCGTGTGGCCTTCAGTCCCCTCCTTCGGAGCTCAGACAGAGCCTGGCCTGGGAGAGGGGGGCACGGCAGGCGTGGATGCACCCATCCAGTCGCCAAGGCCGTCCACGGGCCCTGTGCATCCCACGGGACAATCAGGAAGGACCCGCGCCAGGTCCTGGAGAGCTCAGAGAGGAAGGGAGGGGAGGAGGGGCAGGGGACGGGGAGGAAGGAGGGAGGGTGCCGGGCACCGCGGACAGCCTGTTGTCCAGGTGGGGGCCGTGCTGGAGTAGGGCCATCTGGAAACCCCCCCTCCGCCCCTCCCAGGACCAGCATCTGCCGACCCTGAGGGGAGCCTCTGGGGAGAGCTGTAGCTCCAGCCCTGGGAGGTGTCTGTGTGGGTCCTCCTGGGGCACAGCTGGCCCTGCCAGGCAAGGGACAGAGAACCCCAGAGTCCCTGCCCCG
Organism: Eonycteris spelaea; assembly: GCA_003508835.1. Classification (NCBI taxonomy): domain Eukaryota; kingdom Metazoa; phylum Chordata; class Mammalia; order Chiroptera; family Pteropodidae; genus Eonycteris; species Eonycteris spelaea. Next base: position 8,676 of record PUFA01000436.1, read on the forward strand.
CCCACACTGCCCCCACTCCTGGGGCTTCCAAGGCTCTCCACCCTGTCCTCCCCAAGGGTTCTTTGGCGTGTCTGGGCCCCATAAAAGGGACACACCAGTGACTATGCACCCCGGGCCAGTGCACAGGGGCCACAGCAGGCAGTGGACAGTCCCCACCTGGCGCCCTTCAGAGATTACTATCTGCAGTTCTCCCCAGGGAGCAAGTGGCATCTGGTGACCCCTGGAGGCCCCAGTGAACCCCTAGCAACCCATGGCCACCTTCCCCTTGGCCCAACGCAGCTAGGTCCATACACCCAAGCTGAGGGGATGCTCAGGGACACTGGTGTGTGAGTGTGTACTCAGAGCACACTTGTGGACCAGGGGAGCTGGGGGTGACCCAGAGCTGACTGGAAGAGGGCCCCCCGCCCATCAGAGAAGCCAGGCCTCACCGCACATACCCCAACAGACACCCACCACCATGACAGGGCCGCAGCCAGCCACCGCCACCACACAGAGCCCCTGCAGCCCAGTCAGACAATTCAGGGGTGCTGACTGGACATGTAGCTGCCAGGCCTCAGAGGACGAGAGGGGGTCCGAGCGGCCGGGGCTGGGAGGGGAGCAGCGACCGGCAGGGCTCCCGTGGGGCTCACCTCTCCTTGTCTTCATCTCTCTGGGGCATGGTCGGCAGGGACCAGGGGGCTGGCTGGGGTCCCCACACTGGGCCCACACCCAGGCTGCCCTCAGTTCCATCTACTAGGCACCACTGTCCCAGCATCCCCCAGATGTCCTGCCACCCTCCCCTTCACCCCAGGTGAGCAGGTGAGTCTAATCTGAAACCAAAAAACTTGACCCAGCATACTGGGGCAGCTGAACAAGGACACTGGTGCATCAGGACTGCGGCCAGTGGCCCTGTCCGCAAAGTCCAGTCACCCCCACAAGGAGTCCCCTTCCTCCGGCACTTGGTGCCCCAAGGCATACTCAGGACACAGCATCTGGCTAGCAGTCTCGGGCTGTGCCAGGACCAGGAGTGTCGGCCAGCAAGGCCCCTGGGACAGTCACAAGTGAGACCAGGAGGCAGCCAGTTCTCCCCCCAATGGCCCAGCCAGCCCATGACGTACCTGGGCTCGCACGGGTAAAGAGTCAGGCGGTGCTCAGTGCCCCTGACGGCGGGCCAGCGGGTGGGCAATCTGCACGGCCAAGGTGGCGGGAGCTCTGCAGAGGAGAGAGGGCAGGGTGGAAGCTGCACCTCGGGCCGTCCACCAGGCCTCCCAGACACCGGGCAAGCCACAGCGGGTGAGGGACAGCCCTGCACTCGGGACCAAGACTCTACAGGGGAGGAGGAGTGGCCCAGGGGCGAGCTGGCCCCACTGACCAGCGGCCCTAGTTAGGCGGGCTGCGTCCCCAACCTTCGGTCCCTGGCCTTCTGAGACGCGGGGAGAGTAAGGCAGGCTTGCACACGTAGACACAGAGTGCACACTGCACGCAGTGACACACACATTCAGATGCGTGGACTCGCACAGACTCGGGGCACGTAGTGATGTGTCGCTCCTGAGCTCACGGACCCCTGTGTCACCCACTTCCCCTAGGTGGCCTGCTCCAAACGCCACCCTCCTCATGCTCCTCCCACAGAGCCAGCCGGTGAAGATGCACAAAGCCATTCCCCTGAGTGCTCCTGCCCCCCGCCCCACTGGCCAAGGATTGTGGGGACAGGGTGCCCGAGCCATGCTCTCCACACCTCGCCTCAGACCAGGGACTGGGCAGGTGGCTTCCTAGCAGCCTGGGGGCAGGAGAGGCTGCAAAGCCTCAAAATGCCACCCAGGCAGGTGCCCACCCCTCCTGCCCAACCCCTCATGGGCAGCCCACTGCCCACCTGTCCACCTGGGGCAGATGGAAGGCTGCTCAGTGGTTCAGTCCCAGCTTCTCCCTACAAGCAACCTGAGACCCACCCCCACCCTCAGTTAGGGGGTGCGAACAGCACCCACCACAGCGGGAAGAGGGTGTGCCAGGGTCCTGGGCCCTGGGCCCCCCACTGTCCCCTCAGTAATTGCTGTACCTAGGGATGCAGTGTCCCTGGAGGGGTTTCAGGCCCAGTGAGTATCAAAGGCAGTGGGGGACATGCCCTTCCCAGAGCCAAGCAGCCCAAAGCCCACAGCAACATTCTAGAAGCTAAAAGCCATGCATCACACCAGACCGACCGCAGGCCTGAGGCTGGCCCTGCCCGTCCCCCAACCCCAGACCCGGGCAGGCCCCAAAGGGCAGTTCCACCAGCACCTCTCGTGGTCCATATGAGGAGGACTGCCCCCCCCCCAGGATGAGACCACTGCTGGACCACACTGGCAGCCCTGGGACCCCTGGGAATGGCCTCCAGCCCTTCCAGGCCCAACCCCTCTTGGGCAGCCCAGACACAAGCCTGCAGTCAGGACAAGGGGTGGGGACAGGCAAGACTGGGGCTGGTTCCTGTCCCCGTTCGGGCCCAGCCTCCCCCTCCTCCAGGAAGCCTCCCTGCCACAGTGCTCACTCTGGGCTTCCTTTGAGATCAGGGTATGATGGGCCTATATTCCCCAGAATGGCATACAAAGCAGGCAACAGGGACAGGGCTGAGTGACAGCCCCAAGGCAAATGACGCTGCCTGCCACCACGGGACTGAACCCTGTGGATGGGGGCAGGTAGGGGCCTGGGCCAGTGAGAGCCACACAGAGGCTATGGGCACCTACCTGGCCAGACCAAGGCCCACTCGCAGAAGGCCCCGCCCCAGTGCTGAACCGGTGCGCCAGGGGCGGATGGGCGGCGGTTGCGGTGACCCCTGAGCCCTGGCAGAGCAGCGCAGGACAGAGAAAGCGGCAGCCGCCCGCCCGGGCCCCGGCCCCCCTGGCCGGGGAGGCCGTGAGGAGCCGGGAGGCCCGCCAACACAAACAGGCCTGCGGTGTGGGCCTTCCTGCCGTGGCCTCAGCCCTGCTGGGCCCCTGCACCCACCCAGGCCCCCCACCTAGGGGAGCAGCACGTGAACACCCGGGCTGGGCGGGCTGCGTGGGTGGGCACACCCTCCACGCAGAGCCCCGGCTAGGCCACCTCCCCAGCCAAACGGAGCCTCGGGGGCAGGGAGACGCCGCCCAGGGGAGGACCCCCCATTCCCTCTGCCCGGGCCCACCTAAGCCTTCTCCGCCCCTCCCCACACCAAGGGATTCCTCTGCTGGGGGCCACATGGAGGTAGAGGTGAAGAGGACACAATTAGGATCTGGGGGTGCTTCCCCCCAGCAAGGAGTGCCTCGGGTACCCAGTGTGCGCCCCAGCTCTGTGGACACCCCCACCCTGCCTCTGTGCCACCTGGACCCCTATAGAGCAGCACCGTCAGGGGGAGTCCACATCAGGCCCAGGAGGCCGGGCTGAGCTGGCAGACAATGACATCCCCAAATGCCAGGGCCCAGGTGTCCAGAGGATCATTAGTTTAGGGCCAGTTCTGGCTCAAGCACACTCACACACACAACCATCACAACCACTCAGCCCCTGGGGCCGAGAGCGGGAGCGTGACTGTAGCAGGGTGACCCCGTCTGACCCTGGGGCACATCTGACAGGTAAGTTCAGGGACCCACCCCACTCTGCATACCCTGTGTGCCACATATCTACCCAAAAAATGGGGCCTGCGGCCGAGCCCAGGACCCTCCAGCTGGGCAGTTTCTGGTTGGGTCCACGCTTTACAGGTGGGGAAACAGACTGATCCAGGATAAGGGGCAGGGCCTGTGGCGCCTGTTTCCAGGACAACGCTCAGGGCCAGAATCAGCAGCTAAAACTTCAATCACTAACTTCCCCTTGCCCCTGCCTGCCCTCAAGTGGCCCTTTCGAGCAGGAAACAAGGCTCACGGGTTCCAAACCACATGTGACCACAGCCCTCCCTTCTCGTGCCTCCATCACTAGGGCCAGACGCCGATTCTCAGAAAGCCTGAGCCTCGCTGCCCAGCCCTCGCACAGGCCTGGGCACATCTGTGCTGACGCTGCACGCCAAGGGGAAGAGCAAGGGCCCCACACCCCCCACTAGTGCCCTGGGCCCCCAAGGCTCCCTCCCGCCCAGCCCACCCCGAGAGCCTGGCCTCACCGCGACTTGCTCGCCCAAAACGCACACAGAGGGACACAGCCCCTCAGGGCCACAGTGCTGGGGGCAGGGCTGACCTCTGAGGCTCCCCGGGTGGTCGGGTCCAGCCGGGGCAGCGCTGAGCCAGGCAGAGTTGAGCCGGGAGGACTGAGTGCCCAAAGGGCCTCCGCGCAGGCATGTGTCAGGGCCATGCAGGACAGGGCGGCCACCCCACTGCCCATGGCCTCTCCTGGGGAATCAGGGGCTGGAGGGAGGAGCCGGGAAGACTGGCGCCAGCTGCCCCCAAATCTGCACACCGCTCACAGAATTCCAGGAATGTCGGCTTGGCTCTGGACCGGATCCGGGCGGGAGGCTCTCTCCCCTCACTCTCTTGGAGTAAACAACCTCCAGGGAGGAGCTAGGGTGGGACAGGCCCTGGGCCCCTCCTCCAGGAAGCCCTCTGCCCCCACCACTCCCGAAGGTCCACCCAGCCGACATCTCAGATGCCCTCTGGTCTCCCTCACCTCCACAGCCTGTGCCGGCAGCTTCTGCAGCTGAGCCTTGGTCTGACCCCAGGCCACTGTGACTCAAGGCCCCTAGCCTGCCCCTCTGGCCAGGGACAGGATGTACGTCCAGTCAGTGGGGGTGGGGGGGTATCAGCGAAGGGAAGTGGCTTTGGCTCGTGGCTCTGCACGTGGCAGGGTGGGGGATGGCAAACAGCACTGGGGAGACTGTCCTGGGACCAGGCGAAAGCGGAGGCCCAGACTCCAGGCGGAAGCAGCTCTGGCCAGCTCCACCCAGGACCCGGGAGACCCTCCATCTCCCTGCCCGCAAATAAGGCCTGAGAGGGCAGTTAGCTGACACCTGGGACCCAACCAGAGCTCCAGGCAGCCTGCCCAGAGCCTGCACATAACTTAATTCAAGGGAGCCACTCTGCAACACATCCATCCCCCATAACCCAAACCTCTCCTCCTGCAGGGAGCCTTCCCTGCCTCTCACTGCACACTGGTCCCCACCGCCTCCCGCCCAGATCATGGGGCCCACCCCACCCCTTCTCTGACGCACAGCCCCCCTCCCTTAAATCGTCCATGGCTCCTACCCCATCACCTCAGGCTCCACCACCTCCTCGAGCTACCCTGCAGGTACAGCCTCCAAGGCCTCTGCGCCAGGGTCTACCTGCTGCTTCACACACTCGGGCTCGCCCAAGGTTCAGCTCAAAAGGCGCTTCTTCCGCGACGCCCTCCGTAACCGCCCTCCCTGCCTCGCTCCCGTACTCAGAAGTGGGGTCCGACGCCCCTCAGATCGCGGGGACCCAGCACAACTTCGCCTGCGGCGGGTGCAGACCCATCCTACCCCCTCACCCCCCCTTCCCCAACAAGAAGGCCGGAGGGACGCTAGCCAGAGCGGATCGATGCGGCGCTGGAGGGGAGGAGCTGCCGGCAGAGCCCGCCACCGGGCGATCACAGCGAGCGCGGCCTCCCCACAGCCCGGGCTACAGGTAACTATCTGGTCGGGCCGATATCGTGCGGCCGAGCGGGCCGGACGGCGCCCCGAGGACCCCCGAACTCAGCCGCAGAGACCCTCGGACATCCGCTGACAGAAGCTCCGGGCAGGAGACTTCTTTTCCCGGCCCCGCCAGGAGGGGAGGCGGGAAGACTGGTCGGTGGCCGCCGGCCAGCCCCTCTTCGCCCCAGTCGTGGGGTCGCCGCCCCCCGCCCCCCACTTGTTGCCGCGGCTCGGCTCGCGGCTCCGCGCTCGGGGCTGGAACTCGGGGTTTGGGCCCAGCTCTGGTCCCGGCTTCGGCGCCGCGGGCGACTAGACCCCGGCCGCATCGCCGCCGCCTGACGCGGTACCTGCGCGCGAGGTCCGCTTGCCGCGCAGCTGTCAGTCATGCGGACACGAGAAACGCGAAACTCGCCGCCGAGCCCTTACGGCCCCGCTCGGACGCCGTAGACCGGGACGTACCAAAGCGGCGAGCGGGGGCGCCGCCTGCTCCTGCGCAGTCGCGCCGTCCCCCGATTCCCGCGGAGGAGGCTCGTCGAGGCGGGAAGCGGACGACGACGGCGTGGAAGCTGGCGGGGCGGGCTGGGGTGGCGGAGGGACGGCGGGGAGGCTGGGGGCGGGGTCGACCTCCCCGCGTCGTGGATGCGCCCGGGGCGGGGCCGGCGCCGGCGCCTCGCGCAGAAGCGCCGCCGGGAGACAGGAGCGGGGTCGCTGTTCCGCTGCCGCCATGATCATCCCTGTGCGCTGCTTCACCTGCGGCAAGATTGTCGGCAACAAGTGGGAGGCCTACCTGGGGCTGCTGCAGGCCGAGTACACCGAGGGGTAAGGCGCAGCGTCGGCGGGCAAAGGCCTCCGGCGCCGTTGGAAGCGTCCCCGGGCGCCCTGCGGGACGGGGGAGAGTGCCGGCGGCGGCACTCACATCCGTTCCAGGTGACCCTGCAGGGACTTTCGGTCCCGGGGTCGCGTTCAGCCCTGATCGCAGGAGAGCGTGGCCCCCGCAGTGTGAGGAGAGGAGGGCAGTTGGGCATCAAGCCCCTGGTGTTGGGAGCCTCTAGGTGTCCTGGCCGCTCGCGGTGCCTCTCCGCTTCAGTTCGGTCTTCCGCCTGCCCCCCACCTCTTTCCTCTGCCATCAGGCCCACCCCCACGTCTTGGAAGCTCACTTGTCTTTTAGGACGGAGGACAGCTTCCTGACCTCGTCGCTCGCTGTCTTCGTCAGGCTGTTGCAGGTCCCTTTTCCGTGCTTGCCCCTTATCCTTGCAGTCAACACCATTCCTGCCCGAGTCTCTATTCCCCACTAGAGTCACACTCTTGTCCACCGTGTGAACAGCCATTGTCCGATCACACCTGAGCCCCCGGGTCTGGGCTTGCCAGCATGAGGAGGGCTGTCAGCTCTGTGGGGGTGTGGGGTGAACGGAGAAGCCGTTGGATGGGCCCAGTGTTTGCGGTAGACCCTGGGGAGGCCACTCGAATGAGCAGTGACTGAGTGCCTGGCATCCTGTACAGGACCCCTCCCTGCATCACCCAGGCGGGGTCCTTCCGGCCTGGCCTCTCCTTTCCCAAGTTGCCATCTCAGCACGTCGGGGCCAACAGTGTGAGAATTTTCTGGATGCCTCTAGGGTGACTGGGCTTGGTCCTAGGGAAATTAGGGATGCTAATTGGCTTGGGAAATGGGAGAGGTGGCTCCCTGGGGAGACACTTCCCTCCCTGAGGTGAGAGCAGAGTTGAGGAGAGATGCCACAGTGGCTTCCTGAGGCCCCCATCCGCCCAGGACCGCAGAGATGGACAGACCACAGCCCGCCCTCTCTTGCCCGCAGGGACGCCCTGGACGCGCTGGGCCTGAAGCGCTACTGCTGCCGCCGCATGCTGCTGGCCCACGTGGACCTGATCGAGAAGCTGCTCAACTATGCACCCTTGGAGAAGTGACCGAGAAGTCACGTCAGCTGGCGTCCTGCCCAGAGTCAGTCCCCCTGAAGTGGGGGTAGCTGGGACCAGTCCCCGCGTGCAGCTGTGTGTATATGTGTGTCTCCTGCTCTAGTGGGAATCGTCCAGTAAAGAGCTTCTCAGGACCACAACGAAGTGCTGACGGTTGGTCTGGCTTTGTGAGACTCCCTGCTATCGTGCAGTGCACTGGCGTCCCGCCTCATGCCTAAGGCCACTTGGGGGTGAATGTAGCCCTTACTCCACGGGGGGGGGGGGGGGAAGAGCAGCCATTCAGCCTGGGGTACCTCCTCTGGAGGGGATGCTCTCAGCCCAGCAAAGGCACAGGCAGCTGAGAGCACTGGGGGCACCTGCACCCCATGCCCTGGGTGCTCGAGGCCAATACAGAGGTCCCCCCATCTTCTCCCCAGGGTCCAAAGCACCAGGCTCTCTGGGCCCTGGATAGAGCACCTGTTGCAGTCATGGCTCCCACTCTGAGAGCCCTGCCTGGAAAAGCTCCCAGGCTCCACCCAAGCCCAGCAGGCTCCCCACCTTAGTCAAGTTCCTTCAGAGGGAAGGGGGAGTGCCCGGTCTCCACAACCAACCCTGAGACCCAGGGTGGGTCAGGGTGGCCCTGAGGTGGGTCCAGTGGTCGTCAGGGCTGGCTGAGTCCCAGGCCTGGGCATTAGCATCTAATCCTACCAGCCAGCCCAGAGAGCTGTCTCCCAGGGCCTCAGTCCTGTTCCAAGTCCCGCTGCAGCTTAGACCCAGAAGCTGTCACCCTGGGCAGGGGTCAGGTGGGTCCTGGTGCCCTCCGGCAGGCAGGAACAAGGGAGGCGTCATTCTCCAGGCGGCTTCAGAGCCAGCCCCAGTGGCCAGACATCTGAAATGGGGTCCTCTGATTGCACATGAGGAAACTGGCAGGCAGATACGGTCAGCCCAGGGGTGGACACCCCAAGCCGTGGGGGCAGTCACTGGGCAGAGAGGTACAGTGGCCAACCCCTGGCTTTCATTGCCAGCATACACCCCGTCTGAGCCCAGGCCTCCCCACCATCTTCCTGTCCCAGAACGTGTGAGCCATTGCTTCAGGCCCTATGCTCAGCTGTGCCTGCCGTGGGCCTCCTCCCACTTGTGTCCTCTCAGCTCACAACGTGCCCTCCTTTATAGCGGTGGGTGGGTAGATCTGTCCACCTTGCTGGATGCAACAGCCCTGAGGACCAGAACTGTCTGTCACCACTGAAGTAAGTTTGCCTGTTCCACAAACGTTTATTGAGCACCTGTTAAATGGCAGTGCTGTTCCAGACATCCATGTGCAGCAGTGAGGCCAGCAAGACCCCTGCCCACGAGAGGGGACAGCAGTGAACACTGTCTGTCACCTTTTAGATGTGGCAGTTGTGAGACAGAGGGGCTGGACAGAGCAGGGTAGCCCGGAGCAGGGCGTCAGCAGAGGCGTGGGACCCTGGGACAGGGCTTTCCCCAGGAGGTGGGTGGCAGACACATGGAACTCCTCACCATGGCTGGCTGTCCAGCACCCCCTGTACCCACCCCACCCAGCAGTGCCCCTCCCAGGCCTGCCTCTGACCACTGTGTGGGGTGTGTCCAGGGGGCTGGGAGCGCCCTAGGAGGGACAACCTAGCCCATTTTTGCCCAACTTGCCCCAAACCAGTTCCTCTGACTAAATACAGGCATCAGGAAGCACCCTGAGGTCCATGACCCCCAAAGGAGGTGACCAGTGGGAGGGGGGCACTTTATTGGCAGAACCCAACCCTCCAGCCAGACCAGGCCCCACCAGTCCCATGCAGGAGAGACCCTGCCTGAGGTCTCAGGACTTTGGTGTGCAGCGAAAGGCACTGAAGCTCCCTCTGCTGGGGGCCCCAGAGGTCACGGTGATGACAGTGTTGGAGGCACAGGCATGAAACCACACCCTGGCAAAGCAGGTAGGGAGAGGGAGGGAGATGCCTCCAGGGACACGCGCTCCCTGGCGGTCAGTAGTAGCTCAGTAGTCCGCGAGAAGCTGCAGTGCGCAGGCGCACGCACGGCCCGCGTGGGCAGGGTCAGTAGTGCTCCAGCTTCAGGCTCTTGTACAGGCAGCACGTGAAGATCATGCCGAACACCTGGGGTGGAAAGGGCACGAGTGGGTACCGCTGTCAGGCACCTGGTGTACCCTGCGCCTGCCAGGGCCCGCCCCGCCCCACGGCCCGCACCTGCACACAGGCGATGCCGATGCCTACGGCCCCGATGACTCTCAGGTGCTCCTGGATGAAGGTCTCCAGCTTGGTGATGCAGCCACCCTGGTAGGGTGGGGATGGGGGCGCTGATGGCAGGCAAGTCCTCCAGCCCCCCACAGCCCCAGGGCCACCCCCCTTATCTTTCCTGGCGCCAGGCCACGCCCACCTACCTCCACCTTGTAGATGTTGGAGGCGTGGTCCCGCTGCCCGCAGTGGGCCACCACAGTCTTACAGCAGCTGTCAGGGACCACGCGCCCGCCTGCCTCCCCTGAGCGGATCCACTCACTGTCCCGCCAGTCCTGGGAGTTGTTGCTGCCACAACAGCGGAACTGCAGGGGGACAGGCCAGGCTGAGTCCCCACCCACCCTGTGGCGGGACTGCACGGAGGCCCCAGGAAGGCCTGAGCCACCCACCAACCTCCTGCTGCAGCTTGTCCACTGCGCTGGTCACACCTCATGGCCCGGCTGGTGGTACCGCTTGGTCATGGTGTCCTTCAGGTTCTCCTTGAGCTCCGTGTTCAACTGGGGGTGAAGTGGTGACAACTTCAGCAGCAAAGTCTAAGACCTCCAAGGTGGGAGAGGAGAAGGGAGGGCTCCAAGGGAAGGGAAAAGGGAGGCTCACCGGCGTCGGCTGAGCTGGGCAGTCACCCAGCTGGCCACGGGGAGGAGCATGGAGAGAGCTCCAGATCCTGTGAACAGCTGCCTCCTCCCACGGGCCCCAAAGTGGGCAGCCTGGGCTGTGGCCAGGTTGACCTCTGCAGTCCACCCCCCTCCCTGTGACTCAACCCCCACCTGCAGGGCCTGTCGGCACAATGGTCAGCTCTAGAGCTTGGGGGGTAGGTCGTCTGTACATGAGCACGTCCCAGTGTGGCCCACCTGGGTCCCTCACCTGCTGGTAGTAGACGTAGGCAAGGATGCCGGCGATGATCTCTAGCAGAAAGATGACGAGGAGCAGCAGGAAGTACTGGGAAAGGGGCAAGGATGCAGTGAGGCAGTGCACGATACAGATACCCCCATTCTGTGGACTACCCAATGCTTTCTCTCGGAGCTGGTGCCTTCCCTTGGCTGGCCCAGCCAGGATGTGGGAACTCACAGGGCTGGGTAGATGGGAAGGGCCCCCCACCCCAGGTAAGCACTGCTAGGCTTTCCTGCAGTGTCACACTCGGCCATCGGTCCCCCTTCCAGTCAGGGCCCCAAAGCCAGCCCCAGGCAGCCTTGAGGGGACCTCTGCCCAGGTACCCGCCACCCCAGTGCCAGCCATGCCCCACTGACCAGGCGCAGCAGGTTCCGCCGCTCCTTGAAGGTGGCACAGCAGCCCAGGACACCAGTCACCATGACAACAATGCCAGCCACCACTAGGATGTAGGCTGTGGCCAGGTAGGTGCCCGAGGCCAGCAGGCTGATGTAGTCACTCTTCAGGGCCAACGTCCAGATGCCCACGGCCATGACGGCCAAACCAGCCAGCTGTGGGCAGTGCACACTGGTCAGTCAGAACCTGAGCCCAGGCCGGGGCTCCTGTCAAGGACCAGGGACCAGGGGCAGGGACGCCCGCCGCTCACCCAGAAGCAGCAGTTGAAGGTGAAGAGCAGGTACTTGAGGCAGACGGTGCCACATGTCGACTTCTCCTGAAACTCGCCCATCCTGCGTCTGGGGCGCGGGGCCTGTTCAGATGGCCCACACCACCAGGACCTGACCAGGAAGACAGCCAGACACCAGTGGCACAGGAGGGGACACGGATGCCCAAGTCAGCCGCCGGCCCTGGTGTCCATGGGAACTAGGACACTTCCTGCAAGGCAGCTCGGGAGCCCTACCTGAGTCACCCCCTGCAGCCAGGGCCGATGCTGGGCGTCTCTGGCCAGACCCCAGGGCACAGGGGACACGGAGGACCCCGCCCATCACTGGCAACCAAGGTGGGAAGCCCCAGCAGGCACCACGGGGTGAGCTCATGCAGGCCTGGCCTGAACCCCACAGCATTCCCCAGGCCCCACGTCACAGGATGGCACATCACACAGCTGCTGGGGGGGTGGAGGCCACTCAGACAGACTGGCCTGCGCCTTCCTAGCCATGCGGCCCTCAGGCTTTTGTGAAAGGCAGGCTTTCCTCCCAGCGAGTGGGGAGAACAGAGGGTACAGGCCGTCAGGGACGGCAGACACGCCCCAGGCCTGGGTCCCCTTTTCTGCTGGTCTCACTACTGGAAAGGGACAGCTCCACTAACCCCAGAAATGCTATGGTCCTCCTCAAAGGCACCCCAGGGACAGCCAGCCCGCTCAGTTGTGGAGTGACTGCACTGGGGAGGGCTGTGGGGCGCAGACAGCAGCTGAGTGCCCTGGGGCCACGTTTCCAGACAGCAACACCCACCGCGGGACTTACAGCGCCCCACCCAGCACTTACCTGGCGGGCACCACCAGTTCCGCTGTAAGACAGGTGGACAGAAGTTCCCCAGGAGGATTTGCTAGAAGGGCAGGAACAGGTCAGAGGTCTGGCCCATGCTAGGTAGACAGGATCCTGCCACCCCTCCCTGTGGCTGCCCCAGACAGTGGACCCAGGCTGGGCTTCCAGACCAGGAAACATCACTCCCAGCGGCAGAGAGGGAGCAGCCAGGCCGGGTATTTTGGTCTGGGCCAGGGAGGGGCAGGGCAGAGGACATTCTGGACAGTCTGATCCTGGGAGGAACCCCTGGCCTTCTCTGAGCACCCCGCCCTGAGCCTTAGCTCCGTACCTGTCACTGCCCCTTCACCAACCAAGCAGCAGTAGCTGCCTGGTAAGAACAAAGGGCACAGATCCCTACCACAGAGCCAGGGGGCGTGGGAGCCCCCACACCGCGCACACGTGAGCCTGGGCCTGCTCTGAGGTCCCAGGCCTTATGGAGAGGCTGGTTCCAGACACAGATTCAGCCCCGAGGCCCGCGCACGGGCCACCCTCTGAGGAGCGGCGCTATCTTTCCGGGAATGCCTAGCGGATGTAAACCCCCAGGGAAAGGGCCGGCCAGAAATAGTTCCTGCGGCCGGGAACAGAGAGGCCCCACCCCCAGCCCCCTGCAACTCAACCGGGCCTTCGGCGGCTTGCACCCCAAGCTGGGAGACCCGGGACTCCGCTCTAGCCAGGCCCGGGGAGGAATCCCGCGTCACCGCGATGAAGTCACCGCCGCCGCCGCCGCCGCCCCCACCCCGTCAGGGCGCGGCCGCCCACCCGCTCACTGGCACCCGGGTGGTGGGTGGGCCTGCAGGCGGAGGGAAGGGGACCGGCGTCCAGGGACGATGAGTGCGATGCTCAGGTGGGGCTCTCGATCCGCTGGGGCCGCCCGGCCTGTCCAAACACCTGGGAGGCGCCTGGCCCGCGCCCGGCGTCCCCCTCCGCCCGCCCAGCCTCCCGGCGTACGCCTCCCTCCCGAAGGGGCCTCGCCGGCCTTGGGTCCGGGCCGCGCAGGGCCTCCGGGCACTCAGCCCTCTCCGGCCGGCCTGGCCAGGTGGCGCACTCACCGGCCACGCGTCCGAGTCGGGGTGGGGCGGCGACGGGGGTGGCAACTCCGAGCGCGGGGACTGCGCGGCCGACCGAGGGCCTGGGAGGGAGACGCCGGGCCGTCCGCGGCCCCGCCCACGGCCCGCCCACAGCCGGCAGGCCCCGCCCCGGCCCGCAGGCCCCGCCCACCGCGGGGCAGGTCTGAACAAGTGCGCGGCGCCGACCCGCGAGCTGGGCACCACGCAGCGTCAGGCGTTCGGTCAGGGCCCCCACCGGAACTGAGGAGCTGGGGGAGCTGCAGCCTGGGAACCCCACAACCCAGCCAGGGCCCCACACCGTCGAGATGGAGGAGCTAGGTTAGGGACGGGAGGCGGGGAGGCGGGGAGGCGGCAAGCCCCGCTGAGGCTCTGGACGGTGTCCAAGACCCCCCTTTCTCTCTAACTCAGGGACTACCCGGAAGCTGCAGGGGTCGGCAGGACAGATGCCGGCCTGTGGGGGAGGCCTGGGGTCCCTGTGAGAGACACTCCAGTCTGGGAGACATTGGCCTGGGAATGGTGGGAAGGCGTGCTGGACTGAGAACCAGAGTGAGACTGGGGGTCTCCCACCCCCAGAATCATCCCCAGACCCAGGCGGGGTCTGAGTCTGTACAGCCGGTTGACACAGCTCTCCATGGGCGCCGGCTCCAGGCCCACCTCGGAGGCTTGGCACAGGACTGGCGGGACTTGGGCCCTTGGTCCACCCAGGGCCGAGGACTGGCATGGGGAGGCGATGGTAGACAGGCTGGAGCAGGCAGAAAACCCCTCTGGGTGCTCCCTGGTGACACAGTGGGCCTCAGTCTCCCCATCCCTACGGAGTAGCCCATGAAGCTTCAAGCTTTTATGGGCAGTAAGGGCTTGAGGTCTGATCAGATACAGGCAGAGACACCCACAGGAATAAACAGGGACCTGCAACTGCAGCCCCAGCACAGCAGGGCTGTGGGCATGTGCCACACACATGCCACGTATGTACCATGGACACTGGATGCATGCGGCTCGCCCACACAGGAGGCCCAGGGGGCTGCAGTGCGGTCTGGGTTTTATTTGGAGGAGGGCTTTCTTCTGTCGGACAGAGACGGGTTTGATGGGATGGGGACAGGAAAGGGGGCACAGGAGACCCTGACCACCCCCAGGTTAGTCCCTTCATGTCTGTAGTAGGCAGGCTGGGCAGCCCAATGGGTAGAGCCCACTTTCTGAGTGGGCACCCCCAGCCATGATGAGTCACCTTCAGGCGCAGCTTCTCCAGCACCGCCCAGTGAGTCGCTTGGGGCTGGTCAGTGGGCACTGGGAAGGTGGCCCGAGTCATGTCTGGGAGGGCGTGCCCAGGCGCAGCAGCAGCAGCAGCAGCAGCAGCAGGTGGGCCCCTGCAGGAGGGCCGCGGCCAGAGCCTTCCTGCGACCGCTGCCCAGCCGCTTGGCCTCACAGGCGTCCCTCTCGTCTCGCAGCCGCTTGTTCAGCTCCCTGAGGAAGGGGCGTCCAAGGACTCTGAGAGGTCCCCGCTTTCTGGGATGGGGAGTGTAGGCTTTTTCTCCCTCAGCCCAGAAGACAGGCGTCTGGCTGGGGCTGCAGCTCGAGGGATGGAGGGCAGACTCAAGGAAGGGCTTCCTTGCAGTGGGCTGGGCGGTGGTCAGGAGTGACTGGGAGCTGGGAGCCCCAAGCTGTGCTCAGCCCCTTCCCTCCAGCGACCGGCTGAACGAACCTAAGGAGCTCCAACTGCCGCAGGAGGCTGAGCTTCTCCTTCTGCATGTTCCTTGAGACAGCGACCACGTCTCTGCGGGCGGGCAGGAAGTGGTGACCTGGGTGCAGGGAGGCTCCTGGGGCGCTCCACGACACCCTAGAGGACCCTGCCCCACGCAGACCCTGGGGGCGGGTGGGGCTGGGACATAGGATGCAGATGGAAGTGGCCCAGACCTGAGCCCCAAGGGGGACCTCAGCCCACTGCACCCACTGGTCCCACCCCGCTCCCAAGGGCCTGCCCCAGCCCACCCATGGGCACCGTTGGGTTTGCTCCTGGCGGCCATGCACGTCGCCCTCCAGTGTGCGGAGCTGCTCCTGCGCCCCCTCCAGCTGCGTCCGCAGCGCCTCGTTGGCCAGCCACAGCTGGGCGTTCTGCGCTTGCGCCTCCAGCTGCTCCGTGGCCCGGGCCTGCAGCTGCTGTTCCAACTGGGGAGTCGTGGGGGAATCGAGGCTGGGGAGGACCCGCCCTCTTCCCCGGGTTTGCTGGTTTGCCCCTGACTCCCACCGAGTCCGAAGCTGGGGATACTGTGGCACAGGGGACCTCAAGGATACCAGGGAGTGCAAGGTGACGATGAGGATGCGGCTTGGGCCGGGCGGGTCCGCACCCTTCCCGGCAGAGTGGGCCGCGGCCGCTTACCTCCCGCTGCCGCAGGCTCGCGCGTTCTAGCTCCTGCTCGCGGCTCTGCAGCTCCAGCTCCAGACAGCCTCTCCACTCCTCCCGGGGGAGGTCCTGGGACGCACCGGGGGCATCTGAGCCTCCGCGGGCCGCAGAGGGGCAGGGGTCAGAGAACACAGAGCCCGGCGACACCCGCGGCTCGGATTGGGCTGGGCGGGGGCGGGGCTGCGGGCCCACCTGACTCCGCAGGCGCTGGCGCTGCTGGCGGAGCTGCTGCTCTGTCTCTTCGTACAGACACCGCACCTCCCGCTCGTGCTCGCTCTCCCGCCTTCGAAGGACCCGGGGTGACGCTGCCGCCTAGAACCTACCAGCACTACATGCCCGCCCCAGCCCCTGCCGCCGCCCGGAGCCGCGTCCTGGTCCCCAGCCCTCACCGCCGCAACGCCTGCTCTAGGCCGTCCCGTTCTCGGGCCGCCTCCTCCAGGCAGGCGGACGCCCGCATCAGAACGTCCTCGAAGAAGCCCAGCAGCTCGGGCCGCTCGCGCTGCAGCCGGGTCCAGAGCGTCCGCACCACCCGCTGCCTGGAGAGGTGGGCAGGGGCTGGAGATGAGGCGGGGGCTCCCTGCGCTCCAGGACGGTGACCCCTGCAGCCCGGGGCAAGCCAAGCACGTTTCCCGCATGCATTCCTCTCCTGGGTGCTCATGCCCCTGCCTAATCTATGTGCGCGTGCGGGGCCGGGGTGGCAACGGGGGGATCGTGTGTACAGGCCATGTGTCCCGCGCCGCCCCTCCTCCTGCCAGCCGTGGCTACTGCCTCCTACAATGCAAATTCTGCGGGAAATCACGGCCGGCCCCTCCCAGAACTGCGGGGCCAGACCCGGCCTGGGGGCCCTGCGCAGAAGTGCAGGCGAGGTGGACAAGCAGCGTGCAGACAGAGGGCGCGGGCCAGGGAACTGGGGGCGGGGCCCGCACGGACTCACTCGCGGAGGACCCGGGCCACTCCCAGCTGCTCCAGCGCAGCGAAAATCCGCTCTCTCTCCTCCTCCTCCTCCTCCTCCTCCTCCAGGAAGGCCCCCATGCCTTGTACCTCTGACCAGCCCGACTCAAAGGTCTCCTCGGAAGCCCCGGAGGGCAATGCGCCCTGGGCCGACTCCACCCCCACAAACTTCCCTGTGGGCATGGGAGGGAGAGATGACCGGAGCTGTGAGTTACCACCCCACTCAGCCTCCTCTCACCCGCCCCCCTCCGCCCAACACACATATCCTGCCCTTTCTCTGAGCCCAGTTTCCTGTTTTTCTTCCTTATTCTGGTTTAATTCTTGGCCTGGGAATGGGAGGTGACAGCTGGGCTCCAGCCAGAATGGACGGCTGGCTTCCAGCCCCACCTGGGTTTGGCACGGAGGGGGGTGGGGGAGCAAAAGGGTCAGCTTCACACACACCGCAGCAGCTGGGGGGCTGCCTGTGGCGCCTTCCTGTGACACCTGTGTATATGGACACCAGTACGTGCTCCCAAGGGTGGCGATGGAGAGGCACAGGCTGTGGGCCCCACAGAGCCCGCATGGGCCAGTGGAGGGCCATGGGTGGGGGCAGGGTGGGGAGATGAGGGCGGGCTCACCCAGGCCGAGGCAGAACTCTCGGGCAGTGAGGAAGCCTGTGCGGGCCTGGTCTAGACTTTCAAACACAGCCTCCAGCTGCTCTGGCGTGAGGCGCAGGTCGCTCTGCAAGGCCTGGCAGACAACGATGCGGGGCTGAGTGGCCGAGGTGGTCCAGGCTGGGGCAGCCTCTTGGGACTGGCGACTCACCTGCAGGTCGTGCCGGGTGATGAAACCCTTGGCTTCCTTGTCGCACAGCAGAAACAGCTCCTGGGCCTGGGCCAGCATGGGCCCGTGGCCCCAGGGAGCCCCCCTCTTGCTCCCTGTCCTCCTCCTGGGCTTCGCCAGCCCCAGGCTTCCAGGGCTGGCCATGAAAGTGGGTTTCTCGGCCCTTGGCTGCTGTGAAGCCAGGAGTCAGGGCCTGAGCAGAGCTCAGAAGATGTGACAGAGCAGAGGTGTGAGGCGCGAGGGCTAAACTGCAGCCCCGAGGAGCCGGGCGTGAGCAGAGGGGCCTCCCGCCCCAGGTAGGACGGCGGAGGGAGGCACCGCCCGGGCCAGAAAGGGCACAGCTGGGGAAAGGGCCGGGCCAGTTCGGAGGTCATGCTGCAGGCTCAGGGTCTGTGGGGACTGCCCAAGAGGCTAGTAGCCGTGAGCCCAGGAGGGAGCCCAGGACAAGGCTCACTGGGGAGAGGGGTGATCTCAGTGTAGGGAGGGTGCTATAGAAGACCTCGTGATGGACAGCAAGATGGGGGCTTCTGGCAGCTGAGGGCAGAGAGCTTGGCTGAGGGAGTGAGTGGTCAGCAGGGGAGGAGCTGAAGAGGTCCCGGAGTTGGGGACATGGAGACAGGGCCGATGGCGCTGACCTGGCTGGGCAGTGGGAGGACTCAGTCAATCCTGCCCCATCCTCAGCCCCCACTCTGGGCGGCAGAGGCCCTCTGCTCCAGCCAGCCGGCTGCCGGGCTGCAAGCTCCTCCTCCCTGCCCAGCCCCGCCCAGCAGGCGCCAGGCCCCCAGGGTGCAGGTGCAGGGTCCGACCTGCGACAGGGTGCCTTCCATGGCCCTTCTCAGGAATACCCCAGATTCAAGGCTCAGCAGACCCTCCGCCTAGCACTAGGCCATTCCTTCCTCCGGAGGAGCCCTCCAGTCCCGGAACCTCCGCGGGCCGTCGCTCCCCGCGGGCACCCGCCCCCAACCTGAGCCACCTGTCGTTCCCACAGCGCCCGGGGCCAGGATTTCCCAAAGCCAACCCCCAGCATGGCGACACCGCCACACCTGGGTCTGAGGTCCTCCCCCTCAGTTCCAGGCGTGATTCTCAACCCGCCGCCCTATTCCTAGGGGCGCGGAGGGGCGCGCTCTCTAAAGAGGGCGGGTCTGAGGGAGGGCGAGATGGGGGAACACGGTACCAGAGACACCTCTCCCCTCTCTCCGTCGTCGCGCCTGGACCGGGCGCCACCCCACCGGCGTCTCCCGGGCTCCTGGGGACCAGAAGTCCACCCAGCCGGAAGCTGCGCTGCGGCCGGACCCGGCGAGCGGGTAGGAAAAGGCGCCCGCGCCCCGCACCTCGGGGATCGAGCCGCCGCTGCCCCGCTGCTGCGCGGCCTGCCCCGAGGGACCCCGGAGTCCCTGACCACTGCCTGAGAGGGTGGGCGCGCCCTGCGGCGACCGGGAGGTGCGGACGGGCGGGCAGCGGGCCCCGCACGGCGCCTACCTGTGGGCTGCGCCGCGCGCGGCCGCCTCGGCGGGGAGAAGTGGCGACGGCCGGGGGCGCGGACCTGGAGCAGCTACTTCTGCCCCTGCGGGCACCGAGACCCCGGCTACGCCGGCTCCGGGCGGGGCCCCGCCGCTGCTGTAGCCGTGTCCCCGCCTCTCGGCGCGGCCTGGGCGCCCAGGCTGTTGCCCCACACCCTACCCGCCCCCGACCCGGGCAGAGCCGCAGCCCGCGGTCGGGCAGCGAAGACCCACACCTGAGGACCCTCCCCGAGCGGGGCCGGGGCGAGCAGGGGGCGTTGTCCTGAGGACTCTGACTTAAGGCTCCAAAAAGTGCGTGTAGGAAACAAACAGCAGGCAGGACGCTGAGAGACACAGGTTTTCAGGGGTTAGCTCCAGGCCTGGGGGGTTCGCCTCCGTCCCCCACACCTTCCCAGTGTGGTTCACCCCAGTTTTTCAACAATACTCATGCAATATACGAGAAAATGATATTTAAGTCAGCGGCATGAGTGCCTGTGCCCTGCGAGGCAGAGTCAGGGTGAGGGCTGGGGGTACCCCCACAGCAGCTCCCCCACCCCAGCACTCTATTCCGTTCACCTTGGGGTAGAGCTGAGAGGAGCGATTTTCCCGCAGGGTGGAGCCCTGCCTGTGACCTTCCTGCTGAGGGAGAAACCCCATCCTCTGGCCCAGGGTCCCCTCCGCAGCCCGGGCCTGGCCCTGCACCCACCTGAGGGGCAGGCCCCACCGGGCACCCCAGCAGCTCAGGGGTCTGGAGGCCTCTGCTTCTTCAGGGGCCCGGGATCCTGCTGAACCAGAACAGGCTGGGCTGATAGGACAGGACCTTGAGACCGGAGGGGGGTGGCCCCTGGCACACTCGCACTCCAGGGACCTGCCCAGCCGGCTCGCCCAGTCCTGCAGGCCCACCACCAACCGTTATTGTTGGCTGGGGGCTGCCGCCGCCGCCACCGCCGCCCCAGCCTGGGGGAGGAGGCAGGTGGGGGCGGGCTGAGCAGGACCGAGCACCCAGGGCAGCTGCTGTGGCCCTGGCTTTGCTCCAGCACCCTCACCCCAGGCCCTGTGGGTCACCAAGGAGGGCTGGCCACATGCTCTCCCACTGCCCAGAATAGAGGACACTTTCAGGAAACAGTGCATCTCTCAAAACAAGGCCCAGCCCTCTTCAGCTCAGACCTCACCCTGCGCCGCATTCCAGGCCTCTCTTATGTACCTGCAGGAGACTGGGTACCCTGTGGCTGAAGAGGACAGGGGACAGGACATGTGTGCACCTGGCCAGCGAGGCTCTCCATGACACAGGGAGGCCCAGCATCTCACACAGAGCTTTGGGCCAAATGCCCAAAGTGGAGCAGGCCCGAGCGGCCCCCACCACCTCCCCGTCCACAGCCTGGAAATCAACTCCACGCTCCTGTCACCATGGAGTGGAGGTGCAGACGCCACCTTTTGTAAACATTTTTCCGTTTTTTATTTAGCAAGAATCTTGGTCTCAAGTGTTTTCCCTGGCTCTTGAAAGGCTGTGCCCAAGGGTCATCAGCAGGCCTCAGAGCAAAGTGGGGGAAAGTAGAGGAGTGGGCTGCAACCCGGGAGGCCAGGGGTGCCTTAGGGGCAAGCCCCAGGTTCAAGGAGAGGGGACCCTTGAAGCCGACAGACATCAGTCAGCTGGGGAAGGCGTTGCATACAAGGAGGACGCAGGGGCTGAGCTGTGGCCTTTATTCCATGTGCTTTGGCGAAAATAAATAACTTTTCACACATATTCTTCAGCAAAAAAAAAAAAAAAAAAAAATGAAAAACGCAGAGGGAGGAGCAGGTGCAAAGTTCTCAGGAGTAATACCGCACTGACGTGGGGGCAGCGGGCTGTGGGCCCCTAGCCTGGGGCCCCGCCCCGCCCTAGGGCGCGTCCTGGGAGGGGAAGATGAAGGCACAAGTGAGGGGCCCTCTGTCCCACACCCCTGCCTACTCAGTGCAGCAAGGCAGTCGCTGGGGTGGGGTTGACAGCAAAGTCCCTCCGCCAGCTGGCGACACCCCCATCTCCTCATTCCACAGGGGAAATAGAAACCAGGGAGGGGGATCTCAGCCGGCCCCAGGGCCCCGCCTCATGGGGCAGG
Organism: Eonycteris spelaea; assembly: GCA_003508835.1. Classification (NCBI taxonomy): domain Eukaryota; kingdom Metazoa; phylum Chordata; class Mammalia; order Chiroptera; family Pteropodidae; genus Eonycteris; species Eonycteris spelaea. The sequence continues at coordinate 29,628 of PUFA01000436.1, forward strand.
GAAGCTGGGATCCTGGCCCTCAGCACTGGGACCCCAGGGGGCTGGGAAGGCAGGAGCAGGGACACTTTCAGCAAGGGGGCAAGCCAGGAGGGTGCTGCGGGGGGGGGGGCGGGACAGGCGGGGCTGCGCATGCGCAGGGCATCCGGCGGGTAGGACACGTTGGTGCAGAAGAGGCTGAGCAGCAGCTGGCGCTGACACTCCTCCCACTTGGCCAGCGCGTCCCTCAGCGAGAGGTTGTTGCGCATCCAGCCGGGGAGCGCCTCACTGTAGGCGGCACAGGACAGTGGCACAGAGGGCAGCGACCGGGCGCGGCGCAGCTCCATCTCCACCGACAGCCTGCAAGCCGGGAAGGAGGGCGGGGCGGAGGGGGGCAGACTTTAGTGGGTGGGCCTCTAAAGTGAAGCTGTGGTCCCGGTCAACACGGCGGTTGGGGGCTCACCTGGAGGGTAGGTGGCTGCCCAGCTTCCTCTTGGCACGCATCACCAGGTATTGGCAAATGCTGCCTGTCTGCTCCTTCATCCACCGGATGTCCTCAGGGACGTCAGGCAGCCACTCCAGCAAGCTAGGGCAGAGTGGGAGGCATGGCCTCGGGCGGTGGCCTGGCACGCATGCCCGTGCACCCCCACCCTTGGCCCTGTGTCTGCCCTGGTTGCTGGGAACCCTGACAAGGATTCTCTTCATCACCCCCAACCTGAGGTAACCACCACTCGAGGATGACCCTAAGTTTGGGCGCGAGCTCGCCCCCCCCCCCCGCCCCCGCCCCCATCCTGTACCGGATGGTGAAGGACACAGCGCTCTCCAGCGGCAGGGTGTAGGGCACCATCATGGCGGTGGCCAGGCGCACCGGCAGCATGTTGGACAGCGTGCTCAGCAGGTCCTTGGGCTCCACACAGGCCTCCAGCAGGGCTAGGGGGTGGTGCAGGCCAGGTCAGGAGGTGGTCAGGACGCTGGGGGTAGTGGAGCCCAGCGCACCCTGCCCCTCCCCCCTGCACACCCTCATTGAGCCTCGCAGGCAGGTGGTCCAGGATGCGGTCCTCTTCTGGCCGCTGCAAGTGGCCTTCCACGCGGGCCCTCTCCACGGCCACCACGGCCTTCTCCTTGTCCTTGTCCTCGGCAACATGGGGGCAGCCAGGGGGTAGTGCCAGCAGGGGGTTGGGCCTGTTCAAGAGACCTAGGTGGGGAGAGCCAGGCAGGTGGTCAGCTCAGGGGCTGGGTGCAGAGCACCCTGCTCCCCGGGGCTCCCGAGGGCGGGCCACGCACCGTTCCTCCGCAGGAAGCGCAGGCCGTCCCTGTAGCCCTGCTTGCACATCTCCCGCAGCACCTGAGGCGGGGGGGGCGGGGTGGACGGGGTCACCGCCTGGGGGGTGCCCAGCCCCAGGAGGCCTAGCCTCCTTGTACGCCCGCCATTCCCCACCGTAAGCTGAGGAGTCCAGGCCGAGATCCCGGCCAGCCTCAGGGGCGAGCTGTGCAGGCCACCACAGTCTTCCCCAGCCCTCGGGAGAGGCAGTCCAGATCCCCACCCCACCCTGGTCACCCAGGATGGGGTGCAGGGCAGCTCCAGCCCCCAGCACTAAGTGAGGCGAGGCTGGCAGGCTGCTGCCTGGCGGCACCCACCATGGGCTCCGGCGGGAACAGGGCCTTGGAGAGGCGGTAGAGGTTGCGCAGGTTGAACTGGATGCTGGTGTTGGTCACCCGGAGCTCATGGATACTGGTGGAGCTGTCCTGCGGGCAGATATCGCTCTCGCCCGAGAAGGGAGACACTGTGATGGTGTTCCTGAGCTCATAGAGCGGCAGGTTGTCCGAGATGCCACCGTCCACATAGCGCTGCAGTGGCAGGGACAGAGGTGGTCACAGGGCGAGGAGCCTGCAGGGTGAGCTGGCCACCCTACTGGGCCACCTCGAGCCCACCCAGTGGCTGTCCCATCTGAGCTTTTCACCCACTGGGCACTGGTTACAGGCCTGCGGACTGAGAAACGGCCAGAGGGAAGGGGCGGGGCAGCCGCAGGAAGTGTGCACTGCCCGTTGCTGGCCTGGCTCTTGAGTGACTAGGGGAAGTGCAGTAACAGGCAGTGGCGGGAGTGAGGGGTTGGGGGACACAGATGGCCTCCTCCTCTATCCCCCCCGGCCGCCTGCCACAGCCCACAGTAGCAGACTCCTGGCGCCCAAAAAGGTACCCAAGGGGTACTTACGATGCCCTGGAGGGAGGGAGGGATGAGGCCACAGTACACAGGGATGAAGGTGCTGCAGACATTGGCCTGAGGGCAGGGACAGACAGGGGCAGTGAGCTGGGGCCTCTGGGTTCAACTGCACCCCCAGTGCGACCCCACCAGGGCCCACCTGGATGAGCTCATCCTTGGAGTTGAAGTGGGATATGATGACGTTCTCGCCATCCGACACCCGAGTCAGGGAGATGCCCAGGCGGCCGCTGGCACGCTCATGGCTGTCAGCCGGCAGGGTCCTCAGCAGGCAGCCACGGATGGTCTTCACCAGGTTGAAGGAGGGGTGAAGTGGGCCCAGGAACCGCTTCCGGGCCTCCTTAGATACTTCGATGATGTTGGCACCAGCCTCACCTGGGGGGCAGGGCCAAGGGTCAGGGGCTGGCACAGCCACATGGCTCCATGCCCAGGGCCCCACGGCCCCTGACAACCCATCCACCGGGAGTAATCAGCGTCTACCAGGGGTCTTGGCCCACAATTGAGACTTTTGCCTCCTGCCCCTGGGGGTAGAGAGGCAGGTCATCACCCCCCGGGAGGGCAGAATGTGAGGGCTGGCCAGCTGGCCCCGGGCTTGCCCTCTGCCCTGTGTTTCCCAACTGTTTGCTCTGGCCCATGAGTCACTGGGCCTGGCCTCGGGTGGCACCAGTTTTGGAAGTGGGAAGGCAGGGACTCAACTATGACCAGCTTCAGCCTTCACCCACTTGGCCAGATCCAGACCTGCTAAGCCCAGTGCAGCCCAGGGGGCCCACAGGCCTGGTGGCACAAGGCGGGAAACGATAGGGCCCCACCGCCCCTGGAAGGCGTCACTGTGTCCCACTGCAACCAAGAGCAAGTGACCCCCAACACTCCTCCTGAGGGCCACGGGTGCCAACCTAGGACAAAGCCAGAGTAGAGGCAGGCCCAGGGGTGGTCAGGGGCAGGAGGGCCTTGGGGAGATGCCGAGGACCATGCCCTCCCCCAGGACCACTGCCTGGATCAGGAGGAGGCAGTGTGGGACCGGTGCCTGCCACTGTGGGGCACCAGGTGCCCAAGACCACAAGTGAGAAGGAGTGGGGCGGGGAGGTGCTGTGGGGGCCATGTCCTCGACTGGACACAGGGGCCTAGGTGTGTCCTGCGGCAAGCATGGGGACCAAGAGCCCTGGTCTGAAGAACTCCGTGAGAAGGAGGGGTCAGGGCCACAGTGGTAGACCCCCAGGTCCCCAGGATGTAGAGCTGTGCTCCTTCTGCGCCACCCCCAAGAAGGAGGCAGGGGACAACCCTCCACAGGCTCTGGCCGGGCAGGGTACTGATGACCCCTCTGTCACCTTGGCTGCCCTAGGAGGCTGGGGCTGGGCGGCCGTCCCAGGACTCCCAAAATACTGTTGTGCCGCAGACACCACTTTCATGCACCCCCATTGAAGCCTGTGTGTGAGCAGAGTCTGTGTGGGCACACTCAGACACCTGCACTCCTGACCACGGGGCTGAGGAGGCCGGAAACACCTGTGTCCCATGGAAGGGGCAAAAACGGTGGGCCACAGCTAGGGACCCAGCCCGGCAGGAGCCGTGCTCGAGAGGAACTGGGTGAGAGAAAGCTCGCTGTGCTCTGGTCTGACTTGCCAGGCTCCTGCTCAGGGGCCCTTAGGCCTAGACTGGTCTTCAGAGGCCACCCCCATACCAGGCCCCAGGACACAGTGACCGCCAGCACCTAGTCCAATGCCTGGGAGGAGCGGGCAGCTTAGGTCCCTCCCCCGGCCTTCCCGGTCCCGCCCACGAGTCACTTTCTCTTTCCAGTAAAATAGCTCCGCTGCACCTGCCCGCCCCAACCTCTGTTCGCGAGAGGCGGGCCCTGGGTGCAGCCTCGGCCCCGGAAGCGCGCCGGGTACTCTCGGAGCAAAACAAAACAAGGCCCCGCCCCTGGCCGGCGCCGGGCTGGACCCGAGACCCGGCCGGCTTCCCAGCGCCGGGCACAGAGGGGCGCTGTGCGCTCACGAACATCCGCCAGGCCCCGTCCGCCGGCCCCGCTCACCCAGGCAGGCCCCGGTGACCAGCGCCGTGGCCGTGAGCGCCCCGGCCGAGGCGCCGTAGATGTGCGTGGCGTTGGCCACCAGGAAGGGCGCGTGCTCGCGGAGGCAGGAGGCCACGCCGATGTGGTAGACGCCTAGGAAGCCGCAGCCTGCGAACGAGATGTTCCACGTCGTCTCCCGGGGAACGTCGCCTCCTTGGGGAACATCGCGGCGGCCTGCCGGCCCGGGCTCCGCCGGTGGCCGGCCTCGCTGTGCGCCGCGCGCTCGCCGCTCGCTCTGGGCCTGGCCGGCCGGTTCGCGGTCGCTGTAACTCAGGGTCACCGCCAGTGGAGGCGGCGACGCTGCGCTAGGAGGTGGCGGAGACGGAGTTTTCAGGGGGTGGGCGGGGTCGATGGGGGCGGAACCTGCACACGCGGCCCAATCAGGGCGCGCGGGGAACGGCCGCACCCTCAGGAGGTCCCGAAGCCCCGCCCCCAGGCCGAGACCCACCTGGGTCCTGGGACCACCCTCCCTAGAGGCTCGCTCCCGACCCAGGGAACCCTCCTTGGAGGCCCACCTAGGCCCTGAGACCTCTCCGCGGAGGCCTGGTCCGCGGGTCTTGAGCCGCGACACCGGCGAGTCCCCGGCCTCCTGCCACCTTCCCTCCCCTCCCATCGTGGGTGACGGGAATGGACACACAGTACCTGGGGGTGTGGGAAGGGGCGAGCTCAGGCCCGCACCGCCCAAGTCTGTGGGCCTAGGAGCCTCGTACAAATCTGGACACCCATGATGGAGGGCCTTGGTGTCTGAGCAGCCACCACCCCCTCCCTGGATCCCCCTACAACACCCACTCCCCAGGCTGGGGACCCCCAAGATCCATGACTCATCCACAGACCTCCCACAGACATCCAGGGCCAGATCCGAATCACACAACTTCCAGAGCTAAAGCCAGCGCCCCAGACCACACCCGCGGTCAGCTCCCCACCTTCCCTCTGACTCACCTCTCTTCCCCTCCCCCACCACCTGCAGCCCCTCCGCGCCTGGACACTAACCTGGGATCTAACTGCGTTTACCCCAGGCTCCTCAGGCTGTGGGGTCTACTGAGGGCCCTGCCCAGCCCAGGCTACCTGCCCAGCAGGTGGGGCACTCCCAGTGATGTCACCACCCTGTTCCGCATTTTTTCCTGGGACTGTCTGTGGAGCAGGGCCTAGGTTGGCTTATATCTGGTAGCCAGCCAAGCCCTGGCCCCCTGCACCCTACCCCAGCCCCAACCCCAGGGCTGGTCCATGCTTGGGCAGTGGGAGGCAGTGTGCTCTGTTCTCAGGAGCACTCACTCCCCAGGCTGGAGCTGAGCTCAGGACCCAGCTCAGGGCAGGGCTGCAGACCCCTGCCCAGGCTCAGGCCCGGGTCCCGGCCCAGCGCCATCTAGGGTCATGCTGTCCAGTCCTCAGCCTCGGTGCCGTCAGGCACCATATTAGCACTGGCAATGTGCCTAGCATGAGGGTCAGCACAGGACAGAGCAGTGAGCAAAGTCAACTCAGCCCCAGTCCTGCTAGAGGTTGGTGTTGGCAGATGTTAACATAAGCTCAAAATGAGAATGAAACAGGTGATGGAACGTGTAGATGCAGTTAGCTCAGAAAGGGTACAGGTCCCCTGGGCCACCCAACAGCATGTGCGAATGGGACAGGACTGAGGAGAGGGGACCCAGGGCCTAGGCACTGAGGGGGGGGTCTCAGAATTTGGCTTAAAAAGACTTGTTCTCCCACACAGCACATGGGACCCCATGCCCCAAATGCCTTGGACGGAGGTACAGTGCCGAAGGTGTGGCCCCATCACCATGATCATCACCCTTGGGTGATGCCGTTGGGGGTGCTGGTGGAGGCTGCAGGAGTGAGAAGTGTGGCACAGTGGGGATAGGGCAGAACCCTAAAGCAGGCTTTGAAAGTCCAGAGGTCCACTAGGGCAACCAGTAAGAGTGGAGCTGGGCAGTGCAGGCTGAGCCAGCGACCTCAGAAGGCTCACTCCTGACCCGCTCCGGGGAGGCTGGAGCCCCCGCCCTCCTTGCCTCCAAGGGGCCCTAGGGCCTCCGGGGTGGTGCTGCCCCAATGTGGGAGAACTCTAACCCCATTTCCACACCAGGGCAGAACTGTTTTGGGTACACAGCCTCCCTCCAGGCCTCTGGGACTGTCAACTCTGGAGCCAGAACAGGACAGCTCTTCCTGGAATCCTGGCTGGGCCCGGAGAACTGAGGTGTCTGAGTCTGCCAGGCCAGTGCCCTGCCCCCATTCCCATGGTGTCCTCTGGCCCACACAGGGCCCTTGGACTCTGTTACTACTCTAAGGGGCGCTCTACCCCAGCCCAGGGTCACCACCAGTCACCCCACCCCACTAGCCCCCTCACATGCTGCCAGTACCCCTACAGTGATCCTCACTTATCTTGGCCCCATATCCTACTAACCCAGAGCAGGGCATCTATGTCCTGCCCCACAGCCCAGGTCCCCCCCCCCCAGTTCCTGCTTTTCTGGGTAACCAGAGGGGCCCTGCCCTTCCCTCATAGGCTATGATCACTCCTGCCCTAGGGCTTCCCCACCCCTTGTGCTGTACTGACACACAGAACTCCAGCCCACAGGGTGGGCCCTGCACACACCCTACCCCCCCCACCAGGTGTGGACAAAGAGGCTTTGGTGGGGAGCAGAGGTCTACTAAGTGGCCTGGCCAAGGCTGAAGGCCCAGGGTACTATAGCTGCAAGGCTAGGATGGCACCTGGGTGGGCAAAGGCAGGCCCACTGGCTCACATCCAGGCCAGAGCCTGGTGGGTAGGACATGGGCAGGCCCACCTTAAGAAGACTTGAGCGAGCGCTGGCCTTAGCTCACCCATGAGCCACTTTCACATCTGCTCAACACAGCAGGTAAAGGCGCATCAGACAACCAGGAAATGAGGCTCAGAGGAGGGCGTACCCAAGTTGCTCAGGGGTTGAGATGGAGCTGGGGCCACTGTCGGGAGCCTGGCCCCAAGTGCTGCAGGGAAACCCGAAGAACCACACACCCAGTGCACCTCTTGCGTCACTGAGGAACCCCACCAGTCTTGGGAGGGGCCTCAGCCCACTGGGCTACCTCCCAGAGCAGTGCAGACCAGCCAGTGCTGCTTCGGAAGCTTTCACGAGTGTCTCCGAGGGCTTCATTCCCTGAGAAGCCTTGGCAGATTAGTAGCCAGGACCATGCCCAGAAGGGGGTTCATGTCCCGATCCCTGACCCCGCTCAGGGCTTGGCAACACCGAAGACCCACAGGAGTATCCCCCACCCCAGGTGCTTACTCTGCACCAGACCCCTGCATTGTCACCCCCCAGCTCTTCAGGCAGTAGCTCCTCCTCCCTGGGAGCCCCACCGCTGTCTATAGGAGACTGGGCCGCTCAGAGATCTGTAAAAAGGGCTTTATTCGGGGGAGCAGGACACTAATCGAACAGGCCAAATCCCATGTCATCATCCGACTCCTCTGACTCCTCCTTCTTCTCGTCCTTCTTCTCCTCTGCTGTGGGGACAAAGGCTGTGGTGAGCAAGGCCCGCACTGCGGGCCAGGTGCCCAGACACCAGTGCATTGCAGCGACAGCTGCCGGAGCCTCCACTTACCTGCAGCCGGGGCGGAACCAGCAGCAGGAGCCGCAGATCCTGGGGCCGCAGCGACGGCCACAGCCCCACCGGCGGGAACGCGGGCCAGCTTGCCAATCCCTACAGACACCAGAGGAAAGGGGAGAGACCAGGGCTGCTCAGCCTCCAGGATGCTTCAGGGGAGTGAAGAGACAATCTGTCCCATACACTAAGGTTGTCACCCAGTGCCAATGTCACCAGCCACCCTGTTCTCCCAGACAGGAGGCTCTGCCACACACCCCTCCTCCACAACTTCCTATCTGGGAACCTGGCTTCAGGAAATCAGTCCAGAAGCAGCTGGCTGAGAGCGTCCTAGCCTAGGGTCAAATGAGACAAACATGTTTATAACCAGGGAGGAACTGAGTCTGCCGACCCAGGGTCCAGGTATTCATCTCCAGTGACCTCAAAAGACTGTTTACTGGGCTGGCTCTGTCCCTGGTCTATCACGTGCCTATGGACAGAAGCAACTGCCTGAACAGCTCAACTTCCAAACAAGTCCAATCAACGCCAGCCTGTCGTCACCAGGAAACAATCTGCCCAGCAAAGGGGGAGGGACGCCCGTGGTCATCCCTGATACCCGCCTCTGCTCCCAACCCCCTCACAGAGGGCACACGGGTGAGGCCTGTTTACAAAGACCCAGTTGCCCAGACACTGCAGGCGGGGCATCCAGGCCGGGAGCCCATGAGCGCCCCCTAGCGCCACCAGTGTCTAGAAGCGCCCTGGCACGAGCCCACAAATGCTGGGCTCTCTGCTGGGGAGAGGCTTCTAAGGTGCTCTGGTCCACAAGCGAAACCTGGCAGGCCACAGGCTGACCAGCAGGGATTAGGATGGACTGTGGAAGGAAAGTGCCCTGCACAACCTCACCCTGGGCGATGACGTCTTCGATATTTTTTCCGTTCAGCTCATTGATGACCTAGAATAAAAAAACACAACCAGGAGTTACCAGAGACCCTGCCTGGACTTTACCTTTTGAGCCAGTGGAGGATGGGCCTCTGAAGCACAAGGTGAGCCAACGTGCGTAAGCTTCTAGGCTGACGCCTGCCACACCAGTGACTACCCACGGGTGGATTCTCTGCACTGAGACTTGCTGCAAAGGGGAACGTGGACCACATCTCTAAATCTACCAAGAACGCAACTGTCCAAGTTTACTGCCTGTCAAAGTAACATCTTGAGTAAATGCGGTATAAAAGAAAAAAAAAAGGTTTTCAAATACATTCTCCTCTACGTTTTTCAGGAAAAAAGTCACTAATTTTAAAATACGAGACTTTCACTGTGTTTCTATTGAACCATGCTGGTCGTGGCGTTGCCTCACGCTCGCTGTTGCTTTGGGGCTCTATCTGGGCCCCAAAGAAGCGATTCAATAAACACCCACGAGGGCTCGCACAGGCCACCCCCAAACCACTTTCCCAAACGTAAAACTGGTGTCAGGTAAGAGGAGGCACTGCGGAGGCACTGCGTGCAGAATATCGTGTCGCCTGTCTCACCCAGGCGGCTACCTTGTTGAGCCGGTCGTCATCCGCCTCGATGCCCACGCTGTCTAGAATCTTTTTGATGTCCTTGGCGCTGGGGGAGGCATTGCCTCCGAGGGCTGCCAGCAGGTACGAGGCAACGTAACGCATCCTGAGGCCGGAAAAGAGGACCACGGCGTTACCCGGAGGCCTCTCGCCCCCACCCTGGCCCGAGCGTGGCCGCGCCTGGCCCGGCCCTGGGGCCCCCATCGAGGCCCGGCCCGGGGCCTGCCCTGCGCCCCTCCTGCCCCCTCCGGCCCCTGCCAGGCCCGCAGCCTAGCCCAACCCCCCCGCCACACACACACACACACTCACTCGGTAGCTGCGGAGAGACCTCGCGCGTGCGACCTCGGTGGCGTCAGGAAGGAAAAGGAAAGCGCCGGCGCGGGGGGCGGGGTTAACCAGCTACCCAGAAGCCTCCAGGACTCGCGCGCCGTGCACGGCGAGGGCGCCTCCGAGTGACGTCAGGAGGTGCCCGGTCAATAAGGACGCGGAAGAAGTCATCATCCTATCCAGTCACGCAGCCGCCACAGCAAAGGCGAAGGCCAGTCCTAGGTCGCCTTCTTGTATAGTGCGGGGCCAGTGCCCCCGAAATTCATGCAGCGGCGGGGCAAAGCGTGGCAAGTGCCGAAAGTGAAGTGCTCCTTACAGGGCTCTCTGTATGCTACGCGGGGCCTACAGCCCCCAACATGCAGCGCGGCCCACGCACGGGGTGCGTCCCTTTGGGGAAGGGTTCGACGCAGCCGGCGAACTACTAGTCCCATAGTGCACGGCTGCCGGAGGCGGGGTGCGCCGACGCCTGCGTGGGCTGCACGTGGGCTCCGCACAAGTTCCGCAGCTTCCGCCGTTGCGCTTCCGGCTCTCGAGTGGTTCCTGGCTGCAGGAACCTAGGTCGTATGTCCGGCGAGGTCGGTGACGCCAGTTCCCAGCGGGACCCGGTGAAGTGGGCGAGTCGCGCTCACACTGCGGAACCGAGCTGCCTGGGCCTCGTGGCTCCTCCTCTGCGGTGCCCTGGACCCTGGACGTGTGGGCTGGAAACTGACCGCACGGTGCACGCAGACATCAGTACATATCACTCATTCACTCTACCGTGTCAGGGACCCTGTGCAGGCCTACATCCTGAGAAGGAATAGGCCTGGCCCTGCTTCCGCCCAACTTAGGTTCTAGCGCAGCTCCACGAAGCAGTCCCAGGCTGAGATAGACCCTGAAGGAATAAGGCAGTGACACTGAGCTGAAAGATGAGCCCGGCATGCGAAGATCTGGGGCAAGCACCAAGCAGAGGGGTCAGGTGCAAAGGCCCGAGGTGGCGGGAGATGGGTACCGGGTACAGCAAGCCCATAAAGGACTTGCGCAATAAAGTGTGGAGCCATGGTCTGCTAATGCCCACCACACAGTCGCTGTCCTGATATTACCCCCATTTTATGGTTTTCCTGATCAAAGTCAACAGCTGGGGTAGAGTGGGGAAACCATCCTGGTAAGGATGGTACTCCATTACTTCAATAGGGAAGTAGCATAATGTGATTTTTGTAAAGTGGAAACATAAAATTTACCATTTTGACCATACACTTCAGGGACATTAGGTGCGTTCACATTATTGTGCAACCACCACCATCTATCTTCAGAAGTTCTTCGTCTTCCCAAACCAAACTCCATGCCCATTAAATAATAACTCACCTCCACCTCCCCCAGCTCCCGAGGCCCATTATTGTACTTCCTGTCACTATGCCTTTAACTTCTCCAGAGACCTCTTATAAGCAAACTCAGACAGTATGTGTCCTTTTGTGTCTGGTTTATTTCACTCAGCATAATGTCCTCCAGATTCGTACGTGTTGTAGTATATGTCAGAATTTCATTTGTTTTTAAGGCTGAGCAATATTCCTGATTTGTTTTTAAGAGTCTTCTGACAGCCATGGGAAGGCAAACTGAAAGGGGGCAGGAGCTGCCCCTTCTGGTTGGGCAGGGGCACAGAGTGGAGGTGGAGGAAGGAGGGTGCAGACTATGCGATGTAGGCCAGGCCTGGCCGACCTAGGATGTGTTCATCTGTTTCTTCACAGTGCATCTGCTCTGCAGGGTAAGAGCACAGGCGGGGAGGCTCTCTTGAGAGGCAGACAGACCTGGTGTGAGGTTCTTGGCTTTACACTCACCAGCTACCAGCCTTGGGCAAACTGATCCCTTCTAGCCTCGTTTCCTTCCAGGATGAGATGCAGACAAAGGCTGAAGGAGGCAGCATGCGGGGAGTACTGCCAGAGAGCCCAGCCCAGAGTGATCGCCCATAGTGTAGGCTCATTGGAGCTGCGGTCTTGCCTCTGCTGGGCCTGAGAGCTCAGTGGAGCTGTCAGGGCAAGGACACTCTCAGAGCTCTGGCTTCTGATAGGGGGTGGATGTGAGGCAACAGCTGCGACCAACCCCCAAAAACCCCCTCTGCCCAGAGACTGCACCAGCTCATTTTAACAAAAGCCTGGGAAAGCACAGCCAAAGAGCAGAGCAGCTCTGGGGGCGGAGACCTCTGGAAGGGCGGGTTTTGTGGCGCGCACCGCGGGTCTTCCCTGTGGGGGAGCCTGGCCAGCACCGACGGAGACAGGCTGAGAGGAAGCCGTGGCCACCTGCGCTGGCGGCCGGGCAGATGGGTTTGGCGTCGGCGTCTCTAAGGCTGCAGGCCGGCAGAAGGCGGGCGGGGCGGGGAGGGACCTTGAGGTCTCCGCCCGCAGACCCCAGCGGGCAGCAACGAGCGCTTTCTGATGGGGCGGGACCCAGAGGGGGTGGCGCCGAGTCTCAGCCCGCCCGGAAACGCGCCGGCGGGAACCCGGGCACGCAGTGCGCATGGAGCCGGCATCAGGGGCTGTGCCGCCCTGGAGCGCAGGTACGCCCCTGCTGCAGGGGCCATAGGGACGGCGGGGTGTAGGGACGGCGCGCTCCCCGGACGGAGACGGGTCCCCAGGACACGCAAGCCTCGAATGCGGGGTGCACCGCCCTCCCCTGCCGACCGAGGTATGAACTGGAGGCTGCGGGAGAGCCCTCCTCCAGGGGTCGAGAAGTGGGGTCCAGTCCCCAGAACCCCAAAGCCGCCCAGTGGCTCAGATCCCAGGTCCTCTCCCTCACATTCATTTCTCTAACATATTTGACACTATGCCCCAGAGCCTGGGCTACCGCCCTCTTGCGGTAGGTGAGATTCCGGACCTCCTGTCAAAGGGATTGGACCCGGGACTCTAACCTGGGAGGAGGGGCCACAGCCAGGTGGCCTGACAGCTCCAGGCATCCCTTGTCCAAATTTCCAGAATTAGGATGATCTGTCTCCCTGCCCCCTCATTCCCCAGGCAGGTTCCCAGCCTCCTGTGCACACAGGGCTTTCCCTGCCTGCCCCTCTTCCAGCCCCATTTGGGCAGTGATCTGCCTGGCCTAGGCCGTGGGATGTGTGGACCCGTTGGCCTGGCCCAAAGGCTCCCTCTAGCCGGAGTTCCTGTTCCCCACTCCTGCCTGTTCCTCGCCCCCACTCTGCAGCCTCCCTGGGCCCTGCCTGAACAGGCCTGCCTGGCAAGCTGGGACATGTGTGGCCCTCAAGGACTGCCGGGGGGCGATGGCTACAGTGGAGGAGGGGCCGGAGCCCCAGGTGGCTGGTGCAGGAGATGCTGCGAGAGATGCTGTGAGAGACGCCACAGATGCTGCGGATGCCGGGCCCAGGGCGCCCCGTCTCCTGGCCGGGAACCGGCTGAGTCTGGACCTGTACCAGAGGGCTGCCACTGGCTACGGCACCTGTGTGCCCAGCAGCACCCTCAGCTGCTGGAGGTGGAGTTCTTGCAGCTGAGTGGCCACGAGGACCCTCAACTTCTGGAGGCCACCCTGGCCTGGGTGCCGTGGAGCCTGCCACACCTCCGCTCCCTGGTCCTCAAAGGTGAGCCCCGTCTGGTCCCAGCCCTGTCCCAGACCCATCTCTAGCTCTTGCCTCTGCTTCTCGGTCTCTGAAGGCAAACTCTGGTCCTGCCCACATCCCTACTCCCTACCCGGCCCTCCTCCCCCAGCGTGACGCTGGCTGAACCCTGGCTCCTGCACCCTGTAGCTTCCCGGTGGGGTCTCCCAGCAGACCCTGGTGTGCGTCTTCGTCCTGGGTCATGGGCTATGGCTCTCAGCCGATGGGAGCCTGCGGTCTCAGTCCTTGCTATCCTCCATATGCTGGTATCACTTGTCTCTCCAGCTGTCTGTCCCTGTCGGGTGGGGTTGGACGGGAGGTCTGTGCCTCCCTGCATGCTGCTCCCTGGGAGGGCCACACTGGCACCTGGGACTGAGGGCCACACCTGCCTTCTCCCTCCCAGGTGGGCAGCGGCGGGACGCGCTGGGCGCCTGCCTCCCGGGCTCCCTGACCACGCTGCCCTCCAGCCTGGGTGGCCTGGCCCGCTTGGTCCACCTGGATCTCAGCTTCAACAGCCTGGAGACGCTGCCGGACTGCGTCCCGCAGATGCGTGGCCTGGGTGCCCTCCTGCTGTCTCACAACCGCCTCTCAGAGCTGCCCGAGGCGCTGGGGGCCCTGCCCACCCTCACTTTCCTTGCTGTGACCCACAACCGCCTGCAGACGCTGCCCACAGCGCTGGGGGCCCTGTCTACTCTGCAGCGCCTCGATCTCTCTGAGAACCTCCTGGACACGCTGCCCCCCGAGATTGGAGGCCTAAGCAGCCTCGCCGAGCTCAGCCTGGCCTCTAACCAGCTGCAGAGCCTCCCAGCTTCCCTTGGTGAGTGCCAGCTGTGCCCTGCTGGGAGGGCGCCTTGGCCACGGCCTGGCCTCCACTCTCATGGGGGCCCCGTGCACACAGGCCTGGCTTGCCTTTGTGCCTTACCCCTCCCTGGCCTTCCAGGAGCCTGTACCGGCTGGCCTGAGTGCTGTGCTGGCCATGGGACATGACCACAAGGGCTTCTGGGGAGGCCCTAGCATGAGTGTCCCACCTGGCCTAATGCTCCAGGGCCAGGAGTGGCCCTGAGTGGCCCTCTGCTGGCCCTAAGCTGGCGCCTGCCCACAGCGGGGCTGCGTTCCTTGCGGCTCCTCATTCTGCACAGCAACCTCCTGACCTCCGTGCCCGCCGGCCTGGCCCACCTCCCGCTGCTCACCCGGCTGGACCTGAGGGACAACCAGCTCCGGGACGTGCCCCCTGAGCTGCGAGACGCCCCCTTTGTGCGGCTGCAGGGGAACCCCCTAGGCAAGGCCCTACCAGACTCCTGCAGTCCCCCCGGTAGGCTTATTGCTGGGGAGGGGCAGACCATGTGCAGGACACAGGAACCATTATGGTCCTTACAACCTGTCTGTCCTCCCACAGGGACGCCCGTGGTTCCGGAAATGCCCAGACTGTTCCTGACCTCAGACTTGGACAGGTGTGGGGTGGGGGAGGGGTGGGGCCACAGGAGCAGCTGTCCACATCATGCTTGGGGGTCTTCTCCCAGAGTCGCCAGGGTGCCGAGCGCACACACACAGGCTCCTCTGTGCCTGACCTGATGCCCGCCCTGTGCTTCCTCACTCAGTTTCCCCGTGACCCCCCAAGGCTGCTCTGTGACACTGGCCTGCGGTGTCCGCCTGCAGTTCCCCGCTGGCGCCACCGCTACCTCTGTCACCATCCACTATCGACTGTGGCTGCCGGAACCGCGTTTTGTCCCCCTGGGTCCCCATGACTCCCTGCTCAGTGGTGTCCTGGAGCTGCAGCCCCATGGGGTGGCCTTCCAGCAGGCACGGCCAGGACGTGTTGGGGGGCGGGTGAGGAGGGCCCAGGCATGGCCCCCATGCTCACACCACCCATGCCTGGCAGGAGGTGGGCCTGTGGCTGCTGTTTGTGCCCCCACGGGTCCGGCGCTGCCGTGAGGTGGTGGTCAGGACCCTGAGTGACGACAGCTGGAGTGACCTGGAGACCCACCTGGAAGAAGAGGCCCCTAAGGTGAGGACCATCATCCAGGCCTGCCTGAGGAGACTGGGGACGGCCCTGCCCGACACCGTGCCCTCTGACCCTGTCCCTGTGCGCAGCGGCTCTGGGCTCACTGCCAGGTACCACACTTCTCGTGGTTCCTTGTGGTTTCACGCCCTGTGTCCAACGCCTGCCTGGTGCCACCAGAGGGGACATTGCTGTTCTCCTCGGGGAATCCTGGGATCAAGGTCACATTTCCCCGGGAGCCACCGAGGAGCCTCGTCACGTCCGCATGCAGGTACTCACAGGGCAGCCACCAAGGGTGGCAGGTGGCGCCTCGGCACAAGCGAGTGTTCAGGTGGCCTATCTGCCCCAGGTGGTGCACGTGGCGGACAGAGAGCTGCAGGCCCTGCTGGGGGAGCCCGCGGCAGCTGTGAGCCCCTGCTCTGCCTCTCCCAGAGCGGCCCCTCTGGCTTCCTCCGGCCAGTCACCGTGCAGCTGCCTCTGCCCCCTGGCATCACAGGTGAGAGGTGGCCACGTGGTAGGACTGGACCTGTGGCCATGGGGTGGGGACAGTGCTCAGAAGGGGAGCCCTTGCCATTGGGGGCTCAGCCTGTGGCCCCTCCTATCTCCAGGCCTCAGTCTGGACCGCTCCCGCCTACACCTGCTGTACCAGGCCCTCCCACAGCCACCTGGGATGACATCACGGCCGAGGTGGCACTGGAGCTCACCCACCTGTATGCTCGCTTCCAGGTCATGCACTTCTCCTGGTCAGTGTCCCCTCCAGCTCCTTCGGTTCCTCCCCGCCCACCCCGTGTGTGCAGCCCCCACTCACCTCAGCCCTCCCAGGTACTGGCTCTGGTACACCACCAAGACCTGTGTAGGGGGCCTGGCACGGAAGGCCTGGGCACGGCTGCGGCTGCACCGCGTGAACCTCATCGCACTGCAGAGGCGGCGGGACCCCGAGCAGGTCCTGCTGCAGTGCCTGCCCCGCCACAAGGTGCAGCCCGGCCCGGGGGGCCAGGGCAGGGGCAGCAGGGTGGGGGTGCCCGGTGCTGGGCTCTGAGCCCAGGGCTGCCCCAGGTGGACGCCACCCTGCGGCGGCTGCTGGAGCGGTACCATGGCCCGAGCCCTCCGACACGGTGGAGATGTTTGAGGGTGAGAAGTTCTTTGCTGCCTTTGAGAGGGGCCTGGACGTGGATGCCGGTACGCCCCTTTCCCTGGAGCGGGGGCCGGGGTCTGTCCGCCCAGGCCCCCCGCTGAGCACCCGCCCTGCCCCCAGACCGCCCGGACTGCGTGGAGGGCAGGGTGTGCTTTGCCTTCTACTCTCACCTGAAGAACGTGAAGGAGGTGTACGTCACCACACCCTGGACCGGCAGGCGCAGGCCGTGAGGGGCCAGGTGGGGCAACGGGCCAGGGCCCGGGCCGCTTGGGCAGTGGAGGGGTGTTGAAGCCCTCATCTCGCTCCAGGTGTCCTTCTATCGGGGGCCGGTGCCCGAGGAGGTACCTGAAGAGGCGGAGGCTGCCCGGCAGAGGAGAGGTGCAGACGCCCTGTGGATGGCCACTCTGCCCATCAAGCTGCCGGTGCGGGCCTGCGGGGGTGGCAGTGTGTGCGACGGGGCAGGGCAGAGGCCAGGGCTCTCAGCAGACCCATCCCTCCCCACAGAGGCTGCGGGGCTCCGAGGGCCTGGGGAGAGGGGCTAGCCTCTCTCTGGCACCTCTGAACCTGGGCGATGCTGAGACAGGCTTCCTGACCCAGAGCAACCTGCTGAACGTGGCCGGCGCCTGGGCCCTGACTGGCCGGCCGTGGCCCTGCACCTGGGCCTGTCCTACCAGGAGCTGCAGCGCATCCGGCACGAGTTCAGGTGGGTTCCTCTAGGCCGCCGCTGCCCCTGCTGCCAGGGGGACCCCCGCTTGAGGCTGGCTGAAGTTCCCTCCGGGGGAGGTGGGAGCAATGTGACAGGCAGGGAAGAGAGGGTCTGGTACTCCTGGCCCTGGGAAGGTGAGCAGGACCCCGGGTGTGGCATGTTCTTGGGCTGGGCCTCTGTCACCATGCCTCCCTCCCCAGGGACGACCTGGACGGGCAGATCCGCCACATGCTCTTCTCCTGGGCTGAGCGCCAGGCGGGGCAGCCAGGGGCCGTGGGGCGGCTCGTGCAGGCCCTGGAGCAGAGTGACCGGCGAGACGTGGCCCAAGAGGTGCAGGCCATCTTGGAGCTCGGCCGTCGCAAGTACCAGGATGGCATCCGTCACACAAGCCTGGCTCCCGGGGATGTGGCCCCACCCAGAGCTTCAGCCTCACAGCCCCCGGAGCCTGCCCAGGCCTAGACCTGCTGACTTTCGGCTGGCCCCCGATGTGCCCCACCTTCAAGCCTTCGCTGTGTATGGGAGCAGTGACCTCCCACGTGTGACTAACATGCTCTGTCTGGTCGCCGTCTCAGAGCCTGCTGTGTTTGTTGGGTGGGGATCCGCAGGCCGGCTCTGCTAGCAACGGGCCCTGTACACGACCCCTCCCACGTGCCCAGCACCTCCTGCTGCCCCGACCTCCCCTGGGAGGCAGAGGAGCACCCACGCAACGTAACGGCTGCTCCCCGCCAGAGTCACCCGTGTGTGGCCGGGCGCATCTGTTCTGTGGGCCGTGAGGACTCAGGCCCTCTAAGCACTACGTGCCCGGGCGCCGCTCCCATAGGACACCCTAGTCTCTGCGCTCCCACCACCGCCACTGCCCGAGGCGCCTAGTGCCTGGCTTTCCGCCCGTGCAGGGGAGTCAGGACCTGAGATCAGGGACCAGGGACGGACGCGGGCCCCGCGGCCGGCCCGGGCCCGCTGCCCGGCCGGAGCAGTGGCGCGGGCGGCCGGAAGGGGGAGCCGCGGCGCGCGCGCGGCGGGGGCCGGGGGCGGAGCGCGCTCGGCGCCGAGCCGACGCGCCTGAGCAGCGGGGCGCGCGGCACGGCGGGCAGGCGAGCGCGGCGGCGGTGGCGGCGGAGCGCGGTGAGTGCTCGCTGGGCGCTGCTACCACTGCGCCCAGCCGAGTGCGGCCGGCTGCGGGGATGAGGGACGCCGAGGCGGCCCAGGGAGGTGACAGCCGCCCGGACAAGGCGGCTCCGGCCGCGCCCAGTGCGGCAGATGCTCGGATCCGCTGCCGCCGGGTGTGGGAGGCCGTGCTCGCCCCGGGCGCTGGCGGGCGCGCTCCCCACGCACACGTGTCCCGCGGGATGGGAGCGCAGGACCGGAGCTGGAGGAGCAGAGGGCAGGCTGGTGGGGAGGTGGGACACGTGGGTCCCCGCCGGACGTGTGTGGACACGTGTGTGGCTGGAGTCGCCTTGCCTGGCGGGGCACAGCGTGGCTGCGGGGGGGCCGTCCGGACCCGCTCCTGCAGGACAGGGGCGAACCAGCCTCTGAGGAGCCCGCAGCCCCACCCGTGCCTCCTTTGTCCGCGGGTTGGGGCCCCTCTAGCCGACAGGACAGAAAGCGCCTCCCCAGGGGGAAGGGACTGGAGAACATGGAAGGGTGAGCGACTGGCCAGGCCCAGACGCAGTCTCGCTCCCCTCTCCTTTCTTGGGGGTGGGAGAGCTCG
Source organism: Eonycteris spelaea (assembly GCA_003508835.1). Classification (NCBI taxonomy): domain Eukaryota; kingdom Metazoa; phylum Chordata; class Mammalia; order Chiroptera; family Pteropodidae; genus Eonycteris; species Eonycteris spelaea. The sequence continues at coordinate 48,430 of PUFA01000436.1, forward strand.
CGGCTTCATTTGTGGGAGTTCGTGGGGCAAGGTCTGGAAGCAGAAGCACGGCCCTGTGGGGGTCTCTGGCTGGCGCTATCCGCAGCCCGCCCCTCCATTTACCGGGCACGAAGTGGACGGGTGGACAGTGAAGGTCGCCAGCCCTGGGCTTCTCCTGGCTGGAATTGCTTGGTTTCTATGACAACATAGGATGCCGGGGAAGGCTCTCCACAGCTGTATCATAAGCAAGGAGTGGGAACGATGAAGTAAGGACAGAATGTGGGGGTGGGGAGTTCAGGGTCCAGAGGACCCCCTCCAGTCTTCCCAAGCAGAGGCGGGGTGTTCCTGGCCCAGCCTCCCCCTCCAGCCTGCAGCTTGTGCCTGGGGGCCCAGGGCTGGCTGTCTTCTCAGGCCTGGGATCTCTGGACCTGCCTCTCTTCCTGGGACAACTGCTCCCCTCCCCCTTAGATAGTCCGTCTACCTTCTAGGACCCCTGTCCTCTGGGTAGGGTCTGGAGATGTTCGGGAGACAGGTTTCATTCCAGAGGGCAGAGCTAGACTCGGAGACCAGAGCATGGGTGCAGACCCTGCCCCCAAGGGCCCAGGGTCCAGGGTCCAGCGTGGAGGGTGGAGGGGCCTGGCAGGGCTGTGGACAGAGCTGGCTGCGGCCAGTCTGCACCTGCAATGGGGAGGGCGAGGTCAGGTTAAAGTTCAGAGGTCAGATTTCTCTGCAGGCTGCAGCACAGAGAAGCTGGTGCTGAGGCCCAGCGTGTGTGGGGGGCTGGCTGGGCAGGGCGGGGGCTCTCAGAGTGTAGTCCCCGTGAACTCTGGACCTGCCTCACAGGCAGACCTGTGGGCAGCAGCCACCCCTTCCCTGGCCTCTCCAGTGGGCAGGACTGTCTCCCCTGCTCGGTGCCAAGTCTCCCTGAAATGCACCTTCCCCTAGTGGACACATGGGCCCCACAGAAATGAGTGGGCCCTGACTCACCTGCACCCCACAGCACCCGTTCCCAGCAGAGGCCCACAGGGGGCCTGAGCACCAAGAGAGCCCCATCCTCAGGGGTCCAGGGTCCCCAGACAGGCAGGCTGCAAGCTGCAGACAGGAAGCTATGGGGCAGCGGAAGGGCAGGTGGCCAGGGGCTGATGTCCTTGTGGACGGGTGGCCTCACCTGGCTGGGTCAGCCTGAGTCCTGAGTCGGACCCATTCCCCTTCAGTCTGAGGGGTGCCAAGCTGGTCCCCGCCTCCCAGGAGCTGGCATACCCCGTCCCATACCTTCTTGCAAGGCTGCGGCTGTGGGGACCCCAGCAGCCCAAAATGAAAGAGAAAGTCCGCTCCCACCCCGCCCCACTTGGAGGCCGATCCCGTGGCCAATCCCGTGGCCAGTCCCGTGGCCACGCCTCCTTCAGCGGCTGGATGTTCTCTCGGGAGCCAGCAGGCTGAGGTCTCAGAGGAGTTTTGTGCATCTCTCGGGTGAGCCAATGGGGGTGGCAGAGACGGTGGCAGACAGGGAGGGGCTGCCTCCCTGGGAAGGTCACCGGTCCTCAGAGGAATCGGGGTGTGAGCCAGCTGGGTGACCCTGGGGGGCAGTCTCCGGGTGTGAGTGGTGACAGCTGGCCGGGTGGCCGGAGGCCCCAGGATCTGGGAGGCCCATAGGGCTGGCTCAGGTCGCCAGCCCCGCGCTCATGAGAGGGCCCTTTGCCCCATCCTGGAGTGGATGGGGCACCGACTCCAGGGCCTCAGCAGGTCTGGCGACCTGCTGCCCCTCCCAGCCGCCCTGCCCCTGTGCTCCCCAGAGCCCCGCGGCTGCCAGAGGTGCAGGTCCCAATCCTTGTGTGTCTGTCTGGGAGGGCGGGGGGGGGTGCGGGCAGGGCCGAGTGGGTGAAAAGCGTGCCTCTCTGAGGGAAGGGGGCCTCGGCAGTGGGGGCTGCACCTGAGGTGGCCGTGTCTGCCTGGGCAGCTGTGAGCTGAGCCCAGGTAGGGTCCCTGGGGCGTGGGAGGGAGCCCCTTCCTAAAGAGGACCTCTGTGCTGCCTGTGCTCAGGGCTGGGGGTCGCTACGGCCCGGTGCAGGGCGCCCAGCTGGCACATGTTCTGGTGCTGCCTGTGCGGCCGCCAGCACCCACCCCCACTCCCCCCGCGCCTGGCCCTTTAAAGGCAGCCCTGTGCCGGCGCGCGTGAGTGAGCGTGAGCAAGCGTGAGCCAGGCTGGGAGACGCTGCACTGTGGGGGACCTCGAGGGGAAAGCCGGTGGCTGGCGTCTTCCCCCTGGCTGCGCCCCTGCTCACGCGGATGCCATGGCCTGGGCCGGGGGAGAGCCGGGCGCTGGTCCCTCTGCTGTGCCTCTGCGCACTGCGCCCCACCCCTGACTGCCGTCCCTCTTCCCTCTAGGACACACCACCCTGCCGTCCCTGGCTGGTGAGGACCACCCCTCCCCACCGGTCCACCCGCCCTCCTGCCGCTGCCCACCTCTTTGCTCACACCTGGGTGCCCTCGAGTTAGATGGCTGATAAGCAGATCAGGTCAGAAGTAACCCTGCTTTGGGTCGTGGCCTACCCCGCCCCACTGCTGCCCTTTGGCCGACAGGTCCTGACACCCGCTCTGTCCACACAGTCTGCCAGCCAAGCTCATCAATGGTGGCATTGCTGGGCTGATTGGGGTCACCTGTGTGTTCCCCATCGACCTGGCCAAGACCCGGCTGCAGAACCAGCAGAATGGCCAGCGCATGTACACCAGCATGTGAGTGTGCGGGGCACACCGGGGCGGGGGGCCTCGGACGCCCGCGTCCCGCTCCTGCCTTCCTCCCCCTGCTTAACCGAAGGGACGCTGAGGGCCGCCGGCCGGGGAGCTCCCCGGCCGGGCCCCCAGCTGCCCCCCTCACTCACCCCGTCCCTTGGCTGCAGGTCTGACTGCCTCGTCAAGACCATCCGCTCAGAGGGCTACTTTGGCATGTACCGCGGTGAGGCTCGGGCAGGGGCCGGCCTGGGTAGCACCCTCGGCAGCTTCAGAGGGGTCTGGCCGTCGTGGGGGGAGGCGGACGGGATGGCAGGGTAGGGCCACAAACCTGGGCTGGGTGTGTGAGTGGATGTGTCCTGGGGGGCTGGCTGCACCAGAACTGGGGGCTGTCAGCCGGGCCCTGGGTGCTGGAAGGGGACAGGCGATGGGGCGGGATCTGTGGGGGCTGGTAGTTCTCAGCATCCCCTCTTCCTGGCCGTCGTCCCCACCGCCCCACTTACTGCCAGCGCCCAGCACGGGAGGACACCGTGTTGCCAGGTGGCTGCCGCTTCCTCCCTGGCCTTCTGGGCCAGGCAGGACCGCATCTGTGCTGGGAGCCGGGGTGGGGGTGGGGTGGAGCGTGGCTGCAAAGCAGCTTAGGCGGTCCCCAAGCCTGGATTTGCCCAGACGCTGTGCAGCCCCGAGCCCTTGGCACCCAGAGGGGCTTGCCCCTGCCTCCCCTGCTCTGACCGGCAGCGGGCTGGACACCTGCCTTCACCTGTGTCCCCCCACGGTGCCCCTGCCACTGCGAACACCTTCTGTCCTCGGGGAGGCCCACTTGGCAGGAGTGCGAGGGTCATGAGGACAGGGCAAGCTGAGTGCCCGGAGGGGGAGAGGCTCCCTGTCCCAGCCTGGGCCCCGCCCCCGCCTGGCACAGATGTGGGTGAGAGGGCAGGAGGCGGCGGCCAGCGAGCGACTAGGGCAGAGTGTTGCCAGCTGGGAGGCGAGTGCTGGCCCACAGCCTCCCCAACCCGGGCCTCTGCTCCGCCTGTGTCCCCACGTGCCTCACAGGGGCCGCCGTGAACCTGACCCTTGTCACCCCTGAGAAGGCCATCAAGCTAGCGGCCAACGACTTCTTCCGATATCAGCTCTCCAAGGACGGGTGAGGGGCTTGGCCCTCCCAGCCGCTGGGAGCCAAGGTCATTGGGAGGGGTCTGTGCTTCCAAAGGACAGAGGCTCTGCCTGTGCTCCTCACCTTGACCTTGCGGGGCCTCCTGCTGCTCATCCTCCCCCTCCCCCGCACTGGGAGGGGTGAAGCAGTGAGTCACTGGTGCTCAGGACGCCAGAGGTCCTTGGCCCCAGCTGCCCCTTGTAGTCTGGGATTTGGGGGTACAGACCATCTTTCCTGTGTCACCAGAGGGTGGGGTAAAGGGTTGCCCCTGGGGGCACTTCAGAACCCCAGTGTCTCCATTTCTCTTTGCTTGAGAACAGTCCCGCCACCCTTTCCAGGCCCTGCTGGGGGGCCATCTGTTTGTCAGGCACGGTGCCCGTTGCTGGAGGGGTGTCTGAGGCAGAGGGGCGCTGTACCCCCACAAGGCCTGCTGCCGCCATCCACTCACGAGGGGCAGCTGCCTGGGTGGCAGGGACCTCTGACTCCTCCCTGCGGCCCCTCCCGCCCCTCTGCAGGCAGAAGCTGACGCTGCTGAAGGAGATGCTGGCGGGCTGCGGGGCCGGCACCTGCCAGGTGATCGTGACCACCCCCATGGAGATGCTGAAGATCCAGCTGCAGGACGCAGGCCGCATTGGTGAGGACTTCGGGGGAGGGGCAGAACCGCGCTGTGGCAGCAGCTGGACCCCCGCGCCCCGCCCTGACCTTGTACTGGAGGGAGAGCCAGCCAGCCGTCCCCTTTCTTCCCAGCCGCCCAGAAGAAGATCCTGGCCGCCCAGCCCCCGCCGCAGGGGGCGAGCCCCCGCAGAGGCTCCGGCTGTCGCGCGGCCCACAGCCACCCAGCTTGCCCGGGACCAGAGCCGCGGCCTTGCCGGGCTCTACAAGGGCCTGGGGCCACGCTGCTCAGGTGGGGGAGATGGGGTGCTGGAGGAGGGAGGCCTGCCTCTGCCCCACGCCCCCGGGTCACTGCCGCCTCCTTCCTGCAGGGACGTCCCCTTCTCCATCGTCTACTTCCCCCTCTTTGCCAACCTGAACCAGCTGGGCCAGCCGGCATCTGGGGAGAAGTCTCCCTTCTACGTGTCCTTCCTGGCTGGCTGTGTGGCCGGGAGTGCGGCTGCTGTGGCTGTCAACCCCTGCGACGGTCAGTGTGCTGGCCTGGGCGGGGGCAGGGGGTGGGCTGGGGAGAGTGGAGCCCACGCTGACGCACCTGCCCGCCCCCCTGCAGTCGTGAAGACCCGGCTCCAGTCGCTCCAGCGTGGGGTCAACGAGGACACCTACTCGGGGTTCCTGGACTGCGCCAGGTGGGTGAGGCCCGACGGGGGCGGCTGTGGGGCGGGGCGGGGGGGCCGCCACCAGCTCTGACGCCCGATCCCCACAGGAAGATCTTGCGGCACGAGGGCCCGTCGGCCTTCCTGAAGGGCGCGTACTGCCGCGCCCTGGTCATCGCACCGCTGTTCGGCATCGCGCAGGTGGTCTACTTCCTGGGTATCGGGGAGACCCTGCTGGGGCTGCTGCAGCGCCCCCAGCCCTGAGCCTCGCCGCCCCACGCCCACAGCAAGCGGGACCAGAGCGGGGCAGGGGCCGGACGGCTGCCCAGGACCGAGCGAGAAGTGTTGCCCACCCCTCCCCACATAGCTGGGGGGCAGAGGAAGGGGTGCAGGGTCCACACGCACAGACCCCGAGGGGTCCTGCCTGCACGGCCACTGGGATCAATGTCTTATTTATGTAGAAATCTCAGAAATCTTTACATTCCTGGAGCCAGCCCTGCCCCAGCTCCCGCCTGACCTGACACCCCCAGGATCAGAGCTGGTCTCTGGGCTGGGGGTCCCCAGGCGTGGGCTGGCAAGCTGGACCATGCCCTCCAGGCTACCAGCCCGTGCCCAAGGCACGGCCCCTGCTCCACGCAGGGGGCCCTGCACAAACCTATTTATTAACTTGTTGAGCACAAGTGGCTCTGCCCAGCCCTCCGTCCACCGGTCCAGCCCCCTGCTGCTGCTGTCACTTCAGCCAGCCTTGCAGGAGGATCAGAATCTCCTACCCCCATATTGAGCCAGGAATCCCAGACTGGGGGACACACCGCGTTCTGATTCCCAGGAACGCCCCAACCGTGGGACCTGGCATCCCTCTTGGTGGGCCCTTCTGCCCCACGCCAGGCAGGGGGCCCAGAGCACGTGAAGTCCACGTGTACGAGCAAATGCTGTGAGAAGCCCGTCCTGCCCAGCCCTCAGCTGCCCGGGCTCCACCGGGGCTCACACGCTCCCCATGGTCGGGCAGGGTGTACACGTGTGTGTGTGTGTGTGTGTGGTGTGTGCGTGCGTGTGTGTGTGTGTGTGGCATGTGCCCTAGGTTCCACTCACCCTGGCCTGGTATTTATTGCTCTGGCCTGGTCCCTCTTGCTGACCCTCTCCTGAGACCCCCACCCAGGGTCTGGGATTGGCCAGAGGGAAGGGCAGGCGTGAAGACGTGTGGAGCCTGGGGGCACCTGCCCAGGTTGCAGAGTGGAGGCCAGGAGCTGCCCCTTCCAGGCCCTGATTGCACCTGGACAGCTGCACCCCCAGCTCCGGACTCCTCCGTGTTGTGAATTGAAGCAGGCTCGCCCCTCCCCGCCACGTGATCGTGTTGTTGATTGGTCCTGACATGCCGGTGCTGTGACCCCTCCACGCAGGCCCCTCCTAGGAAGCCCCTCCTAGCGACACTACCTGGGGCTCAGGCCTGGCCCCCAGTTCCGGTTACTCCCACCACATCTGTACCTTGGAAGCTGCTGCTGCTGCTTACAGATTTATATTTTTTTCTTTTGAGGAGTTTTAAGAAGTGACTTTTTGTGTCTTGTCATGTAAGAAGGTAAATAAATATTCTAAGTAGATACCTGCTCTCTGAGACTCTGTTAGGGGCTGGGGGAAGGGCAGTTCCCTGGGCCTTGTTAAGAGGCCCACCTCTGGCTTCACCTGTGCAGACCTGATCTGCGTGTCCGCCCCGCAACGGGCACCTTGGCTGGGAGGGACCCTGGAAGGCACCGCCTCCTGATGACCGAGCAGTCTGGGATGCGGGCGGGCGCATGAAAGGCAGCCTAAGTACCGCCTCCGCAGCCCTAAACCGCCAGTAAGACAAAAGGCGGGGCCGCGGCGCCAGACGGAGGGCGGAGTCCGAGCCGATGCGGCCCCGCACCCACTTCCTGCGCCGGCAGCACTGCATTGTGGGAAACTCCCGGTCCACAGCCGCAGCCACAGCCCGCTGCCCGCTGGCCCGCCGAGAGCGCAGCGCCGAGGGGGGAGCGCCAGGAGCAGCGGCCAGCAGCAGCGTAAGGCGGCCGGGGTGGGGGCTCCGCAGCCTGGGGCCCGGGCTGGACGGGGGGCACTGGGACACTTCCCCTCGTTGAAGGTCATCACTCCTGGGCACAGCAGCCCTGAAGAGTGGGAGGGGATAGCCTGGTGACGTCAGTGTGGAGGGCAGGTGGGGAAAGCAGACCACCTACTCTTTGCAAATGCGGTGCCCCGCAGGTGGGTGCCCCTCCAGAATGGCAGGGGGTGAGGTGCTGCTGGGGCTCCCTGGGAAGTGGGCCAGCAGCCGGGCCTCTCACTGGAACCCCCCATGATGTGACCTTCAGGTGACCTTCCATGTGGTTCACGTGCCTGGCCAGGGTGACGAACTGGGCTGCCATGGGCCCCCTACCCTGGGGTGGAGTGTCCCACCTCCCAGGGGAAAGGCAGACAGGTGGTGTCTAGGTTTGCAGAGAGGGATGACTCAGGCCAGGGGCAGCTAGGTGCCTGTCCTCCCCCCTCCCCCCACCCTGGACGTTAAGTACCAGGGCCAGGCCTCTCCTGCAAACACCCCATCTTCTGCCTGGCCCGGATGCTCCGGCTGATTGACAGGGTGTGTGCTAACGCTAGGTGTCCCCTCTGCCCCAGAGGCAGGTGCAGCCTCCAACTCAGCAAGGACACCCTGCCCTTGAGCTGGAGCAGGTGAGGCCGGGGTTGGGGGCCGGCACCAGGAGCTCGGGTGGGGCAGATGGCTTTCGGGGAAGCAGAGGCCTGTCACTACTCTCTGGCTTCCAGCCTCTGGAAGGCACCTCAGGTCTGTCATATCCAGGTCCTGGTGGCCTTGGGCCCACCCCACCCCTCGTCAGCACCCAGAGAAGCCCAGTACCAGGCTCTCACCCGCCCTGCCTCTTCCACTCACACCAGTCCCTCCTTAGGAAGATACTGGGTCAGCTCACCCAGGCCTGGCCGCTGGCCCATCTCCCCCTGACGCAGGCCTTCTCGGGCTGGGCAGGCTCCCACTTCTGTCAGGGCCCCTGCTGGGTCAGTGTGATGGTCCCATCCCTGGTCCCCCCAGCCTTGTGGGGCCTGTAGCCCCTGCCTGTGTGGTTGGAGGGGTCCTCAGGGAGCGGTTGGGGATGAGAGGGGAGCCAGGCCTTGGAAGAGGGGATTCTAAGTTGGGGGTCCAAGAACTGGGCTGTGAAGCAAGGCAGGGCCGAGACGGTGGGGCCTGGACAGGAGGGCTGCATCATGTGTCCCTCCTCCAGTCCCACGTAATGCCCGGAGCCGACCTGTCCTGAGCCGCTGTGGTCCAGCCACCTGCCTGTCCACACGCGCCCCGCACAGCCTGCCAGCACCACCGCCATGGAGTCCCGAGGGAAAGTCGGCCAGCACCCCAAGCCCGAGACCAAGGTGCCCCCGGCTGGTGCTGAGGTCAGAGGCCCCCCCGCCACAGACGGGAAGGCCCCCTCAGCCAAGCCCGGGAAGAAGGAGGCCCAAGCGGAGAAGCCGGAGCCACCGGCGGGCCCGGCCCCACCGCTTGCCAAGAAGACCCCGGGCAAGGCAGACCCCGCCCTTCTCAACAACCACAGCAACCTGAAGCCGGCCCCCGCGGCCCCCAGCGACCCCACTGCCACCCCCGCACCCAAGGGCCCTGGAGATGGGGCTGAGGAGGACGAGGCCCCCAGGGAGGGCCCCGGGACCGAGGTCCCTGTCCCTTCGAGAACTTGACGCCCCTGCTGGTGGCCGGGGGGGTGGCTGTGGCAACCGTAGCCCTGATTCTTGGTGTGGTCTTCCTGGCTCGGAAAAAATGATGGCTGGTACCCAGGTGGGGGCCCACCAGTCCCTGTACAGACCTTGGGAGTCTAGTGCATGCCGAATTCACACACAGATATCCGCCCATATGTACACAGGTAACACATGTATAGACGTACACACAGACCGAGAGGTGGACAGGCCCGGGCAGTGGAAGCCAGGCCTCCGGCTGGCCCCCAGCGCTTCCACCGCACCCTCTGGGGCAGAAGGAGCCCAGGCTCGGGTGCTGGGGAGCACAGGGTGGAGCGCTGACGCCTGGCAGAGGACTCCAGGCCAGGGCACAGGGGGGCCATTGGAAGGGGGGGGACACTCCTGTGCCAGCCTGTCCTGAGAGGCCCCAGGGGTCCCGGGGGCTTCCCGGCGGCAGCTTCCTGATGAGCCCCCAGGACGGGAGGGAGCCCCCCAGGTCAGCAGGGGTCCGGGACGGGCTCTGACCTGGGCCCCGCCCCTGTGTGTGGGGACATTAAAGGGTCGGCTGTTTCACTCCCCCCTCTCCTGCTCTTTGCTTGCAGCTTGTTTTGGGGGGTGTTGGGGGGCCCTGCAGCGGGGCTGACGGGATGTGGGCAGGGACGTTGGCAGAGCTTCCACGCCATTTCCGCCTGTCATTCGTGCCCCGCCGGGCAGACAGACCGCCCGAAGTCCAGTCTCTGGAGGGGCTGCACCGACCACCTTCCAGTGTGCGGCTCCAGGGGATTCCTGAGGCAGGGGCCACCTGCTTCCTGCCCTGAGCCCCTCCCCCATCCCGCAGCTGCTGTTCTGGGGGCAGCTGGGAGCCTGGCGGGGCTGGGTGGCTGTCGGGGACCTGCCCGGCAGCTGCGCCCAGCCCCGCGGAGGCCCCTCCTGCCTCACCGCGGCCTTCCAGTCGAACAAGCGTATAAATGCAATAACAGGTAGAGTAGAGCCTCTGGGTGGGTGACTGTCACCCACAGCCACTGCCACGAGCCTGCAGGGGGACCGTGCGGTGCGGCCCCACGGCACGCCTGCTCCCGGCTCGGCCCAGGCTCGGGAGGGTGGCGGCGGGCACCCGATGCCTGTCCTGTCCCGGCCAGCTGGCCCGTGGGCCTGGGTGGAGGCTGTCTACAATAAACGCTCTTGTCTAAAGGCTGGGCTGGCGTCCTCACCTGCACGTGGCTGGGAGAGGCAGGGGCCTCCGTCGGGGTGTGGGGGTCACCCACGTATCCATATTTCCCCGTTTCCCAGGAAGGGTGCGCCTCACTGGCCCTCCCTGCCACCTCCACGCCCTTGACCCTGGTTGGCTCTGCCCCATCCTGGATGGCCACAGCCAGGCATTCCTGCCAGCCCTGGGCACAGTCAGACACCCAGGGGCTGCAGGGCTCGGGGTGCGGGACGGAGCGAGGATGTTGGAATGGGGCAGAAGGCCTTGCCTCCCCAGCTGGGGGGCCTTCTCCACTGCTCTCTGCAGTGGACTCCCCATCCCTGGGGGTGTTCTCTCCTCACGTCACCTCTCACAGACAGCTCCCTGAGGTGCCATAGGTGTCCAACTGGCCAGGCCTACCTGTCACCCCAGCTATGGTCAGGGCTTTCAAGGCATGGGCTGGGGTCAGCCTGGGTGGGTCCCAGAGTCACCCCTGCAGGCTTTGTCACCCCGGGGCCCCCACCTCCACAGCAGCCTGCAAGCTGGTCCGGTGGGGTGGGGCGGGGCGGGGGCATCACCTTTGTCCAGTAGTCCCTGTACCCGCCCCCGAGGAGCACGCCCTGTCAGCGCACCCACATCTCAGGACCCGGTAAGTCCGGGGAGCCACCTCAGGGTGGGAACATCCAGGACAGACCCGGCCCCCGCCCAGGCCCTCCCCCGCATCCTGCAGCCTCCTTTCTGACCACCCCGCGCCCGCCCACCCCACAGGTGCCACGGGGCACACTCGGCTGGGTCAGGGTCACTCGCCACCCTGCTGCAGTCCCACCTCCTCTACCACTCCTCATTCCGCGGCTTGCAGCTTAAAAACAAGCCAACACGCACACCCGTCTGACATTTCAGGCGACTTGGGGAGAAGGCGGGGGTGACAGGCTGTCGTCTTCAGCGTGATGTCCTGTGCTAGTCCACCCACGGTGCCGCCTCTTTTTACTGACTGAGGCCCTGTTAAGGGATGTGGAGGTTGTTTTGAAACTTTTGCAACTTTAGACAAAGCAGTAATACAGATCGTGAAACGTCCCTGTGCCTGCGTCTGGGGGGGGGGGGTACCGCGAGGTAAAATATACAGCACGTAAAATTTACCATTTTATTTCAGATGTTTAAGTGCACAGCTCAGTGGTGCAGCGTCACCACCACCATGTCCAGGACCCTCTTCATTGTACAGAACTCAAACTCTGTCCCCAAACGCCCCCGCCCAGCCCCTGACACCCACCACCCGTTCTCTGTGACTTGCTGCTCCTCTAGGGACCTCACGCGGGGATCGCAGAGCATCGGTCCTTGCGTGTCTGGCTTACTGCACTCCACACAACGTCCTCGAGGCCCAGCCATGCTGTCGCAGGGGGCGGAATTCCCTTCCTTTGAAGGCTGAGTGACGGTCCGCCGTCAGGATGGACCATGTTCCGCGCGTCCACCATCTGTTGATGGACACGTGGGCTGCTCCCCGCTTTCCGCTGCTGTGACTTGTGCTGCCGTGAGCCTGGGGCGCACACATCTGTCAAGTCTGCTTTCGCTCCTCGGCTGCACACGGGCACTGGGCATGCTGGGCCACACGGTGTGCATGACCCCCGCTGCCCGTCTCCGGCCCGGGGATCAGCTGTGGGGCGAAACAGCTTGCCAGTCTGTACGGGGACAGCCACCCCCTCCGGGGTTTCATTCGCCCTGTCCTGACGTGCTCCTTTTCCTAAGGTTCTTCGCCATTTGAGTTTTGCCTTTTGTGATTTTTCCTGTTGGTGCTATTCATGTGCTTCTGTTGGACGGACTGGCTCCTTCTTCCTTTGCAGGATTTCTTTGCGCATTAAGCTTTTGTTGCATTGCACGTATCATCACTCCTCGGTGAGCTTGCCTCTCACTCTGTCTCCTGAGTACAGAAGTTCTAAAATCTGAGCTTGTCACATGTTACCGTTGTCCCCTCGACCACATAAGTTTTGGGAATCTTGGTCGGAAGGATCCCATGTGGAATTGTCACGCTCAGTCTGTTTCATTGTGTGCCTAAACTTGTGTGACTTAGGGACACTTCCAAAACTAAGACAACAAACAAACAAACAAACAAACAAAAAACCCACTCTTGGGGCTGCCCAAGGCTGCTTTTATTACCAAACTGCTTTTAAGGTCAACACAAAATATGAAATAAAAAGGACCAGGGGTGTGAAAAGTGTGCACTGCAAGTCCAAGCCCGACTGGCAGGGGCAGCCGGCAAACCGGAAAACCCAGGTGGGCAGCTCATCTCCGGGGACACCGTCCAGGGAACACCCCACTCCCACCAGGCCTCCGTGTACGCTGACTCCCCGGGGACCTCCACCCTCAGCTTTTGCATTCTGAGCACTCGCACCAGTATCCGAGGTCCCGGTTCCCATGTCATGGTATGTTGTGTCACTGGTGGGCTCCACAGGGAACATGTGTCATGTACAAGGATGCAGAATGTGTGTGGGGGGGTTCTCTCCAGCACCCCTCCTTCCCCCAAGAGTGTGACTCCTCTTTGGGGGACCCCGCCCTGGAATGCATCCTAGGTATGCGTGGGGGGTAGGGCTGGCCGCTGCCTCGTGACCCGGCCTCCCCCAGATGTGGACGCGAGGCCAGGGTGTCCTCTAGAGTACCTGTACCTGCTTTCCAACAGGGCAGAGGTGGCAGGCCACCCACTGCCCGGCACCCACCCAGCTGCTGCTGCCAGGCCTGACTCCTGGGCCTTTGGCTGCTCCTCCCTCAGCTCCCCCCTTCATACGCAGTCCCAGGGCTGGGCAGGCGCAGGCTCTCTGTGCCCCAGCAACTGGTCCTGGTGTGCCTGCGCACCCCCGTCTGCTGCCTGTGGCCCAGGTGCAGCTGGTGCTGTCTGAAGGTTGCTGAGGAGTGAGGAGCCTCCTGGTGCAAGGCGCAGACAGCACGGTCGGGGGGTGCACAGGGCTGGGGGCTGCTGCCCAGGGAAGCAGCAACAGACTGTGACCCAGGAGAGCAGCTTATGCCCTGTGGTGTTGCTGAAGGTGCTGAGGTGACACTCCTGGGACTCGGCCTGTCACCTGGAGCAAAGGCTGTGGGTAGACTGACTGTTGTTTCCCCTCCCCACCAGCCCGCAGGCATGTCTGAGACAAAACCTGTTCAGCCCTCCTCTGGACCCTCCCAGGCACCCACCGCACCTGTCCTGATGTCCTGGGTGGTGGGAGGGCGCACCTCCCTGTCACATAGCCCCACTCCAGGCCACAAATGCCACTGCCACCCGCCTGATGCCGTCTTCTGGAGAGGCCCTGCCAGCCTGGGGGGCAGATGGCACCAGCTGCTTGGTCCCCTCCTCTCAGCAGGCCTGCTGCAGCCCCCGAGGCGAAGGCCCCCCGCTTCACGGGCTGCCCCCCACCCCTCTGCCCTCCCGGGTCAGGTCTGCAGCATTCACAGGGGCTGAGTTGGGGCCTCACCCTGCTGGGGCCTCACCCTGCTGGGAAGACGGAGGGAAAAGAGAAGATGCATCTGGGCCCCGAGAAAGAATCCCAGCCCCAGTCCAAAGCCGAGGTCCACCCAGTAGTCAGGCTAAGAGGGGGCACTCAGGGTGACCCTGAGTGTAGGGCTGTGCTCAGAAAGGGGGAAGCGGGCAGATGATGGCTCTCGTGCCCACGGGCGTTGCAGTGCAGGTAGGAGCTGCATAGGCAGCGGGGGTGGGGGCGGGGAGTGGGGGGGTGGGGGAAGGGTGCCAGCTACTCAGGGAGCAGCAGCAGGTGCCCTGGGAACAGCGCCACTTACACACCCGCAGCCTGCAACTTTAGAGAGTTCCAGAGACAGGAATGAAATCACTCTTTAACCCGTGTATGACACCGTGTCCTGCGAACCCTCACACACCTTGTCACAGGTCCCTAAACAAATGCAAACCGCCAGGTTCAAGGCTTCCTTACCCCTCCCTGACCCCAACCCCACTTCACCTGCCACACCTGCGCACTCGGTGTGGGATGGGAAGACCAACGGCTCGCGGATGACGCCCTGCTGTCCACGCAGGGGATGGACCCTGAGCCCCAGGACCTGAGGTGTGACCCTGTGCGAGTGCCCTGAGGGCAGGCTCAGCAGGACTGCGGGACACCCCAACGCGGGCCCTTGTCGGGGAGGTCCCAGGCCTGACCCTTTCAAGGAGAATGTCACCCAAGGCTGGGTGCTGGTGGCAGACCTGTCCGGCACTGGGAGGCACTTCTATGCTCTGCCGACAGGAGGCGCCACCTGCCCCCTGCTCCAAGATGCCAGTTCCCGCCCACGTGAGTGCCTGTCAGAGTGCACCTGTCAGCTGCAGGTGTCAACCAAGGGACTAAGGAGCAGCCCCTCCTCACCCGTTGGGGCTGGGGACGTGAGGACCAAGGGACATGTGAACCAAGGGGCGTGGGGGCCAAGGACAGACATGCCAGCACGGTCGGGGGGTGCATAGGGTTGGGGACTGCTGCCCAGGGAAGCAGCAACAAACCACAATCCTGACTGGGGGGTGTGGGTGTGCCCCACTCAGACACGCATATCAGGTCACCTTGTCCACGTCCCCCTACTGCGCACAGGCACTGTCGGGGAGAGACAGGGTACCACCAGACTCACACTGAGGCTTCTGTCTGGCGAGGCCCAGGCCACACCGGTCCCTGTGCAGGCCGCCCACCCGACTGCGAATGCCACCGGGGACCAAACCGCACGTCACAGGCTTGCCCACACCGGAGCCGGTGCTGACCTACACGGGGCTCACGTGCGTGCATGAGACGTGGACCCAAGGTGACGTCCCCACAGGGTACCGGGACTCGGGCATCCGCTCCCCCTGCTCGGGCGTGCGAGCCCACCGGCGGGTGTCCCCGGGGCCCAAGCCTACACCAGGGTGCACGCGTGCGCACTAGCCTCGCCGGCCGCTCAGCATCCCTGCCGCCGTTCTCTCCCCCACCCCTTTCCTTAGAGACCTGAGAAGACGCTTCCCCGTGCGGGAGGGGGAGTGGGGGGAGATGTGGCTCCCCAGGCCTGTGCCGGTGGCTCAGCCAGCTCTGGTGCCTTAGCGACGCTCCACTGGCGCAGGTGGGGCTGGGCCGGCAGGGGCGGCTCCCGTGGCCCTCCTCCAGCCCCTAGGTCTGACAGCCAGGGGAGCGGGGCGGGGGGTGGGGGATGGGGGCGGGAATCCAGCGGCACCGGCCTGTCGCCAGACCCAGAAAGCTCTCCGCATGGCTAGGCCCAGTCTCACCTCAGGCCCGAGGGTCTCCAGCCAAACTCCCCCACCCGGCCAACACGGGCCAGGTTCCCGCCTGTCGCCTGTCCACGGCCAGTGCCAGGAGTCCCCAGCTCCCGCGTCCCCTGTGGCAGGAGGGCCAGGCTCCTGACCCTGTCGGGTGGCCAGGCCAAGAGCAGAGCCGCTGCTGCGAGCCGGCAGTGCCCAGCAAAGGTCCCCTGGTCAGGGCAGAGGCTGGCAAGCCCTCCGGGGAACCCCGCTGCCTGCTCCTCCACACTGGCGGCGGCGGCTGGGGGTGGGGTGGGGGCGGCCTGCAAGGAGTATGTGGGAGCCAAGAGGCAGGGCCAGCCCTCTTAACTGCCAGCTCGGGCCCATGCTCCACACGAGGCTCCCTTCCCTTCCCTCCCAGGCCCTAAAGAGCACCCACCATCTGCTGAAGGCACACGTGTATACTCCAAGCAACTGCCTCCTGGACAGTTTGAAAGAACAGCTCCAAATGCAGCCTGGCCAAAGAGCACCATGATTTTCCTTACCGAACTCAAGCACCCCTGCCTGAAGCACTCCCGTCTGAGAAAGTGACACCCCATTCTTCAGGGGCTCCGCTGAACCTATCGCCCCTTGATTCTGTGCTTCCCCAAATGCCCCAGTGAGAAGAACCCGCCGCCCACCTGACCCCGCCTCCGGGGACACCAGGCCTCCTCCCTACATCCATGGGCCCCTCTCCCTGCTACCGTTGCTCCACTGCTACCTACAAAGTGTGACTACGGTCCAGCCCCCACCCCAGGACGCGAGCCCCACTGGGCCTTGCGCCTTGCCCCTGGCATCCCATGTCGCATTTCCAGTGCTAGTGCTCAGGGTGGCACAGGTGGCTTTTTGAGGATCGAATATTCAATTCCTGAATCAACAGGGAAGGACCTCGTCCACAGGGAGGGGACCTTCGCCCAGGGGGTAGCGGTCTTCTCTCCCGGTTCACACTCCTTCCTCTGCTCTCCCTTGCCCGGTGCTGGCCGAAAGTGCCCACTGCCTGAGAAAGGACGAGGGAAGAGCTACTGTTCCTGACAGCGCCCGGGCCGCGGGGGGTCTGCTCAGGGATGCAGACACCTCCGGCCCGGGAAGACCCTCGGGGCTCTCTTCCACGGCCCCGCCGCCCAGCTCAGAGCCCTCCGCAAGCCCTGCGGTGCCACGATGCCGACGGCCTTGAGTAGGGGGGGTCATCTGTCCCCGATCGCGGAAAGGAATAAGGGGCTGGAGCCAGACTGCGGCGGGGGAGGAGGGCCGGCAGGAAGACGGCGCACGCGCCCAGCGCGGCCCTGGCCCCGCCCCCAGGCCGCCGCGGCCCTTGACTGGCGTTTCCCGGCCGCACGGACGCTGCACGCCCCGCGCACGCGCAGGCCGCGGAGGCCGCCGTGGAGCGCCATGGCGTCGGAGCGGCTCCCGAGCCGGCCGGCCTGCCTCCTTGTGGCCAGCGGCGCCGCGGAAGGTGAGGCTCGCGCGGAGGGGGACAGCGGGCGGAGGGCGCGGCAGGCGCCCAGACGCGAGGCCCGCGCACCCGAGCGGTGCCACCATGGCTGGAGTGTCTTGTTTGGGGCAGAGCCGGCAGGTGCCCCTGGTCTGTGGCACGGGTGGGGCCCGCGGCCCGCCTTTCTGTTCGAAGAGATGGGATCCTGGGATGGCGGCCTGCAGGTGCGGTACGGATGGTCCACCTGTGGGGAGAAGGCGGACCGCCCCGCGCCAGGGGCCGCCTCCCTGCGGGACAGCGGGGCCCGGGTGTGGTGAGGGCAGTGGGTGTTCTCAGGAAGTGGGGGCTCCCGCAGACCTGGGGGGTGAGACAGCCATGGCCTTGGGAACATGGGCCTTTCCGAACAGGACGGTCATGAGCCTGTGTTTTTCAGTACCCGCCCTGCCCGCCGGCCTGGGAGCTTGCCGGGGACACTGTCCTGGCGGGGGGGCGTGCGCATGTGCGAGTGCAGAGCATCCCTTGGACCTGCCGTGTGGTGGGGGTACCGGGAGAAACCTGGCATCGGGCTCACGGGGCGTGCCGTTGCTGGCACTGAGTCTCACGCAAGGCCTCGTGCTAACGGCCGGCACGGAAGGGAAGTGGTTCCGGGCACTTCCTAGGTCCTCAGCTGTTTTTGCCCCATCACAGAAGTGATGAGCCCAAGGTCCCATCGCAGGCAGGTGGAGGGCCAAGGTCAGGACCAGTGGGTGAGGCAGCGAGGACTGTGGGTCATGGGGTCAAGGTGGTGCTGCCTTGGGGGGGGGCGGTGTAGGAGGAGCCAAGGCCCTGCCCCCTCCCCAAGGGACTTCACGGACGGGAGGAGCTACTGAGAGTGGGCTCTCAGTTCTGGAGGGTCCCCAGGTGGCTGGTTGGAACCGGTAAGGGGAGGGGTCGCATCAGCTTGGCTGTGCCTGGAGCAGGGGATGTTGATGTGAGGTGAGGGGCACAGCTCTGAAAAGACCACTAGGCTCTGGCAGGACCAGTGGGCCCTCCAGAGTCTGTTTAGGAGGAGTGAGGATTCGAGCTGGAGAGCAGAATCGGGGAAGTCGGGGTGGGGGGGGAGGGCGGCGTCATTTGGAGAGACTATTTGCTGGACATGTGGACTTTTTAGCGAGCATATGCAAATTTACGAGTGAATAAAGGTGAAAATGAGGTTTAGGGGTTGGGTCCCAGGATTAAAATAGACGTGGAGAGATGTAGATCAAGCCTTTTGGGAGTAGACTTCTGGGGGAGCTGCAGCACCAAGCAGCCAAGAACCCTCTGGGCTGGGCGTGGGCAGCAGGGGGCTGGGAGCCTGCTGGGACAGGGCGGGATGCCAGCGCCCTTGTAGGAAAGGGCTGTGACAGTGTCAGGATGCACCCCCCTTCCTGTGACACCAGCCACGCCTCACAAACAGGGGCTTTGACACCTTTTCCGGATGAACACAGTGGGAGTGGGGGCTCTGTCGTCCCCACCCCTGCCTAACTCGGGCCTCAGTCCCTGTCGGTTCAGTGAGTAGGTCAGCTGAGTGTAAGGGAACCGCACGCTTGGGTTTGCCTTCTGGGAAGGTTTCCGGTGGCCAGGCCGGGAGAGAGCCCACTTTGGCAGATGAGGGCATGAACCCTGACACGGGCTGGGGGAGGGGCTGCTCGGGTGGCTCCGGGAGCAGGAGAAGCCCTGGGCTGCCTCACCTGGGGCTGTCTTCCTTGCAGGTGTGTCGGCCCCCTCCTTCCTTCACTGCTTCACTCTGGCCAGTGCTGCCTTTAACCTGCAGGTGGCCACCCCTGGGGTAAGTCTAGCCACCCACTCTCCACCTTCCTGGGGGTGAGGCCAGCAGAGCCTGTTGCTCGTGGGAGGAGTGGCATGCCTGAGCCCTCTGTAACCCTGAGGGAGCTGGCTTAGGCCAAGGGGCCAGGACCCCAGTGGCATCGTCAAGGCCTGGCCCCACCTGTGGCAAGGGAAAGGTTGTCATTTTGGGTCGACGTCTACACATGAGAGCAAGGACGGCACGACCTTCAGGAGGGTTTATGTCCCTCCGGTGGCGTGGGACCCCAGGGGTTACAACAGTGATGTTATTTGCGTTTGCCACTTTGCACGTTTCCATTGTCACCCCAAGGGGGTGGGACAATTGCTGTTGCTTCATAGGTGTGAGACTGAGGATCAGTGAGGGATAGGCGGGGTTGGGAGCCGGGGTGTGTTGAGACCCAGTAAGGGGGCTGGGCTGTCGGGTACCTTTGTCCCCAAGGGGCTGCTATTGGTCCCCACCCCTCATCAGCGTTTCTGAGCATCCCTGAGCCAGCATGGGATGTCCTGCGCTGACTTCTGACCTCGGGACCCTGGCAGGGGAAGACCATAGACTTCGTGGACGTGAACGAGAGCAATGCTCGCTGGGTGCAGGACTTCCGCCTGAAGGCCTACTCCAGCCCCGCCAAGCTCGAGTCCATCGACGGTGAGTGCCTGAGCCTGTGGGTTGGGGGGTGGGGTTCCCAGTGGGTTTGTGGTCCCCCTGCGCCCCTCACTCTGTTCCTGGAGCACCCTGGGGCATGCTGCCAGGTGCTGTGACTGTCCAGGTCGCCTCTGTCGTGTGTCCTGGGCCCAGAGTTTGTGAGCTCTATCTTTGGGGGTGGGGCGGTGGTCACGTGGAGACACGGGAGTTAGGAATAGTGCCGAGGCTTCCGGAGCCTTAGCGCTGTAGGAAAGTGACCAAACAGGGTGTCTGGGCGGCAGGAGCAGAGAGGAGCTGGGGTGCTCGGGGAGGGCCTGGTCCCGGCCGGTGGCCTTGCCCTCAGTGACCGCCCGGCCTGTGGTCTCCTCTAGGTGCCCGGTACCATGCACTCCTGATCCCCAGCTGCCCAGGGCCCTGGCGACCTGGCCAGCAGTGGCTCCCTGGCCCGCATCCTGCAGCACTTCCGCTCCGAGAGCAGTAGGTGACCCCTGGGACGGGGCTGTCGAGGGGGGGCTCCGTCAGCAGGGAGGAGAGGCCAGAAGCGGCTGGTCCGGGGTGCGCGTGGAGGCAGCGTGGGGTGTGGGTTCAGGTTCTGGACCCGGAAACTCCAGGCCACTTGAGATGTGATGCGCCCTGGGGATTCTGAGCAGCGAGTGGACGTATTTATGCAACCCTCGTGTGATTTGGGGTGCCCCCTCCCCCCGGCTGTGTGCCCTTCCACTGCCAGCCCCGGGTGCCTCCGCAGCCGGCGGGTAGGACTGTGGCTGCGTTCCCGTGGGAAAGCACGGTGTGTGTCCAGCCCGGGGTTTGAGGCCAGCGGGGTGGAAGAGAGGCTGCTCCGCGGGGCCCTGGCCTCTGTCCCACTCGGCGCGGGGCCGCGAGGGGCACGCTGCCGGTTGCTCCCTGGGGAGCAGCAGACAGAGCCCGGGCTCCACACTGCGTCCTTTGTCGTGCTGAGCGGGGCCTCCTGCCCCAGCGCTGTCGGGACAGGCCACCGTTGTCCCCGGCCACCTCCGCCGTGGGAACGCACTCGTGCCAGGCAGGCTGGTACGGGACAGGCTTGGAGCCAGGGTGACCGCTCAGCAGGGCGCGGACTCTGTCTCAGGGCCCCGAGGTGGAGTGAGGGCTGGGCCGCCTCTCCCCGCAGTGGCAGTGGCAAGTTTCCTAGGTGAGGCAGTGAAAGCCAGTGCCCGTCGTGCCTGAGGCCCTCTGGCGTCCGAGGCCGAGCCGCTAACACCCGGCGCAGTACAGGCTGTCCTGAGGGTCCGCGGGTGGCACCCTCCTGGGCTGGCACACAGGCCTGCAGCACTCGTGACCCGTTGTGCCAGTTTCTCAGCCACCAGGGCCTGAGGCCTGAGCCGGGGGCAGCCTGGTCCCTGAGGCGGCACTTGCAGGGTGTCAGGGCGGGGGAGGGGTGGTGGCCTCCAGCTCTGCCGGGAGTGCGGGGCGAGGGGCGGGGGCCAGGCCAGGGACCCAGGGCCTCAGGCCCCTGCTGCCCGTTGCTTTCAGAGCCCATCTGCGCTGTTGGCCACGGTGTTGCTGCCCTCTGCTGCGCCACCAACGAGGACAGGTCCTGGGTGTTCCAGGGCTACAGCGTGACGGGGGTGAGTGCAGCGTGGGAAGCCCAGGCAGGAGTCAGGCCTGGCTGCACAGGGACAGGCTGGGTCCCTGAGGGCCCCATGGTCACCGGTGGTAGGGGTGCCAGTCACTGGCCCAGATGGGAATTAATAAACCTGGCACCAGGCTGGCAGTTGTCTGTACCGTGTGCGTCCCTTCCCTGCTGACCACCGTGGATGAGGACAGGGTCCCTGGTTTGCTGACATGGCTGTGGGCGTGGGGAGGGTATCGGGCAGGGGGGCACTCCCTGTGTGTGCATTGGGAGTGGATTCCAGCCTGTGCTTTTGTGCCTGTCCAAGGGGTAAGACCGCCATGTCTGGGTAGGGCCGCTGGATACGGGGGTGGGGGACCAGGACTGAGCTGGAACATGTTGGCATTCAGAGGTGGGGTGCACCTGGCGGGAAGGAGACTCCAGGGTGAGGGTCCTGGGGCAGATCTAGGGGGCTCCGTATGGCGAGGACTGAGGTCTAGCTGTGGGGGGCTGGCAGGTGGTGCAGGTTCAGGACTTGGGGGTGGGGCTGTGGCTAGGCCCCACACCACTCATGGGCCCTGCCCCCAGCACTTTCTCTCACTGAGGGGTTCAGTTCATTCTGGTCACCTGTGTGCCGTGGTGATGGAGGAGGAACAGCTGGTTCCTCCATGGCCTTGTCACACAGAAGCCCCTTGGTGGCCCCTGAAGTCCATGTCACACACCCCACCCCACACGGGGCATGGCCCCACCCAGGTTTGGACCCGCCTGACCGTGGCGGTGCCCCCTTGCCCTGCAGCCATCCGTGTATGAGCTCGTCAGGGCGCCCGGCTTCGCCCGCCTGCCCCTCATCGTGGAGGACTTCGTGAAGGACGCGGGAGCCAGCTTCAGTGGTGAGCTGGGCCGGTGCTTACAGGCGGCGGGTGGGGACGACGCCGGCCCGGCCAGCCTCCTGGAGCTGAGTCCAACAGACCTCGGTGGTCGGTGGCTCAGAGGCTCAGGCCGACTGACCCGGAGCTCACGGCCGGAGAGGGTGGGGGTGGGTCTGGGGGCCGTGCCGCGTGTGGCCTGACCTGAGGCCTGTGTCCCGGGGCCTCCTGCAGCCAGCGAGCCGGACGCTGTGCACGTCGTGCTAGACCGCCACCTCGTCACCGGCCAGAACGCCGGCTCCACCGTCCCCGCCGTGCAGAACCTGCTCTCCCTCTGTGGCAGCCGGTGAGGTGCCGGGCGGCGGGCGGGTTGCGGCGTGTGCACAGCTCCTCTCTGGGCCACGGCCGGGGCCAGAGCTCTGACCAGGGTCCGTCCTGCAGGAAGTGAGGTGTCCCCCGCTGAGCCAGCCTGCCTGCCTGCTGACACCGCCCCCTCCCGATGGCCTCCGCGGGAGCGACTCACCCTGACCAGGCCCGGTGGGGTTGGAGGCCTCCCCCAATCAGCCCTTGGGGAGGAGACGCCGTGCTGGCCACGAGGGGCTTTGGGGACGCCCCGGTGACTGCCCCGTGGAGCGCCGCACCTCCCAGGGTGTGGTCTTGGCCCTCTGGTTTTCTGGGCTGGCACTGGGTCCCCGTGTGCCCAGGTCGGGGAGCAGAGGCTGAGCCTCCCTGTGGGCCCGGGTGACGGTGCTGGCCAGGCAGTGTCTGTGGGCAGGGCTGTGCCCAGGCCCGTCCGCTGCCTCCAGCCCTTTGCGCCTGTTTAGCTGGGCGAGGGCTACGGGGAAGCCAGCGAAACCCCTGGAGGAGGTGGAGTGGGTTCTGGGCCTGGTCCCCTGCTGTCTGGTGATTCCCCACACGTCCAGGCTGTTTAAAGCAGACCCTGATGTCCACCTGAGAGAAACCCACTGTCCCTCCCACCCCCCCCAAAACGGTCAGGAACAGTGTTCTCGGTAATGAGCATGGACAGCAGCCCCTACGTAGAGGCGCCTGGCTGGTGGGCGGCGTCAGCCGCTGTGTGGCAGAACGTCACTGGCCACAAAGAGGAATGAGGTCCTGGTGACATTGTACAGCGTGGGTGAAGCTGGGAAACACGCTGAGTGAATAAAGGGGTGTGAGTGCCTCCACATGCGCGGACCGCCCCGCAGGCAGGTGGTGGGGCGGGGCAAGTGGATAGGTGCCTCCTCTGTGCTTAGGCCGAGGGCCCACGCTGGCGGTTAAGAGGGCTGGCCCTGCCTCGTGGCCCCCAACACCCCTGCAGGCAGCAGGGCTCCCCGGAGGGCTTGCCAGCCTCTGCCCTGACCAGGGGACCTTTGCTGGGCACTGCCGGCTCGCAGCAGCGGCTCTGCTCTTGGCCTGGCCACCCGACAGGGTCAGGAGCCTGGCCCTCCTGCCACAGGGGGACGCGGGAGCTGGGGACTCCTGGCACTGGCCGTGGACAGGTGACAGGCGGGAACCTGGTGCCCGTGTTGGCCGGGTGGGGGAGTTTGGCTGGAGACCCTCGGGCCTGAGGTGAGACTGGGCCTAGCCATGCGGAGAGCTTTCTGGGTCTGGTGACAGGCCGGTGCCGCTGGATCCCGCCCCCATCCCCCCCCCGCTCCCCCCCCCCCCCGCCCCGTTCCCTGGCTGTCAGACCTAGGGGCTGGAGGAGGGCCACGGGAGCCCCTGCCGGCCCAGCCCCACCTGCGCCAGTGGAGCGTCGCTAAGGCACCAGAGCTGGCTGAGCCACTGGCACAGGCCTGGGGAGCCACATCTCCCCCACTCCCCCTCCCGCACGGGGAAGCGTCTTCTCAGGTCTCTAAGGAAAGGGGTGGGGGAGGAAGGCGGCGCAGGGATGCTGAGCGGCCGGCGAGGCTAGTGCGCATGCGTGCACCCTGGTGTAGGCTTGGGCCCCGGGGACACCCGCCGGTGGGCTCGCACGCCCGAGCAGGGGGAGCGGATGCCCGAGTCCCGGTACCCTGTGGGGACGTCACCTTGGGTCCACGTCTCATGCACGCACGTGAGCCCCGTGTAGGTCAGCACCGGCTCCGGTGTGGGCAAGCCTGTGACGTGCGGTTTGGTCCCCGGTGGCATTCGCAGTCGGGGTGGGCGGCCTGCACAGGGACCGTGTGGCCTGGGCCTCGCCAGACAGAAGCCTCAGTGTGAGTCTGGTGGTACCCTGTCTCTCCCCGACAGTGCCTGTGCGCATTGGGGGGACGCGGACAAGGTGACCTGGTGTGCATGTGCGCAATAGGGGGCAGGGACGAGGCGACCCAATGTGCCTGTACAAGTCCTACACGATGGCTTTAGGACTTAGACCTGTGCGGCCAGCAGCATCCATCTCCAAGTCCTAAAACCATCCTGTGGGACATGCACACAGACCTCAGGGCTGGGAGGCGCCCAGCAGAGGCAGGCTTAGGCTAAGCTCAAAGCGCACTGCTCTGGGACACCCTAGCTGGTCCCCTTTTCCCCCAAAGGCAGTCCACTTAGCACCCTGGATGGGCCAGGCCAGTCCCTAGAGCTCTTGGGTAGGGTGGCATCCACTCCAGAGCCACTAGCCTCCTGACCCTTCCCTGACCAGGATAAAGGGGACTTGGCCCTGCCCAGCTGGTGCCCAGTCTCTGCAGCTATGGAGAACAGGAGCCCTGACTTGGGCCCCCCAGGAAAGGACAGAGGAAGGGGCTGCCTAGGCGGGGAAGGTACAGAAGCTCCCTGCTGGTATTAGGGTAGTGTCCCCACACAGCTGTCCCCAAAACCAGCCTCTGCCTGCACAGACATGGAGTGGTCAGCCTGGTCTCCCACACCTGGGAGGCCGGGCAGCAAGGCCTGTGAGCACTCTCACCTAGACCCTGGCCTCTGCCTTGCTGTCCCAGGAACAGGCTGGTCCCTGGGGAGAGGGACGACCACTCCGTCAGCCCACCCAGCACGGCCTCCACCAAGCCCCTCCCAGTGAAGCATGTTGCAGGTAGAGCCTTAGCATAGGCCAGGTGGGCAAGCTGCAGTGCATCCAGATGACCTGGAGTTTGCACGTCATGCTGTTCCCACTAGGTGGCGCCATTCACCAGCACAGGAGCCTGGGGTCTTACTGGCCAGGGCCTATTGCATCCTATGTCCAGCTGCTCACCCTACTGGGGGCCACTGACGAAGAGCTCAGGCGGTTCCCCCCAGCAGCAGGTGGAAGAGGGGTAGAGGAGCCCCTTGTGGGACTTGTGACCCAGCCCTGTCTCAGCTGGGCCCAGCTGGAGGTCACAGGGTAGCATAGGAGACAAATACCACATGGTGAAACTGTGTTGCACAGAAAAAGTGACTGCTTTATTGCATTAAGCAAAATTTTATGTGAAATCAGAAATCTATCCAATCCACTCTGATTGGTAAAAAATGCCAGATCATTGCCAGGTGTGTGTGGCTAGAAATGGGGTCCAGTCGCAGGTGCTGTGCTATTTCCCGTTCTCTGTGCTGAACATCCGTTCCTAGGGGACAGAGAAGCAGACAGCGTTAGGCCGCCTCCTGCTTGAGGGACAGGGGGAGGGGGCCCTCTGCTGGGCTGCCAGCACCAGGGGCCGACCACCTGTCAGTGCTGGGCTGCCAGGAGCTGACAGCACCGCCGCCACGGGAAGCCCTGCTCTGCTGAGGCCCACCTGGGGCACTCACCGCCCAGGTGGGGCACTCACCGCCAGCATCCGCTCCAGCTTCACAGCATCCGCAGCGAACTTGCGGATGCCGTCGGAGAGCTTCTCCACGGCCATCTGGTCCTCGTTGTGCAGCCAGCGGAAGGCCTTTTCGTCCAGGTGGATCTTCTCCAGGTCGCTGGCCTGGGCTGTGGAGGACATGCAGCGGGCTTTCCACATCCACCGCATACCCGGACCCCAGCCCCCCAGCTCAGCAGTCCAAAGCCAGGGCCAGGGGCTTACCCGCCTTGGCCGAGAGCATGGGCACCAGCTTGCTACTGTCCTTGAGCAGCTCCCCCAGGAGCGCGGGGGAGATGGTGAGGAAGTCACAGCCCGCGAGCGCCTTGATCTCGCCCGTGTTGCGGAAGGAGGCACCCATGACAATGGTCTTGTAGCCGAATTTCTTGTAGTAGTTGTAGATTTTGGTGACACTCCTCACTCCTGCAGGGGATGGCCAGGTGGTGGCTGTGATACCCACATTCCAGGTGCCCGTCCACTGCCAAACCGGCCCTGTTGCCACAAAATGCCACTCACCTGGGTCCTCCAGGGGCTCATACGCTTTCTTGCCCGTGTTGGCTACGTGCCAGTCGAGGATGCGCCCCACGAAGGGGGAGATGAGCGTCACCCCCGCCTCGGCACAGGCCACGGCCTGGGCGAAGGAGAAGAGCAGTGTCATGTTGCAGTGGATGCCGTGCTGCTCTTCGAGCTCCCTATGGGGAGGGGACAGGGCGCGTGAGCGTCCCACCCAGCCCCACTCAGAACAGAGCTGCTGGACTCCTCAGCTGACACCCTGGGGGGTGGGTCTGGAGCCTACACTGGGTTTTCTCTGGCTGCTGGGATTTTCATCAAACCCACACTTCCCAACAAGGACAAAGGCAAGAGAGGTACCGAGAGCCGCCGTGCATGTCCCCAGCTAACATCTGCACCTGCACCACGGACTCTGATCCCTCATGTCCTTGCAGGTTCCACGGGACAAGCCACCACCGAGGATCACTGACCACTGTCCTGTCCAGGCCCCCTGCCCCACTGCTCACTCTTGCCCTTCCCAAGCAAGCCTGCCACAGTCCACCCAGACATCCTGGGGCTGAGCCCCGAGGACGGGACAAAGGCTACGCGGTGGGGCGTGCACTGTGATAGCTGAGCTTCTGCTGGGGCCCCTCCAGCAACAAATTCCCACCCCAGGGGATGGGGGTCACATGGGGGTGATTAAGACATGCAGCCGCAGAGCCTATACCCACGTGGGGAGCCAGCACAGCAGCAGTGAGGGACTGTGTGCAGCACCCCCCCCCCAAGGGAAGACACCAAGTGACTGTGACCCAGCAGTTTCACTCCTGGGTATGTGCACACAAGAGGTGACACACATCCACACCAAACTACACAGACGTGCACAGCAGCAAGACCCGCAAAGCCCCCGATGGGAACAGCTATCTGTCCAAGGATGAACACACATGGGAGGCAGTGTGCACACACACACTGGGACGTTTGCCTTAGGAATGCAGCCCTGACACGTGCCACAGCCCAGGCGAGCCCTGAAAACATGCCAAGGGAGGAAACCAGATGTAGAAGGCCACGTGCCACATGACTGCATTCAAGTACAGCGTCCAGAGTGGGCCAACTGACCACAGGGACAGACTGCAACGCCCCATGCACAGCGGCCACAGCACAGCTGCAAGTGAGAGCAGAGGGCTTGACTCTGGTCCCCATGTCTCCTGCGTGGGGCACACGCTTGGGGTGAAACAATTATAAAGTGTGAGCATGCCTGACGGGGCGGGCGGAGGCCATATCTGCAGGGCTCGTAGGCCCTCTGTTCTCAGCCCCGCACACCTGGCCCGGGCAGCTGGCATCTGAGCGCAGACTCTGCCTGCCAAAGGGGCACACTTACTTCCCAGCCTGAATCCCTTCCCAGGTGGAGGACAGCTTTATCAGAATCCGGTCCTTGCTGACCCCAACATCCTTGTAGAGCTCAATGAGGTGCCTGGCTCGGGCCACCATGGCGTCCTTGTCAAAGGAGAGCCTGCAAGAGCCAGGGGCCCATGTGAGAGGTGGCTTCATCTCAGAATGCCCGCCCAGGACAGCCAGTGGTGGCAGTGCCCTGGTTCAGGGGGAGCAGCCTGGAGCCCTGTGTCACGATCACGCTTCTCAGTGGGACTGACAACAGCATGTTGTCAGTCCCACTGCGGGCCCAGCAGCTGCCCGCCGCCCGCCCTGCACCTACCTCGCATCTACCTCCGTGGAGACGCGGCCTGGGATCTTCTTCAGTATTTCTGCTCCAAAGAGCACGAAAAGTTTATCAATAGCATTTTGAGTCTGTTCCTCTTGAGACCTGAAATTCCAGGGAAAACAGATGAGTTCACTTGTGAGGTTTAAGTGGATAGGATTCTATAAAACAATTCTATTACTTTGTGACATTCCTGCCATCCCATCCTTTTTTCTTAAAAATACTTTATCACAGTAAAATACACATGGCATGAAATCACCACCCTCAGCCACATGTAGGGGTGTGGTCTGAGGGCACTGAGCACATTCACATGGTTGTCCACCCCAGGTTGCCTGGGCAGATAGATGAGTGTGTGACGGTGGTGTCCCCAAACTGACCACTCTGAGGGCTTTCACTCGCCCACTGCATACACCCAGGTCTCTGGCCATGGGCAGCAGGACAAGGGAGGAGGCCTGTGAGTAGCAAAGGTGCCACCTCGTCACCTCGTTCCAGGAGCAGAAGCCTCACTGATGCAGTGGGGGTGGGGCGAGAGACCAGTCGTGGGGGAAGGGAAAGTGAAGCCAGCTCAGATTCGGGGAGCTTGGTGCAGGCAGGGCAGACAGGCAGAGCTGCTGGCAGGGCTCTGGCCCAGGGTCACCGCCCTACTGTGGGCACCATGCTCCACTGACCGTTATCACCCTGATGAGGATTTTACACGACATCTAGAAAAGGCAGACCTCTGGAGACCCCGGCCCAGCTTGGCTGCCTGGGGGAGGGAGCAGGGACTGGCTGCAGGTGGGCCCCAGGGGACACTCCAGGACGGGGCTGTGGCACTGGCCGCACCACTGCATAAAGCCTCCCCAACGTGGCAGACTGTGCACTCAGCGAACTTCACTCCACCAAAGCCGCGGAAAGACAAAAAGGCAGAACGCAGGTCGGTGGCCGCCAGGGCCCAGGGAGACCGCTGGGCACAGCACACATTCTGCATCTTGACTGGGGTGGTTTTTGGTTTTCGCAGGGGTACCCCATTCCTGGATACAGGACTCCCTGGATTGCACACTTACAGTGGGCATAGTTTACTCCCTGTAAGTAACAGGAGTAAAATGGATAAAAACAACAAGAGTTTTCCTTCCCTGAGTGTAAGATTTAGTCCAGGAGGAGACAAGGGAGGAGCCCGGCCCCGCCCAGCCCCACCCCGCAGACGCTCACCCGCCCAGCCTCTTGCCATAAGCGATGGCCTCCCCCACCAGCTCCTGGTAGGCTGGCATCTGTGCGGCTGCCAGGATCAGGGACGGGTTGGTGGTGGCATCCTGGGGCTTGAACTCATCGATGGCTAGAGAAGTGATCAGAAAGCAGGACGTTAGTAGAGTGGGGGTTCCACCCAGAAGCTGTGACGGGGTCCCCACGAGCCCCCAACACGGGGTCAGGAGTGTTTTCTGAGGCTGGTGCAGCCACGCTTCACACACGGCCTCCCCACCCTGGAGGCTGGCCAAGGGGCAGCCGTTTACAGGGTGATCCAACCACCAGGGACCGAGGGTGCCTGCGAGAGCTGACTTCGTAAGCCTGGTGGGGAGAGGTGGCGGGGGTTTCTGCACGACACGACACGTGCTAGCGGCGACAAAGTGGTCCGCATCAAGGCCTGCCTTCTCTAAACCGTCAATCTGTTCTTAGGTAGC
Organism: Eonycteris spelaea; assembly: GCA_003508835.1. NCBI lineage: Eukaryota > Metazoa > Chordata > Mammalia > Chiroptera > Pteropodidae > Eonycteris > Eonycteris spelaea. The sequence goes on from PUFA01000436.1 coordinate 77,614, forward strand.
CAGGCGAGGGATTCCGAGAAGCCCGAGAAGCCTGTGGGCCCCCGTCCAGGTGGAGCACAGGGTGAGCGCACGGTGGGCAAGTGGCAGCGGAATTGCTGTTTCAGTACATTTATTTGGCCGGTGTATCATGACAAAACAGTACAGAGCTGAAGAACAGATGAGAGGCTGCCTGGCACGGGGTGGGGGCCGCTCTAAGGAGCACGAGGGAGATCTCTGGGCCTCGAGGCAGCCCTGGCCTAACTGGCAGGGGGCTACAAGAATCCACACATGTTAGGAAACTGCCACAGACATGCCCCCTCCCCACGCAGGCGGAAAACGGAACGCCGAGCCAGGCCTGCGCTCCGCCGACAGCAGCTGCGGAGTGCCAAGTTGTTGGTTCGAGCATCACGCCATGTTCACACGAGGTGTGTTGCCACTGGGGGGCTCTGGGCCAAGGGTTCATGAGGCTCCATGGGATAATTTTGCAACTTCCTGTCAGTCTATTTCAAAACATCAAGTGAAGAAAGTGTTCTGGACTGGTGCTCAAACAGGTGTGTATACACCCACGGAGGGATGCACTGAAAATGGCATCTTTCGTCACATAAAATTATGTCTTGATAAAGTTGACTTTTAACAAAACTAAAAAAATCAAGACCCATCTGGACTCACCAGATGGGCTTCAGGGTCCAGGGACCCTTGAGACTAATACAGGACTGGGGGACACTGATCCGGGGAGAATGTCTATAGCTTCAATTATATTCTCAAAGAGGCTTGTGAGCCTCAAAGGCAGGAGCCTTCACTTCATAAAATGACCACAGAACTGAAGGCCCTATTTACAACTATGTATGAGACACTTATGGATATATAGTATCAACTAATCTATCTTTACAAAATTAATATTAGAAAAATTTAAAATGTCAGTACTTGGGTTTAGACATTTCTAAAAACAAAACAAGCAAGCATCCTCAGGTCCCCTCTGACCTCACTGGCCGTTTTCAGAGGGTGTAACAGACTAGCGATCCTGCTGCTGCTGCCCACCAGGGCTGTGGACTAGGCACAGAGCGAAAATAATTCTAAATGCTAAGGGTGCAGGTGCTCCAGACCGCCTAAGGCCTCCAGCTGGTCAGCTGGCAAGCCCGCAGGATGGACCCAAGCTGAACACTCTCTCCACACTTTACGTTTAAGTAACAAAATCTGCTTATTCACTCTCCTAGGTTCTGCTAGATAAACAACCCTCTTACTCCATGACCAAAGAGGAAAGAAAGCCTGTTTCTCAAGTCACCGTGAGAAAGCAGAAAGGAAGTCACTTCCTTATTGTGTGCCCACATCCACCCAGCGTCTCACGATTTTCCTGAAAATCTCATTTGTTCCTGGAGACGGCTCTGGTCTGTTCGCTGCAGAGTGAGGGGTCGCAGTGTAACCCCCACGCTCCTCTGTGCGCCAGACCTCTCCAACGGGCACGATTCAGACCCAGGAAAGTCTAAACCCCCAGGACAGCCCTCTGCTCTCCTCAGTGCTTCGGGTTTTCTCCACCCGGTTCCGCGGCCGGCACCTGCCACAAAGGGCCGCGGCTGACCCCTGGGCAGGGGCGGAAAGTGTGCGCCACAGGTTTCTAAAGCACGCGGTGTCATTCGCAGTTCTGGGCTGTCTGGGCCCAGAAGCCAAGCCATGCTCCTGGCTGCTGAACGAAACCGCCTCGTGCAAGCACAGGGGTCCCTGGAATCTGCTCCAGGTCCACCGCGGACCCCTCCCCAGTCCAAAGCCTTCGCATCCCGCCCCCGACTCACTGACGGTTCACAGCGGGGCCCCGGGAGCGACTCCGGGGCCGAGGACAGGGGCGGGGCTCGGACTGGGCGCCGGGCTCCCGGAGGCCCCGCCCTCCTGCCCCAGCTCGCTCCTTCCCGGTCCCCCGGCGCCGGGGCTCGCCCGTGCCCGCCACCGCGGGAGTGGGGCCGGGAGCGGGGCCGGGACAGCGGGAACCGGGGGACGGGGATAGGGGGCCGGGCCGGCTCTCGGCGTCCACGAACCGCACCCCCACCCCGGCACGGAGTCCCGGCCAGCGTCCGAAACCAGGGCCCCGTGTGCCTCACCGTGGAAGTCGCCCGTGTCGGCCACCACGGTGGTGAACTGCTTGAGCTGGTCCAGGGCGCTCTCCATCCTCTGCCGCTTCACCGGGGAGCCCGACATGGCGCGGCGCTAGCCGGAGTGCGGCGGCCCACAATGCCCCGCGCGCCCCGCCCGGCCGCCGGCCAATCGGGCGCGGCGCGGGAGGGCGGGGCGGGGTGGCCACCGCCCCCTGGTGGAAGCCCCGCCCCCGAGGGAGACCCGGGCCCGCGAGACCAAGCCCGGCTCACGGAGACTGCGCAGGGCACCGAGGGCCCGCTTTGCCCCTGGAGGCGGTACCCCGCCCTCGGCCAGTCCCACCGGGCGGCCTCTGTGGCCGGCTTAGGGGTCTTGAGGACCCACGCGATCGCCCTAAAATGTGGGCACCAGGCGGAGAGCCCGGGGTCGGAACTCCCTACACGCACACTAAGCACGCAGTCCGATCTGCCTGCAGTCTGATCTGGAGCGGGGCTCCCCGGAGAGGTGCGCCCCCCACACACTCCCACAAGCTGTGTCCTCGGAGGGCGCGCTTCGTCACAATACGGAGAGGTGTCTTGAGGGTCACGTTAAAACCAGCTCCAGGGCGAGCAGAGTCCCAGGCAGCCTGGAGACTTCGGCCCTGCATCTGGGCCGCAGCCTGAGCGCTGTCCAACGAGGCCAGCCAGCTCTCGGCCCCTTGGGGAAAATGGGCCTTTGTCCGCTGGCGCTGGCTGTGCTGGGGAGCCACTCCCGTGATCAGGGCATGGGGCGCAGGGTGAGCAGCGCGGGCTAGGTTTCAGTCCCTGCTTACCCCAGCCCCTCATGGAGCTGCAGGTGCCCAGGGCGCACCTGCTCCCCTGAGGCCTGGCTGCCCCTTCCGGCCCTCACTGGGGTCAAACTTGCCTGGCCCCAGGGGCAGGGTTAGGAGGGGCGAGGGGGTGAAGCGGCTGAGGATTAGGGCCTGTGGTTTCACTTTCTTCTGCAAATTCAGAGCCACAAGGATGGGGCCATTCCCCCTTGACTTTGATTCTAGAGTCTGCACGGGGTAAGCAGCACGAAGCTCACAAGGTGTCCTGAGGGCCTCATGTACCAAAAAGTCACAGAAAATATAACTCCATTGATTTGGAGTTCTTTACAGCTTCTGGATCAAGGCCTCTGTGTAGGGCCAGGAGCAGGGATGGAGGGGGCTGGGTCTGGGGTCGGTCAAGGAGGAGCTGCGGAAGAGAGAGAACCAGCCGTAGGAAGAAGGGGGCTCCTGGTCCTAGGGTGTGGCCTGTTGGGGCCTCACCGCGGACCTGGGCTGCTGCCGTGGACGCTTGGACGAGGAGAGGAACAAGGCTGGGATGGAGAAGGACGAGGGGTGGGGACAGTGCCAACTCTGCGCTTTGGACATTTCGCGGTGAAGAGAGCAGGACTGGTGGCATGGGGAGAAACGGCTGTGCATTCGTGGGCTAAAGGCAGGAGAGAAGGGTGTGTTCAGCCAGGTCCTTAGGTGGACAAGGTCTAGGATACAGGGTGTTATTGCAAGGGTGGCCTTTGTCCCCAGCTAGGACGTCGGGGCCACTGGAGGGACCAGCAGTAGACTGGGCGCCAGCGGGGCAGCTGCAGACTGCCGGTGGCACAGGCGGAGGCCCTGTTTAGTGCTTCACTTTCCCAGCGGCTCAGAGGAAGCAAGTGTGACAGCCAAGAGGGCAGGAAGACACGGGGCAGGAGGGAGGCGTCAGGCCTGCACTGGGAAGGGGCCGGCACAGGTCAGCAGTATGCGGCCCACCTGGGTGCGGCCAGTGGGTGCGGCCACCTGTTCCTCTTGCTCCTCTAGCCGGTGTGGGAGGGGCGGAGGGTAGACTTAACCACAATGGGGTTTGACCAGCAGATGTGACAAGACAGGCCTCCAAGTTGGGGATGGAGCGGAGCCGGGCTGGAGGGGCGGGGGTGGGGGGTAGGGGGGCGAGCAGGGGCGGGATTGAGTCAGGTGAATGTCAAGGGCAGGAGGATGGGCGTGGCGTGAATGGCCAGCTGGGAGAGCACCACCCACAGCCCCTGCTCCTCCCACAGACCTTGTTCCTCTAAGGTCTCAGCTTATTCCCGTTTTGACTGGGATTTCTCTGAGAGCATTGCTGATCAGCAGGACTTCCGACTTCAGCCTTTTGTCCCCTGGTGGTGGCATCTGTCCCATCAGAGGGCAGGCGGCTGGACCGGAACAGTTCGTGTCCAGGTTTACCAGGCATCTGGTTCAGAGCTTAATGACAGGAAGAATTCAGCTCAGGATTAGAACAATGTGACCTCGCCTAGATGAATTTAAACCAGGACTCAAAACTGCAGACCATGAAACAGACCATTATGTCCTTGGATAGATCAAGCTCTCAATGGCAGATTCAGTAGCCACGACAGTTCCTCCTTTCCCAGCAGCTTAGGACATGCGAACTAGGAAGGGACGAAAACGGAGTCAGAACTGGTAATGAGAAGAGGTTGTGCAAGCCTGACCTGGTCACTTTCGAAAGCTGTGTCCTTTGGATGTTTGCCCAGTGTTAGCTTCCGATCACCAGACCCAGCGCAGCTCGGGTCAGGGCTGGCTGCTTTCTTGAGGGGCGACACGTGCGTCCAAGAGCCTGCTCCCTGGAGCTGGCAGCACAGGGCCTCACGGGCTTTGCAGCCTGGCTGGAGGGAGGGTTTGGAGGTGCCTTTCCTAGTGAACACAAACAAACTGGTGATCAAGTAAGTAAACGGCTCGGGCCTGGGGGAGCAGCTGGGCAGTCGGCGGGGCTGTGCCACCTGAAGGCTCCATGCTGCCCTCCAGTTGGGGCCGTGGGGGCCTCTCCATGTGTGGCCTGGCTGCACAGGTGGCCTGGCACCAGTCTTGTTTGCCTGGGGTGACTTGCTTCAGCTTCCCATTATGCAGAGTTCTAAAGCTTCCTGTTGAAGGACAGCAACTATCAACAGATAGATGCACACGGGCTATGAAAATATAAATGTGTTCGTTGGAAGGATGACCCCCTAATTCAGAACAGCACTTGTTTTCGGGGAGCAGGTGAGATATGACTGGTCTTGTTTTCGTAGGTTGGAGTGTGGGTATTTGCTGGTTTGCAGAACTGTCCTCACCTGTTAATTTTTCTCCTTCTCTTTTTATTAGATATTTACTTTTAGACCCTTTCGTATTAAGTGTGGAAAATTTTCCAGTAAGCTGGCATTAAGGATTTACTCTGATTCTGTTAACCAGGGTGTGATAATCTGCTCAAAGATATGCTAACAGCCAACTTTTGATTCTGTAATCTGCTTACTTGTTAACCAGGGTGTGGTTCTAGGCTTTATAAACTGCCTCTTTTGAGAGTTTAGGACTGATCTCCTCTGACCCTGCATGGTAGAGAGTCAGTCCCTGCCGGCTAAGAAAGACTCACAATTCATCTCAATTGGCTCCGTGGGTCTTAGATTTGAGCAAACCACAACATTTCCCTGCTTCTAAATAACTCTTCTTAGGCCTTTGCGTGAGTTCTCATAAAATGTGCGTTGCTTCTCACGTTCGATTTTCTGCTCACTTCAGTATGCTTTAATGCACAGAACTTGAGTGGTGTGGCATCTCTGCCTCTTCCTCTTGCTCTGTTTCTCTTCTGGGGGATGCTCCACGTGCAGGATCCCCAGGGGCACCGCCTGGCACTCTAGCTCCCCACGCCCCGAGGGTATCCTCCAGCCCTCCCTTGTGGACCTGTGGGAAGGTCCAGGGGACACCCTGCGGGAGCAAGGCTGCTGGTCCAGGGGCCACTGGTGACTGAAGTGGCATGGCTGGGCAGCACCCTGCCCCACACCCCCCAACACCGAGTGTCAGCCAGCTTCCTACATGGCTGTCCTTTGCCTTCCTCTGATGAGTCTGAACACCTGCTCAGACTGTGGGGCTGCGGGTCCCCCATAGGTGTCCCATTCACAGGTCTGCCGTCCCCACTGATCCGAGTTCTTTGTAGGAGCCGTGCTAGCCACTCTCCAACTTTGGGGCCTCTGTTGTGGCCGCCAGCCCCCGAAAGACACACGGACCACCAGAACTCAGTGAGTTACAGGAAACACTCTTTATTCAGCCAGCTGGGTCTGCCAGGGGTACGCAGACCCCAAATGAAGCAGCCCCGAAATGTAGAGGGACAGGGTTTTTAAGCCCAAAATCCTATTCTTCATTCTGTCTAAACACAAAGGTCTATTTTTCTTCTATTCATTACCTGTCGACCCACAGGTTGGGTGTGCAAGCCAGGGTACAGAAGCAGAAAGCTTATTGTTAGAATGCTATGTTCCTATGGGTGACAGCCTAGGTTCGTTCCCATGGGCATAGCCATGTTCCCATGGGCATAGCCAAGCAGTAATTTTCCTGCAAGTAATACATTTCTAGCAGTCATTTTTCAGCCATTACACGGACACCTTTCCGGACTTCATCATCGAGGGCCCGAAAGACCTATTGATGGTCACTGTAGTAGAAACTGAAACTGACAATTTGCAGACACACATTCAGTCATCCCTGTTAAAGTGACGGTGACAGGCCACACCCGGAACCGACCGGCCCACACAGCCGGCCGGCCGCGGCGCACAGACCAGGAAGGACCGTGGCGGCCCGGCTGGTTTGGAGCCCTCCTGCCCGGAGAGGAGAGGAGGCATCGGAAAGTAAAAGCAGATGTGAAGGGAAAGGCTGCAGAACAACGACGCGGCTGGCGAAACCTCTCTCGCCCCCCCATTCCGCCCTGTGCTCGTCAGGTAACGTGTTTGCCACAGCCGCGTCCCCCACCTCCAGCCCCTGCCTCATCTCTGTAGCTGCGTAGGAATGTCACGACGGTGGAACTGCTCTCGGAGAGAGTGAGAGAGAGCTCGGCCTGGGGTAAGGAGCCCCGCAGACACCCACGAGTGCTTCTCCCTGCCTGTCACCTGATAAAGGTGCTGATGACACCAGGGGTCTGGAAATTCTCCCCTGCAGCCCCCCACCCGAAGCTGCCCCTCCCCACTCTGAGTCAGGAGGGACGTGCAAACCTCAGACAAAGGCCTCGCGTGCCCCTTGCGTGGACACGGCGAGGTACACGAGCTGTAAGGAATCCAGCCACGGGGAGATCCGTGGGTCCGTGGAAGGCCCCATGCTCTCCCCGGCATTAAATTCTCCTTCCTCCAACGGGGTCGTCTGAGCGTCTGAATTTCTCCACTGGGTGTCGTTTCCTGCGACACTGAGAGCCGTTGCCTTCGACGACGAACCTTCCCCTGGCCCTGAGCAAACTGTCAAGGGTGCTCGTCCTCAAGCCTCCGAAGATCTGCTGCACCCAGACCCCAAGCCACACGTGGCCTCCCCGGCCTGCCCGCCTCTGGGGCCCGGCAGAGACCCCCAAGGTCAGAGAGCCCGCCTGGCTTTATCCCCGTGTGACTGGTGGCATTTTGGAGAGTCAGGGTCCAGCATGTAAAGAGCACGTTTCTACGAAAAGCAATTATTTCCTAAACTCACTGAGGAGAGCAGGCATCAGAACCACACTGCTCGGGGGCGAGCCGCAAAGACACGCCTGTCCCCGAGACAGAGACAGGCCTTGTTTCCTGCGACATTCGCTGCGCACGGCCGGGCCCAGGGCCGGTGCTGGGTGGGCGGCTCCACGGCCATCCAGTGTGACTGACCCTCTGCCCTTGGTTGGTCCCCCTGCTGTCCCACCCCTCCTGGGGTTTGCACCGCCAGACCCTCCCTCTTCCCCGCTTGGCTGGAGTGGGAGGCGGGGAGCTGGGCAGTTAGGGACGTGAGTCAGGCCACTGAGTTTGAACCCAGCCCCTCTCATGCTCTGGGGCTCTGGCTGCGGCCTGGCCTTTCTGTGCCTTGTTCGTGGCCTGTGCCTGCCACACGAGCCCCAGGGGCACCAGGATGCCAGTGAGCATGGCACTCAGGCACCTCCATCTGGGGGCCCTGGAGAGTGACTCCTCCCACCTACCCTCTGCGACCTTGGGAGGGTCAGGAGGTGGCAGGGAAGCCCTCTCTGGGAGTCCAGGGGCCTGAACAGGCCCAGGGCACCCCGGAATCAGCCTCCAGAGGTAGTGACATCTGACCTGTGGCCGCCTCAGCTGTCTGGGAAGCAGAGTGGGCACAGAGTGGGACGGAGTGGGCAGCGTGTCGTTGGGGTGGGGCGAGGGCAGCGAGCGGCAGGTGAGGGAGCAGCTGTAGGCTCTGGGGCTCTGAAGGGTCAGCGACCCAGCCCAGCTGCAGCATCTCCAAGGCCCAGATCATCCTGCTGACTGGAGCCCTGCTGGACCGGGGCAGTGCCAGCAAAGGTCCCCGTCAGAGCAGGTGGAGCCAGGGGTGCCCCCTCTGCTCTGAGGGAGGGGCTCAGCCAGGTCCCTGAAACCTGGTAACACCGGCCCAGGAAACTGCAGGTTTCCAGAGGGAGGGACATTGCCCCCACCCTCCCCCTTCCCCTTGCCCCGTCTCTCTGTCCGAGGCGTCCTGCCCAGGCTCAGGAGGGCAGGCCCTTTTTCTGGCCTGGCAGTGGGGGAAGGCCTTTCCCGGGGACATGGGGCTGTGGTGGTCAAGTTTCAGCGGTAGCCCAGAGAACGCCGCCACTCCCCCGTCCCCCCCAGCTCTCGGTGACCGAGCCCTGCTGGACACCCTGCCCCAGGGCTGGTGCATGGGCTGCTTTGGGGACATGCTGGTCCAGACTCCTGCGACCCGGCCAGGGGCTAGGGCGCCACCTGGCGGCCACCCCGCAGCAGCACCGCCGCCAGCAGAGGGCGCCAGAGCCCCCAGGGCGGGGCGGGGCGGGGGGGAGGGGGAGTGGGTGGGGGTGGGCGGAGGCACTCCCAGGTGCAGAGTGCACTCTCTAGGCGCTCAGGGACCACTCCGCTTCTGTGCGGATGCCGTCCCCACTGACCGTCAGCCCCACACCCTCTGCTCGAGGCCCTGCTCCCCCTACCCCCACCCCACCCTCAGGTAAGCTCTCCAAATCCCTCCCCCTCCCCACCCACCCAGTCTGGCAGGCCTGGCTCCTCACCACTCCCACCCATCTAGGGTGGGCCTTCTGGGCATCCCGCCTAGGGCCCCTCTCAACCCCCAACATCCCAGGAATGTCCTCCAGGCCCTTTCGGGCAGGCGTAGAGGGGAGAGTCTCCCCAGCCCTCCACCTGAGGTCAGGATGCGTGGCCTTGGGGCTGCCACTGCTCCCCCTGGCCACAGCCTGCCCCAGCCAGTAGCTCGCACAAAGAGTGAAATTCAGGTCAGCTCCAGGACCCTCCCGCACCCCACCCCCGCCTCCAGGAGACAGACACGTGGCTAAGAGACTATTGGTTTAATGTCATGGTCTCTGAGTCTGGCCGCCTCTCAGCTTTGGGATGTGAGCTGCAGAGTCCCGAGCTCCAAGACCCACCGGCCCCCCACGCCCTGTGCTATCCTGAGTTTGGTCAGAGAAAGTCCCTTCCTCCAGCTCTGCCCCGGGGTGGGGTGCCCCAGGCCAGTACTCGGGTGAGTCTGGTCCATCCTCGTTCCTTGAAAATGTGAAGGGAGTAGAGCATGCACCCCGGGGGAACCCTAGGGAGCACTGGGTGGGTGCTGTGGGCACACTCAGGGGGCGAGGGTCACCAGCCTAGCGAGGACAGAGCCAGGGTGGCTGGGCAGCTGAGGCGGGGTGGCCCATCCAGGGCTGTGCGGGTGTGGGTGGGCGTGGAAGTCAGTGGTCATGGGGCTGGGACAGGGCAGAGTCACAAGTGCCAGGAACCCCATGTGGATGGGGGAGGCCAGAGGAACAGGGGGGCCTCTGTGGCCTGGGGGGAGGGGTGGGAGAGGTGGGGAGAGGTGCCGGCCACTGCGCTGGTCTCAGGAGACAGGAGGATGAGGCTCCGGCACCTGCAGGCGGCAAGTTTGGCTAAGGTGGGTCTTGGGGCGGGCGGGCAAGTGTAGACTGGGCTTTGCTGAGCCCGCCGGTAGGCCGTGTGCATGAGGCAGGTGAATCGGTCCCCAGCCAGGTGTGTGTGGGGAGGCACCAGCCAGCACCCCACTCCCTCTGTGTCCATGATAGAAAATCCGGTGCATACAAAATACCCCGTGCTGGGAGCAGGCACGTGGTGCGTCTCCCGCAGGCTGCCGCGGGCCCTGCGGGGCCTAGCTGTCTTCCTCCATCCTCTTCTGGGTCTTAGAGTGAAACTTGTTCATGAGCTCCTCCAGCTCGGACCCACCATGCTGCTTCTAGGGACGGGAAGGGGGCGGGCTCAGCCTGGGGGACCGCAGGCCAGGGTGGGGGAGGGGTGGAGGGAGGCGCCGCGGGAGAGGCCCCGGCTCACCTCCAGGACCGCCTTCTGCACCGTGAGCTGGCTGTACACGCGGATGCCCTCCTCCCCGCACACCTTCTTCAGCTCATCTTTGTTGAGTGAGAACAGCTGGGGCCCGGTCAGGATGCCCAGGTTGTCCACGACCCTGCGGGGCGCGCGGGCCGACGTGAGGGCGGGGCCGGCTGTGGGCGTGGCGGCCGCGCCCGCACGGCCCACCCCTGAGGCCGCCTGCCCGCCCCCGGCGCCGGGGGCTCACCGCTTGCTGAAGGCCTTGGCTTCCAGCCAGGCGCGGACCTCGTCGGGGCCCGACTCGTAGGTGAGCGGCAGGTGCACGGGCTGGCTGCGCTCCACGCGGAAGTGTCGCTGCGGCTGTGCCTTGATGTGGCTGATCTTCTTGATGAGCTCGTCGTTGACCTCGTCCATGTGCTGGATCAGCTCTGCGGGGCCCAGCGGCTCAGGCCCTGCCCCGCTCGCCCCAGAGCGCCCCCTCCCCTGGTCTGGGCCGCCCTGCTCCCCAGGTTGCCATGGGCCGACCAGCTGTCCCCGCCCCTCCCCCGCCCTCCCCGCCCCCACCTTTCCTCACCATCTTTGTTTCCAGCGAAGCTTGGCGGTAGCTTGTGGGTGGGGCTAGCGGCACCCCAATATTTCAGACCAGCCTGGGTGGGAAGAGGCAGGGGGTAGGGGGTCCCATTGACCTCACTCATCGTCCCTCCCGTCAGGCCCAGAGTAAAGCCAGTGTGAGGACCTGCCCCCCTCCCAGGACCTGTCCAGGCCCCCTACCAGGCCCGAGAGTCAGACATCCTGAGCCCCTACAGCAGCCCCTGCAGCAAGGACTGGAGATTCAGGGACCGTGTCTACCTGCGACTCAGCGCCCCCTGCCACGCCCCCTCCAGACCCGGTGGTGGGAGGGACCCCCTCACCTGCTCTGGGGGGACACCCACGTCCTCCAGCCGCGCCTCGTCCAGGATGTTGTGGGGCACGTAGCCTGCCTGGCCACTGCGGCTGCGAAGCTTCCACCACTGGTGGCTGTCCTCCAGCACCTGCGGGCCACACCCCCGCCCTCACGCTGGCCGCCAGGCCCCGGCCAGCTCTGGGCCTGGGAACCGGGGCAGGGACCCCCCCCCGAGTGTGGCCCTCTGTACAGACGGGCCAGAGAGAGCTCCCTCTCCCCTGGGACCCCACCCCCAGGCCTTTGGGGACGGCCACAGCCCCCTCCAGGCGCCCCGGCCCTGCCTGGCCTTCCATCTCACCCACAGGCCATCCCCGGCCCCCCAGCAGGGTCTAGGGCTCGGGGCCTCCAGCCTGGCTGTGGACCCAGGTCACCCGCCCCCAGCACGCTCCACTTTCCTCCCCTGGTGGCCTGGATCTGGGTTGGCAGCACACACAGGTGGTGCCTCAAGGCAGCCCCAGGGATGGGCATGAATGACAAGGCCCTGCTGGGTGGAGGGTCCCCAACTTGGACAAAGCCCTGCTCGGGAGACACTGCTTCGCTGGGATCCCCCTCAGCCAGGCTCCGCGGTGGGGAGGGGGGTGGGTTGGAGCCCAGGCTGGGACCCGGGAGAAAGGGGTCAGCGGACACGTTAGGTCCCAGCGTCGTGCAGCCTCTCGCTCCCCCTGCCCCTGCCCCCCGCCCCACTCACCTCCAGGACTTCGTCCTTGAGCACCGACAGCTCATTGGCATTGCGGGCCGTGAAGTCGTAGAGGACCCTGACATACTTGGCCATGGCTGGGGTGGGTTCGTAGCCCCTGTGTGAAACAGGAGAGGCTGAGGCCCGGGGCTGAGGTCTCCTCCTGGACCTGGGGCCCGGCTGGGGGAGCGGCTTCCTGGGTGCGCGGCTGCCTCCCGTTTGGCCCTCCAAGGTTGCAGTGGAGAGAGGCTGCGGCTTGCCAGCGGGAACGGAATCTGTGACAGCCCCAGAGCGGCCGGGCCGCCGCACGGGGGGTGGGGGTGGCGGAGACTGCTGGGACTCAGGTGCCCGTGGGCTCGGCAGGGCCAGCTCCAGCTCGGGCCACCACAGGGGTGTCCAGGCCTGGCCCCCCAGGGAAACCAGAGCCAGGCATGTACCCAAGAAAGGACAGGGTCACAGCCGCCCCTGGAAAGCAGCTGGCCAGCCAGGGAGGGCCGCAGGTGCCCAGAGCCACAGCCCTGCATGCTGCACACTGTGCGTGAACACGCACACTGGACGGCTACTCCCGGCCACAGAGCATGGCTGGGGCAGGGGGCTTTGGCAAGGGGGGTCCCAGCCTCTGAGCGGGGCAGGCCGGTGGCTGCCACCCAGCCCAGCCCTCCTGGTCAGTCTGGGACCTGATGATGCAGGTGCAGGCCTCAGGACACTGGGAAGGTGGTGGGACTGAGGCTGGGGTGCTCCCTGGAGCCCTGGCAGGGACTGTCAGGATTGGCCAGGGTGGACCGGCCAGGGCAAAGGATGAACACACTTCTCAACGTGCAGCCCAGGCCAGGGACCAGGGGCACCCGGGCGGAGATGTGGGTGGGGAGGCTCACCCTTGTAAACCTCAGATTCTGGGCCCCTCCCCTCCTGAGACTGAATCCTGGGGTCTGGCAGGGAAGCCGGCCCCCCAGACCTATCCTGGGCCAGGGCTGAGAACAGAGAGAAGGCGGGGAGGGCGGGGGGTCTCGCAGGTGTGCTCTGGGGAGATGCGGTGGGAGGGCGGGGGTGGGAGAGGGTGTTCCAACCGAGACCCTCCCAGATCGACCCCCTGCAGACGATGGGGATGGGGAGACCACTCAGGTGCAGTGGCCCAGGAAGTTCTGGACCACGACGTGAAAACGTAAATGTGGAGACACAGGATGGCGTTTCACGTTTTTCCTCCAACTGTGTCTCGTAAGATTGGAGTGAAAACCCGGGCTGCGCAGAGGGGCTGCGGGAAGCACGCGAGGGGCCTCTGCGCCTCTGCGTTCTGACCGGTGAGCGGCACGCCCCTTCCGTGAGGGGAGCTTACCTGTGAGCATGCGGGGAGCTGGCCGGGGGGAGCACGTCTCCTGGGGCTGTGGGCTCAGGTACCAGGCTGTGCTTCGAGGAGTTTGGAAAGGACAGGCGGCTCGCTGGAGCTGGCTGCAGGGACAGTGGGCCACTGGGGCTTGGTGTGGGGTGGGGACCAGGCCAGGAGGGTAGGGGCTAGGGCAGACTGCTGAAGGGGTGAGGGCAGTGGGCGGCCGTGGCGCGGCCAGCCGGTGGCCAGTGGGGTGGGCACTTAGTGCTCTGACCTCATCAGTGGGGGCGGGTGCCAGCCCCTCTGCTTCCCAGGGGGCCTCCTGCAGCACGTCCAGGGGGGGCTCCCAGCCACTGTGGAACTTGGGCATGTAGAAAGGCACCTGCGGCTCCCGGGGCCACTCGGAGCTGGAGTGGGAGGTGCAGGGTGAGCCCCCAGCAGGGCCTGAGGCCCCCCCCCCCCTGCCCAGTGCCATACCGGGGGCGTGTCCAAGTCTCCCCCAGTGAATCCCACAGTGCCATCTCCTTGGGAACTAGGTGGCCTCGCAGGAAGCCCACAGCTTCTCGGGACATCAGGGGGCTGGACACAGAGCGTGCAATATCCGGGCCTCCACAGGTGCTGACAATCTGGGGACCGGTGGGGTTCAGGGGGGATCGTGCCCACTAAACCCCAGCCCACCCCCGCCCTGCGAGGTGAACACATGCGGCCCAGTTGGCCGCCCCTTCCCCCCAGCCAGGGACGGGCCCCTGGCCGGCCAGCGCCCACCCGCCAGCCCCCACCCGCCAGCCCCCCGCACCAGGTCCAGGGGCCCGAAGAGGAAGTGCAGGAGCTCGGCGGCGCTGGGGTTCTGGATGTGCTTCTGCAGCTTGGCCTGCGGGCGGGACCGGGTGAGCGGGCGGCAGGCACACCGGGTGGGGCGGCCTGCGCCCTCCACGCCAGGGGCGCAGGGGAAGGGGACGCTGGACTCACGAGCAGGTTGATGGCCAGCTTGGTTTTCTGGAAGCAGTCAACGAACTCGGCCTCCGAGGGCGGTCGCGCCCGCAGCGTGAGGACGCCCTCTGCAGTGCGGGAGCGGCGGCCGTGAGCCCCGCGGCCCGCGCGGCGCCCACCGGGCCTGGCCTTCAGGTCCGCGCCGTCCACGGGCGCAGGCCTGACCTTCCCCCAGCTCAGTGGCCACGCGTTCGCCGCACCCTGACCGCCACGCCCCCCAATTCTGTCTCGCCATCGCCCTCTCCCGCGCACCCCGCGCCTCGCCCGCGCACGCGCACCTGCCGGCGCCTTCTTCCCCTTCTTCTTCCCCTTCTTGCGCTGGTTCAGCTGTTTGAACGCCTCTGCCGCCTTCTGCAGCCGCGCCACGAACCACTCAATGTCGTCCAGGGCGCAGTTGAGGATTTGCTGGGGGCGGGGCGGGGCGGGGTCAGCGGGCGCCCCTGCCCTGCAGGGACAGCCCCACCGCCGCCTGAGCTGGGACCTGGCAAAGGGGTGGGTGCGGCCAGGCCGGGACCTACCGTCTCCTTCTCTATCTTCTGAGCCAGCACGGCCCGCGGCGTCTCCTCGTCCAGCGACTCCCGACGGCGGAAGCCTGCGGGGGACCCGGGGGTGGTGAGGTCGCTGCTGACTGCGACCCCGACCCCCACGGCCCGCTCGGCCCCGGCCCCGGCCCCTCGGCCCACCTGGCTCGCCGACCGGGGCCTGCAGCCCCACGCGGTTTTTCGGGGGCGAAGAGTCCCAGGCGTAGCGCTGGAAGGGGATGGGGGCTGGGCCCTGAGGCGGGGGCAGGACTGACTGCCGCTGCCGGATCTTCTCCTGGTGGCCTCTGGGGTGAGGACAAGACCGCTCAGCCTGCCGGGCCCTCCGGCGGCGCGGACCCCGCCCTCCGCCGCGCCCCGCGCCTACTTCAGGGTCTGGGGCCGCATCTTCTTCCCCAGGCGGCAGTCCGCCAGCGCGCTCTCGATGTCCTCGTGCACGAGCTCCGCCTGCGGGACGCGGCGTCAGGCCGGCTCCGGACGCGGGGCCCGCCCCGCCGCCCTGCTCACCTCCACCTCGTCGCAGTGGAAGAAGTGGATGTCCGGCTTGTTCTGCTCCGAGTCCTGGCACACGAGCAGCAGCACAGACGGGTAGCGCAGCTGGTTCAGCACCGTCTGGCAGTGCCTCACCGTGGGCAGCGGGAAGTTCTCCAGCTCCTCCTGGGGACAAGGGAGCTTGGGCGCCGCCCTGCACCCGGGTCCAGCCACGGGGCACAGACGCAAGTCCCAGATGTGAGTGGCACACGGGCTGGATGGGGACTTGCGCAGGGCGGAGTGGGGCCTGGCGCCTCGGGCACGGGCATGGCTCGTGGCCCAGTGCACGCAGTCTGTGCCGTGGACACAACACACACACACACACACACACACGGGCACAAGCATAACTTGCAGGCACAGAAAAGGGGCATGGTCCAGACGTGGGCACAGGCGTGGACGCCACTGGGCGGGGGCCACAGCTGTTGCACACAGACCGCACCCAGACCCGGCCAGGTCCTGGCTCCGTACAGCCAGCGGACAGGCTCCTGCAGATGTGGACGTGGCCCTGCATGACACGGCTCCCCAGACTCAGGCCTGCCGGGTCCTCCCTGCCTGGCCTGCCCTTTGCCCTCGTCCTGATCCTCACCCCCACAGAGACGCCCAGCTGCGCACCTGGGTCATGCCTCTGCCTGCCCCCAGGGACAGGTGGACGCCCTCGCTGCCCTCAGGGCCAGACCTGGGACTCCATGTCCAGCAGCCGGAGCGACTGGTCGTTGACCTGGAGCAGCATCTCCTGCGTCCAGATCTTCTCCTTGGAGCTCAGCTGCACCAGCTTCCGGATGGCGTCGTCCACGGACACAATGGCTTCGCTCTTGTCCATGATGAATGTGGCTAGGTGCTGGGGGCAGCCAGGTGGATGGTCACTCTGGGCAGAGGCCTCCTTGTGCCAAGAGCCAGGGCCAAGGGGCTGTACCGGGGGGTCCGAGGGGGAGTGCCTCAGGCGGAAGAGACACAGCGCCCCCTTAGGGTCTTTGCTCTGCTTTGGCGGATGTCTGTGGGGGCCATGGACGGGCCCAGATGGAGCCTTCACTGCCCTGCACAAACTGCCCCACCCCACCCGCCTCCTGCGGCAGGCTCCCCACAGGGCCTTTGCATGTGCCGTCCCCACCCCCCGGCCTCCCCTCCTTCACGTTCTGCTTGGGCGCTGCCATCCCCGAGCACCAGCGGTGACCTCTCTGTTGCCACATCCCTGACGGGCCTTGTGTTTTATCTGTCGTTTGGGCTCGCTGTGTGACAGCAAGGATTCCGGCTGCCGCGCCCACTGTGGTCTCCCCAGTGCTGCGACAGTGTGGGGCACATGGCAGGCCCTCGGCGAACGTGCGGGTAATGCGCGAGCTTCCTGGACCCTGGCTGGCCCAGCCCTCCCGTCCCCAGCGCCTCCTCTCCCCTCCCTCCAAGGCTGGCACCCCAAGAGTCTGGGTCCAGGCTGACTTCGCTAAACAATGCTGCGGCAGCTGGATAAACACTGACACAACTGGCGGTCAAGACTTAATGCAACGAGACAAAACCAGGAAAGTGCTAGAAGGGCCACCCGATGGTTTCTGATCATCTCAGAGAGGCCTTTGCGAGGGGGCCGTCCCAAGCAAGGAAGAAATTCCAGACCCTCAAAAGAAAAAAGTGATAAATCCGACTTAATAAAAATGTAAATATTTTTTCCTGGAGGAAAAATACCATATACGAAGTAAAAAAAAAGGGGGTGCAGAGAGGAGAAAATATACATATAATAGGTATGGTAAAGGCTAATTTTCTTAATACATTAAAAGACCAATATGCATCACAACTATGGTTCTTCACTTTTTTTAAAAGCTGTTTTGTTAAATATTATAATTAAGGATACCGATAATAACGAGATAAATTATTACATAAATAAAAATTAACACCCAATAGCAAAACTGGCAAAAGATGAACAGAGAGTCTACAGGAAAATAAATTCAAGTAACTTCTTCTTAATTGTATGCAAGATTTGTAAGTTGAAACTCTGAGACTAATACTTTAGGAATAAAAAACCACTGAATCTGTTACCTAGTGTGCTGACCAGTACTAACAGGTCCTTGTGTTAAGCTGTGAAGGAACGGGAACTGTCATTCCATTCACCCAGCGCTCTGGGGAGAGGTCGGGGTACGTGGAAAGGTGCACACACTTTCCTCTCATAGCTCTGTGGTGGGTCCCTGCACGTGTACCAAACATGGCACAGGTGAAAGTCTGCTCGCTGCAGAAACGTAGTGATAACAAAGGCTGGACCCAACTTACATGTCCATCAACAAGTTAGAGAGGTAAACGGCAGAAACACATAGTGGGATATAAGGCTGGGTAAAACCCAAAGCACATGTTGTTAGCAAAAATGCAACACAGCCGAACCAAACAAAACTATGCTGCTGAGCCCAAAACAAGTCAGTAAATTTCAAATGATTAAAATCATGCAGGTTCTCTGACTGTCATGGAATGAAATTAGAAACTAATAACAAGAGATAACTAAAAAAACGCCCAAATAATTGGAAATTAAACAACACACTTCTAAATAACTCACGAACCCAAATTTTAGGAAATACAATGACACACTTTTAAGCAACCAATGAATGGAAAAAGTCAGAAGAGAAATAACTAAATACTTAGAGATGAAGGAAAATGGAAACACAATCAACCAAAACTTGTGGACACAGCCAAAGCAGTGCTAAGGGCGAATTTATAGCCATAAATACCTACATGAAAAAAAAAAGATCTAAATAACCATGAGTCAAAGAGGAAATCACAGGTAAATTAAAATTACAGTTGACCCCTTGAACAATGTGGGGCCAGGGGCACCAACCCATCCCCACACAGTTGAAAATCCAAGCATAACTTTTAACTTCCCCCCAAACTACTAATGACCTACTATTGACCAGTAGCCTTACTGATAATATAAACAGTTAACGAACACATGTTTTGTATGTTGTATGTGTTATATGTTGTATTCTTACAATTAAGTAAGTCTGAGAAAAGAAAATGTCATTTAAGGAAATCATAAGGAAGGGGAAATACTTACTTACATACTTATTGAAAAAAATCCAGGTATAAGTGGACCTGTGCAGTTCAACCCCGTGTTGTTCAAAGGTCAACTGTATTCTGAACAATAATAAAAACATGCACGTCAGAGCTTGTGGGGTATAGGTCAAGTAGTTACTGGAAGGAACTTTACAAATTTAAATGAATCTCAAGAAAGAAGGAAAACTTAATATCAATGGTGTAAGCGTTCTCCTTCAGAAACTAGAAAAAGACAAAGCCCAAAGTAAGTGGAAGAAAGGAAATTAAAAGCAGAAACCAACAAACTAGTAAACAGAGACAACGGGGAAAAGTCAAAGCTCAAAGTTGGTTCTGAAGGATTAAGTAGATTGATAAACCCTTAGCAAGACTGGTCAAGAAAAAAAGTAGAGAAAACACAAGTTCTCAATAACCAGGAGGACAGAGGGTACATCACTACAGACCTCACAGGCATGAACTTAAGTTTGTAATCAAAAACCCTCCCACCAAGAAAAGCCTATCCACAGAGGGCCTCCCAGCAAAACCCTAACAAATGTTTAAGAAGTAATAACAATCTTTCATAAACTCCTTCTGAAAACAGGACAGACACTTCCCCACTCTTTTTATAAGGCTGACATAATTCTGACACCAAAACCTGCCAAGGGCATCATGAGAAAACAAAATTAGAGACCAATATCTCTGCTAAACATTAACGTAAAAAAAAAATCCTTAACAAAACGTTAGCAAATTAGTCTGTCAGCTCATAAAAAGGATGCTACACCATGAAAAAATGAGGTTTAACCCAGAAATGCAAGGTTGATTTAATATTCAAAAAATCAATCGGAGTGAATCAGAAAAAGCATTTAGTGAAACCCAGCACCCTTCATGATAAAAAGTCTCAGCACCCGGAGAACAGGAGGGGTCTGTGAAAACAGGCAGCATGGCAAACACAAAAGGCTGAGCCGTCCTCTAAGACCAGGCGAGAGGCAAGGATACTACTCAGCATGGTGTGGGTGGTCCTGGCCTGGGGTGTCCAGAAGGAAGAAGAAAGTGGCTAACATAAGAAATTCACTACCATCTTTATTTTCTGACAATGTGAGTGTGTACCCAGAAGGTTCAATCAACCCCCAAGCCAATCCCCAGAACAAAGCGTTGGGCCGGGACTTGGTGGACGGGGCTACTTTACAGAAACTCAATTGTTTTCTGCGGGCTAGCAACGGAAACCCCACCAGACTATTTGTAAGGGTGTATAAAAACCGAACACCCAAGGAGCATGTCAACAAAAAAGACCCAAGAACTCTGCAGTGGGAACCAGAGCACCTCAGGGACAGCAGGAGGAGCCCCAGGCAGGCACACGTGGGCGGGGTCAGAGGGATTTGACACCCAAACCCCACCCTCAGGTTGGACTCGATGCCAGTGGAAATTCCAGCAGACTTTTCTTGGGGTAGAACTGGACCGTTCCATCCTATGACATAAATTCAAGGCTAAAGAACCAAGAATAGCCAGGGACATCTTGAAGAAGGACACAGTAGAGGGACTCACATTGTCTGATTGCGAGAGGGACAATCAAGCTACGGTGAGTGAAAAAGCGAAAAAGCGTGAGCCGGAGTCCAGGGGCAGACCCACCGTGCCCGGCAGAGCCTCTGACAGAGGCTCCAAAGCGATTCGCGGGGGAAAGAACGTCTTTTTCACAGAGCCCCACGTCCCTAGAGGGAAGAAATCAGGCTTGCGTTCACACCATACCCCGGAATGAATTCAGAGTGGACCAGAGACCGAAATGGAAACGCTAAACTATAAAGCATCTAGAAGAAAACACAGGAATCTATCCTCAGAGCCCTGGGCCGCGCAACGAAACAGCGAAGCGCCCCGACGATACATGGAAAGATGGGCATGGCGGACGCCATCAAAATTAAATCCTGCTCATCCAAGACAGCCGCGCACGCGGAGCGCCGGGCCGCACGTCCGGTGCGCGCGCCCGGCGGGTGTGAGCAGCACCCCGGGCCGAGCCGCGCCCGCCTGTGCGTGTGGACAGAAACGGGGCCACACCGCGGCTCCCCACGGCCTCGCGCGGGGGAGACGCGCTCCGCGCGCGTGCTGCCTGCGAACGAGCCTCGGCGCGGAGCGAGGGGGCCCCACGCTGCACGGCGCCCCTTGACGCGGGGTTCTCCAGAAGACGAAGCCGCGCGGCAGGGCAAGGCCGCGCCCACGCAGGCCAGCCGCGGCCGTGTTGGGGTGACGGGCTCTTCCTGGTGCTGGCAACGTGAATCTACAACAACCTACCCCCCCCCGCCCGCCCCGCCTCCCCTTCCTCCCCCCCCCCCCCCGCTCCCCTCCCCCCTCCCCCCCGCAGCGCCAATATGCTAACTTAGAAAAAGAAAGAAACAAAAGAAAACCCCGGGGTCGCAGTGTCCCCCCCAGGGGTCGCAGTGCCCCCCCATTGCCAGGGTGGGGCTCCTCTGGCCCCCGCTTCTCGCCCTCTCCCTGGGCCTCAGTTTCCTTGGCTGGGGAAGTGGGCAAACCCTTGCTGGCGGCTGAGACGGCAGGAGAGGCGCCCATGGGCTGGGGTCCCTGCCTCAGCGTCTGGACCAAAGTCCAAGGAAGGGTGGGGAGGCCTCAGTGGCACAGGTGGTTCCTCATTAAGAAAGCAAAGTCCCCCAAAGACGCGTCAGGGCTGCCTGAGGGAAGAGACAAGGCCGGCCCGCCCGCCGTCTGGGCCCTGACTGTGGACACGCGCCAGCCGGGCAGCACAGACTGGCTGCCGCCTGCGCAGGCCGGCAGGGAGGGCCGGCCCCCAACACAGCCCCGTTCTGGAGCCCAAGGGACTCCCCGTGCCTCCGTGGGTCCACTGCGTACACAGGAGGCCAAGGCTCAGAAAGCAGGGGCTCGCCTGACCTCTGGGGGCAGAGCTCGTGTCTTCCCGACCCAGAGTCACCGGTCCTCCCTGGCACAGGCCCCCCACTTCTCAGCCCAGGGCCCCCCACCTTCCTCCCTCCTGCGCCATTCCTAGCCCTGTCGTCCTGCAAGCTTGGACGATGACCAGGAACCAGAAACGTGGCCACCTGCCCGGAGCAGGAAGGTCATTTGGGAAACAGCCTCCCCGAGTCCCCAGTGTGAAGTGGAGGAACAGCCCAGCCCTGCCCGCTGGCCACGGCCGCTGCCCGTCTCGGTTCCCGGGCTTGGTCGGCGCTGGCCCAAGGCGCCAGGCAGCACCCAGGGGTTGGCCACCAGTACCTCCTGTCCCTTGGCCTGTGTTCCCTGTGTCCCCCGACTGTGGGCTCCCCAAGACCAGAGGGAGGCCCTCAAGGTGGCGCAGCCCCAGAGAGGTGTGGGGCAGTCCCTGGCTCTGGCCGACCGCTGCAGGTGTCAGGACCTGGGCTGACCACTCCTCCCCAGACCTCAGCGCCCCTGGGAGGGGGCCTGGCGCCCCGGGCACAGGGAGCTGTGTGTGGAGGGTGCTCCTGGGGGCCACCTCACCTGGACATGGTACTGGGACGTCTCGTGCATGATGACGTTGGAGTTGGAGTACTTCTTCCTCTGTTCTGGACGGGGACACGCCAGTCATTCGCCCCTGAGGGCAGGCCCCGCAGCCCACCATCCACAGGCCTAGGCCCCGGGCTGGGCCAAGGAGGATGGAGAGGAGGCGAGGGCGGCTGCCCCGCAGCCCCTGGTGGCCCCCGGCAGAAGGCAGCCCTCCTCCCGTGCCCAGGACGCCCATTCGGCCTGGGGACGGCATACCGACTGGGGTCTGCCGTGGTGGGGGTGCAGGCCCGCCCTCTGCGGGGCGTCTGGCTTCCCCCCACCCTGCTAACTGCCAGCTGACGTCCCTGCCCTCCTTGGGGTCCTCTGCCTTCCGGACTGGCACCCTGTCCAAAGGCACCGTGAGCCGGCGAGCTGGGGCTGCGGCAGAGCTGGGGAGCAGACACCTGGCGCTCGGCCCCCTGGGATCGGGTTGCAGGGAGGAGCAGGGCGACACCGGTGTCCCTGAATCACCAGCAGGGAGGCCTCGCCCCTCCCCGGGTCCCCTTCCCGTGCGTGGGGCACCCTGCTGGCTGGGGGCTCTGGGGGCGGCCCTAGCGGCCAGGTGGAGTGGGGGCCGGGGCCTCTCCTGGGTGCCCTGGGCTGACCTGCATCTCTCCTGGTGGGGGCCCAGAACAGCCCTGGGGGGCGAGACCCTCCCTCCTCAAACCTCACTCACCAAACAGGTCCTTGGCGCTCATCTTGGTCACGCCATCAGCCCGGCCCAGGCTGCCACTGCGGGGAGTGGCCAGTGAGGGTGGGGCCCACGCTGCACCCCTCCCTGGGGACTGCTCGGGGTGGGGGTGGGGGGACACGCTGGGGGGGGGGGAGCTCACTTGGCAGCTCCCGGGCAGCAGCTCACAGACTGGCTCATGGTGTCCTTGGCGGTGGCCGGCGGTAGAGGGCGGATATCTGCGGGGCCTGGGTCCCGGCCCCAGTGCCTGGCCCACACCTGAGTGGATGGACAGCGGAGCTGACACTGGCTTAGGGCCTGGGTCTCCCCTCCCCTACCCAGATCCCAGGCACCCCAGCAACCCCCTGTCCTGGGTCACAGCTGGCCACACCTCGGCCCCATCTTACCCAAACCCTCGGTCCTCCACAGGGCCCCCCAGAATGGGCTGGCAGAGGGGTCCCACTCCCAGAGGCTATCTAGGGTGGGCTCTGCAGGGGGATCAGGGGAGGCCGCCGCCTTCAAGTAGAGAGAGGGCAACGTTTGAAGGCCCTGAGCTGGGAGAGGACAGCCACATGGGATGAGGCTGGAGCTGGGGCCTGGGGCCGGAGCCCGCGGCAAAGTCCAGAGGGAACCCTGCCTGGGGCAGAGCGGAGCCTGGCAGCCCTGGGCCAGGCTGACGTGTCCTGTGAGGTCTGCGCCCCACGGGGATCTCTGGGCCCACACCGTCCCCCTGTCAAATGTCACCAGCAAGCAGTTTTGGTGCTTTGGGGTCTGCCCAGGTCAAGGGTCAGGGTTCACAACCAAGGGCGCTGGCAACCAGCGCAGGGAGTGGCTCAGGACATTCCGGTCTGACCAGGCCCTACCTGCAGGGAGGGCTCTCAGGAGGTGTGAGGGGCTGGGGGACCTCGGGCCACCCCTCCCACCTGCCACTGAGGAGCCTGGCTTTCTGGGGAGGGCGGGGGTGGGGGCTTGGCCCGATTCCTCGGTCCACCTGAGCGTGGAGAATGTCCGGAATGCTCATGACCTCAGTGGGTGAGCCCGAGTGTTTGCTTAATGGGATTCCTGGCGGGCTGAGCCAAAGGCACTGGGCACGTGTGTCCAGGTACACACACACCTGGGGGAAACCCAGCCCTGCGGGCACACACAGACATGCACAGGCTGTGACACTGGGCCCCTCCCCTTGCGGAGCCTAGGCGGGGAACTGGTGGCCTTCAGCTCCCTGTGGCCTGGAGTAGGGGGCATCCAGGCCAGCGGGAGGCAGGCATTGGCGCCTGGGCCAGGGAGCACCTGCGGGCCCACTGCGTGGGGACCGAGGCTCCTTCAGCTGACTGGGGCAGGGGCCACGCAACCCTGGGGCCCCCGGGCCCAGGCTGCACTTTGGTTTTACTGCGGTTATTTTCCGGGTGCAAAAGAAGGGCCAGCATGGTGCCCAGTCAGGCAGTGGAAGGGGAGGAGGCCCAGCAGGGCAGGAAGGGCACAGGGACAGGCTCCAGGTTCAAATTCCAGCCCGTTGCCCAGTGACCTTGGGGAGGAGCCAGCCTAGGCCCAGGGGAAGCCGGGGACCCTGGAATGGCCGGATCCCTCAGGCTCTGGCTGTGCCCAGGTCTGGGAGCTGCAGGGCGGGGGTGGGGGGTTGAGGGAACAGAAAGCAGTGGTCTGGGAGCCAGCAACACCCTGGGGCACTTGGGGGCTGGCAAGCTGTGGGGGCTGTACAGGCAGGGCAAAGTAGGAGCACTGAGCCAGAGGAGGCGGGCAGCAGACAGGGACCAGGAGAGGCCTGGGCTGGGCTATGGTGTGTGTGCGCGCGCGTGTGCATGTGTGTGTGTGCGCGTGTGCAAGGGTGCAGGGGCGGGGGGAGGGGAGGTGCCACGGGCTGGGCCCTGGCCCCCACTCCCAGCACAGCTGGGGTTGACTGCGCCTGGGGTGGGGGCAGAGGTGGTCTGGGGCCCCGCTCACAAGCGTGACAGCCCTGCCTGCCAGCCCAGCTCAGGGAGGAGGAATGCGGGGCGGCCACAGGCCCTAGATCTGCCGCCCCGCCCCGCCGCCTCCTCCCTGAAACTCCCACACCCCGCCGTGACCAGGAGCCTGACCCCGCCTGATGCTCCCTGGCCTTGGCTTTCCTCCTGGAGGACACCCAGGAAGTGCCTTCTGACGTCTGACCCGCTGCGGCCCCGCCTGGCCTGGGTAGTGTGGCCTCCGCTGGCCCAGCTTGCCCCTGACACAGGGCCGTTGGGGTCTCCGAGGGCAGGGGAGAACCCCCCCACACCCCTTTCACTAGGGGAAGGGGTTCACCGCACCGAGGCCCAGGGCTGGGCGGGGGCCCGCTGACCCAAGTGTACGGGCTTAAAAACATCCGCGCACCCGCGCCACCCAGGACCAGACGGGGCAGGCCAGGCCGCAGCGAGACCGGTTCCTGGCCACCAGCCCAGGGACGGCCTGCGGGCCCGGCGCAGTCCCCTCGCGTCCCGGTGCCTCCCGCCCCCCCGGCCGGCCGCAGACCTGGCCCGAGCCCCGCGTCGCACCGGCGCCTGGAGACACTGAGGCCCGGGCCGGCCCGTCGTCCGTGCGCGCGGCTCCCGGTGCCGTCGGGAGCATTGGGTCCGGGACCTCGCGGACGCTCACCTGCTCCTCCGGCTCACGTCGCCGCCCGCTGGTTCCCTCGTCAGAGGCGTCCGTCCGCCCGTCTGTCGGCTCCAGGCTCCGGCAGGCAGGAGGGACACGCGCGGGGCTGGGCCCGGCCGGACCGGGGCGGAGCCGCCGAGAGGAACCTGAGCAGCAGGTTGGAACCTGGACGCCGCAGGCGCGGGGGCGGGGAGGGCGGGACGCGGACACCCCGCCCCCTGCTCCAGACCCCGCCCCCACAGGGGCTCCCGGCGGGGGGTCCTCAACACCCCGGGCCTCCAGCGCAGACCCCACCCCCAGAGCCAGACAGACACTCGCGGTCGCGGGGACGCGGGGGTTGAAGTGCAGTCCTTCCTGGCACGGCTGAGCTGTGCCCCGGTGGGATCAACATGCTGCTCCGCGGAGGACAGGCTCTAGCCACTTTAAAGTGGCCCCAGCCTCAACTGCCCAGCAGGGGCCCAGTCCCGCGGGGCACAGGGGCAGAGCCCCTCCACTCTTCAGCAGCCTTTCTGGCTGGCCAGCTAAGGGCTAAGCGTGGGGCTCCCTTCTGCACGGGCTGGGACCCTCCCTCGTCTCTGTGCCGCCCCAGCCCCGCTTGGGCACCTCGCATGGATGGGGGTGTCCAATGGAGGGATGGGGACGCTTGGGGCCTAGGCTGTCCCAGAGTGCCAAGTTAGAGACCTGGTGTGGGCAGGGCTCCAGGCAGTACCCTCTTCCTTGGGACCACAGCATGCAGCAGGCTCCTCCCTCCCGGACTGAGTCCTGTGAGCTCCCTGCCCACCCAGGCGGGCAAGGAGGAAGTGGAGACAGTGCAGAGGGAGGACGTAGGTGGAGGTGGGCGCCCCCAGCCCTGTGCAGGGACTCAAGGCTCTGGCCATTTTCCCTGGGTTGGGGGAGAGGAAGAATGTGCCACAAGAGCCCCAGGGCTGTGGTCCCAGAAGGGCAGGACACGTGGCATGCATTTACCCAGGGCTGGCACTGAGCGTTTGCCAGCGGACCTCTGGGAACAGGGAGGCACATCCCTGCAGGGTCAGCCACAGCCCGCTGTCTGGGGCATCACAGGTGAGCCTGCAGAGGGGGCAGGAAGCGGCCTTCGTCCTTGGGGCCAGCCCTGCCCACTCCTGGCTTCCTGGTTCTCTACCCACTGCTGAGCACCCAGGAGGGAAGGCACACACCTGCCCACACCCTTCCTGGAGGCTGAGCCTTGGTGGAGAAAAGCGGGAAGTGCTCGGCAGAGGGCAGCTTCTGACATCACAGGGGCTGCCATCGGATGAGGAGGCAGCAGGGAGCCTGGAGTCCCAGTGTGGTCCCCAGGCCACGCCCAGATCCTCGGGTGGGAGGCCATGAACCCTGAAGGTGCAGGCGTCCCGCCACCCCTGCAGACAGCAGGCAAGTGTCTGCAGCCTCGCCGGGCCCCAGGCGAGTGCCCAGGGCGGCAGGGGTATGGCCAGTGGGCAGCACGGCACCTTCGTGAGGCCTCCAGGTGCACCGGTCCCGAGTCCGAGGTCCTACTTGCCCCCATGAAGGAGAGACGGGAGACGCTGCCCGAGGCCAGCCCCGGGGAGGCCCAGGATGCCTGAGGCCGGGATGCTGGGCGAGGCAGGGTGGGTGTACACCTGGAGGGCAGTGCACCTGTGTGTCCCCAGGGAGAACCCTAGGAGAAGCAGGGCCCTCAGTCAGCTCAGGGAGGTACGAATGCTTCTTTATTTAAAACGTGGTGGAAAAGCCAGGGCCACCCAGACACGCAGCTCCCGACAGACAGGACACGTGTGCCGCGGCCGAGGGGAGGATGTCGTCGGGAAGGGGCAGCTCGCGGTGGGACGAGGCACACCCAGCATGAAGGCTGCGACAGCTGAGCCCCAAGTGGCTGTCACCGACCCTGGGTCAGTCTCCGTGTGGTGGCTGAGGAGCCCACCCCGAGCGCGGCGTCAGGCAGGACCTGGCTTGCCCTGCCGCTCCCCGGTGCGGACGCATGTGTCATGGGGCACACAGACCCGTGTGCGGTGGGAGAGGCCACCACCCTGGGGAGACGGCAGGGACACCAGGAAGGTGCTTCTCCTGGGAGGTGACAGGGTGGAGCCCAGGGTGGAGCCCACTGGCCCCTGAGGTTGGTGGGCCCGACTGCCTGGTTCCCACGCTGGCTGTCTAGGTCAGGATGCCCAAATCAGGGAGACGGAGCAGATGTCCCTGCCACTTCCCACACAGACAGCCCAGGGCAGCCCGACGCGATTCATAAACCCCTCAGGTCGCCCGACCATCACGTGCGACCAGCGGGAGGAAGGTGCACTTCTCTGTGCAGGGACGGGGACCGCCGGGCTCCGGAAGGGGTCCTGCCCAGGCTGTTGTGGGTGCTGGGTGTCGCCCGCCTAGCTGGTGAAGGCAGCGATGGCCGCCACCTGCAGGACGGTCTCCAGGCCGCGGAGCGTCAGGAGCACGGCGCTGAGGACGGAGTCTGCCCGGAGCACTAGGGTCTGCCAGAGCAGGAAGTAGACAGACAGCAGGGCGCTGGCCGCCGTGAGGACCAGGCTGGTGGCCAGCGGCACCTCGGCCTCCACCAGGTTACCCTTGGTGCCTGGAGGGCAGAACACACACAGTGAGTGCCAGGCAGGGGGACAGCCATTCCAGACCCACCGCCTGTGTGCCCGGGAGGGGGAGGTGGCAGGCAGGACAGATGCCGGCACACCAGCACCGTGGTCCCCAAGGGCTGAACGACTAGCGCCCCAGAATCAAAGTGTCCGGAAGCAGAACAGAGACGGCCCCGTGCTGCTCAGCGGGGGAGCCCAGTCTCGGCTGCCTCCCCGGCCTCTGGGTCGGCTGTGTGATGGGACGCGGGCTCTGGCTTCCGAAAACCCATCCTGGTGTACCCTGACATGTCCTCCCAATCCACGTGTCCTGAGAGGACTCCGTTTAAAATCTCCGAAAACATTTAGCCCAGGCAAAGGCCAGTCTGAAGACATGAATGCTCACTTAGAGAAACAATCCCATGTTTCACACACAGATGGGTCAGCCATGCAAAGCACTGGTCCCCAGCCGTGGCCAGGTGCCCTGTGTCTGCAGTAGGGGCAGGGGTGGGGGAAGATGCCAGTTCCAGCACCGTTTGCCACCTGCCCTGCACATGGGCCCTGGTCCGTGACAGCAGACAAGGCCCAGCATGCACTCCACAGAAAGACTGAGACTTGCTCCTGTCTACCCTGGTGACAACACCCCAGGCAGGGCTTGGCTTCCCTCTGCACCTCAGCCCCCTCGCTGCCCACGGGACTGGGGGACATCAGAAGTCCTAGATGCCGGCAGAGGCAGGGCACACACGGTGTGGTCGCAGTGACATTGCACGTGTGCCTGTGACAGTGAGCACAGAAGGAGACAGAGCTGGAGGCCTGGACCCCTCACAGTGAGTTCTGGGGAGTGCAGAGGGCCAAGGTCAAGCTGAGCTTCTACACTGCTGGGGTGCCTGTGTGGGGTGGGGGTGGGGGACGGCTCCCACCCATCCACCCTCCACTGTCCTGAAGGGAACATGACGGAATTTCCCAGACCCTCCTCCAGACTGCTGGCCAGTGGAAGGGGCAGCGGGGTGAAGCGAGCGAGCCTGCTCCGGCTGCAGTGCTGGGCTGCCCGGTGGCTCGGCTCGTGCGAGGCTGCTTCGCAGCAGGCGGCGCTGGTCCCAGGCTGTGCCCAGCCGCCGTCTCCAGGACAGCTCTCAGCAGACTGATTAATACGTAATGGCGCTGTAAGGCGAGGCCTGCAGGCAGCTGGTGCAGCAGCAGCTACCTCCCCCATGTCTCCAGCAGCCTCGCTGAGATGCGCATTTAGAGGCTCAGGATGCTGTTCTCGCTGTGCTGTTCTCATAAGGACCTTAAGGTCGTCAGCCAGTCAACTCACCGAAGTACAAGCGAGTTGCTTCCAGAATCCCCAGCAGAAACAGCAGGGTTAGGTCAAGGACCAGGTGACTATGAGGATAACTGAAAACCTGACCTGGAGGAAAGAGACCAGAGCTCAGGTTACGTGGCAGCAGTGACAGCCTCGTCTCGCCTTTCCGTCCCTGACTTACTTTTGTACATGATCATCAGGAGCGTGGCCAGGAAGTAGAGGGCGCAGCATGCCCCACTGAGGCACAGCAGCATCTGCAGGAGGACCGACGAGAGCTGGCAGGGGGTTAAGGACTCTGGGGCCAGCAGCTGCGCCCCTGGGGGACACCTGTCAGGGCTACTCCGCCACCGAGGAGGCACCACAAACACGCGGGTCCAGCTCAGGCCCTGCGCATGGCATGAAGTCCCACCTAGGGCACCCACTGATGCTCCTCCTGGTGTCACAGGAGCAGCCAGGCCCCTGCAGCCTAGAGAGTGGAGCTGGAACCTCCCCCGACAGCAACACCCTGGCTCAGAGCTGTGTCTGCCAGGCCCAACCTTGGTGACTGCAGGCAGGATGGCCTCAGCATCACCCTGAGCATGGCCTTGGTCACGAGACACAGAAAAAAAATCGTTTTCTCCAAATAAAATAAACGTCTCCCTTTTTGGGGGCAGTTACATAGCCACTGCTGACTTCTAGGCTCTGCACATCTCGTATTTGTCAATGCTGAGTCTAAGCATTCAGAGCGAGGGCATTCTTTTCCCTGGCCCTGCCGGCCCGATGGGGGGCAGGTGGCCCACACCAAGGGTGCCGGGACCTGCACGGGGGTGCCGGAGCCAGTGCTCCATTCTGAGCGCCTCTGTAAGCCTGTTAGTGAACACCCCTCCCGCTTAGACGTGGAATCACTATGCAGAACTTGTAGCAAAGGGGAAGGGAGTTAACAGGAGCAAAAAGCAGGAGCTGAGAGCTGGCTTTGGGCGTTGTCCTGCAGAGGCCTGGGTCTGCTGCTCCCGAGGACACAGGACACAGGACACAGCAGCAGGATACAGCCATGGAAGACGTGCCCCCTGGAAAAGAAAGTAGCAATCACAGGCTGCAGCCCTCCCAGGGTGCTGCAATGGGCCTTGGGGACCTGACACGGGTCACCCCAGCCCCCTCTCCTCTGACGGTGGTTATGGGAAGGAGCCCACGTTTATCTGGGCTTGCAGCTGGCTACCTTTCCATCACCAAGGAGGACAAGACAATTTGCTTTTCAGAACCTGAGGCTGGGGGACCATGTGTACCTGGAGCACGGGAGCAGAAGTAAGCCAGAGCCACACCTGAGGCCAGGTGGGGCAGGAGACGCCCTGGAACGCAACCCAGAAGCTTCTCTGTCTTCCGCATATTTGCCACACGTGTGTAACTGGATGACAGCCTTTCCCCATTCAGGTTACAAATGTTTTTTCATCATTAAGAGACGTTTTGCTTTCCTCTGGGGTTGTATTCATTGCCCCAAATATCCCTCCAAAAATAAGAACTTCCTGAGCCAACAACTCAGTCTTTTAATCATGTATCTCTTGGACCTCCTATCCCCACAGCACTTATACGGTCCCTCATCTCAAGGTGACAAAATGACCCTGGAGCGGCATGACACCTCCGTGGACCGCACGTGGCCAGGGGCAGACTTCCTGTCTGAAGAAGTGAAGCTAGTTGCACGTGATGATGTATGGCTACGTCGGTAAACACTCAGGGTTTGGCTGGAGCTAGGCTGCGTCACGAAACTGCCAGCCTATGCTTCTGTCCTGGTCAGCCTCGGTGAGTTTTTGTGGGAAGGGAGATCCTTATGCAGATTCGGGGCCCTCCGTGGGCCTCACTTGGACGAGGTCTTGAATGGGTCAGCACAGGACACTAGTGACAGAGATTCAGAACTGGGCTTGGTAGGGAGGTGGCACACACTGAGGGAAGCCCAGGAGGGCTCGCAGGCCAGTCACTGTCATTTGGCGTCACGTTACAGGCAGAGAGCCCTCGTAAACACATCCGTCCTTTCCTGGGCCCTGGCTAAGCCAGGCTGCCTAGATACCTGTCATTATTTGGGTGGATTTCACATTAACTGGGGTCTCCTCCCTTCTGATCCTTCTCTTGAAGGTCAACTTCATACATACTTCAAATTTACCTGCCAGCTGCCCACGTGGTAGATTGAAATCATGGGGCTCAGGAAAAGACACTGTGTAAAAACCTCAAGCAACACAAGAAAGACCCAGTAACGAGCATCACAGGAGCTGCCACCAGATGAGCTGTCCCGAGGGTTTCGGACCCACGGGAGTGCACCGCCACGCGACACGGCCTGGCGTCCCGCACCTGGCAGTTTCTGTCCATGCTCTCCTGGAATGACAACGTGGTTGTGAGCGCCTGTCACACCAGAAGTTAAATGTGGAAGGAAGCAGAACGCTTCCCTGCAGGTGACGTACAAGGTGTGCAGAGATCCTGTTCTAGCATAAACTCAGTTTTTCACCCAGTGAAGAGGAACCTGGGTGCCAGCGGCTGTGCACAGACCCCATCGGGTGCCTGGGAGCGGCGTGGAGAGCAGTGAGCGCAGCTGGCCGGGAGGGAGGCTGGCTGTCACTCCCTCCTGGGACAGCTGAAGTGTGAGAAGTGGACTTTTCTCTCCCACTCAGTGGATAGGGAACGAAGACAGCTCCAAGGCTAGGTTAATGCAGCCCCATTCGACTCACGTCCTTTTCCTCACACGTGGCGGCCCGGTGCCCGGAGCAGGGCACATACCAAGATAGGTGTGCCCACCAGCTGGCGAACTGAGCCAGTTCCACCATGTGCACTAAGAGCTCTCGCGAGCTGTCCCACGGACTAACGTCTGGGAGAAGGGTACCAGTGATCTACATTCTGGCAGTGACCAGCTTTCAGGCCACGGTGGCAGGGCGCCCCTCTCGTCCTCCCCGGACCCTGCGACAACCTGCTTCCCGCGGGCTTCCGCCACGAGCCACACAGGACGGAGGGCTCCCGAGTCACTCCGAGCGCGAGCGCCAGGGCGAGGCCGCGGGACCCGAGGCGCCGCGGGTACGCTGTGCTCCCGGGCAGGTCACACGCCGCGATGGCCCGAGCCCACAGCCACCTGTACGCCAAGCCTCCCGGCAGCACTGGCCACCCCCAAAGGGGACACAGCCCTGCGCACCTAGCGGGCGCGAGGGGCTCCAGAGCACGGCCCGGGCGCGCAGCCGAGCACCGCACAGCGGCGAGGAGGGATGGAGTCGCGGACACCGGGACAGCCTTGCGCAAACCGAGCGCGGCGCGAGGGCAGGCGGCCCCCGGCAGGCGACGGGGCTCCCCAGAGTCGCAACGACGAGCGGCCAGGCTGGTGGGCGTCCAGCCCCGCCAAAAGCGAAGCCACACAGCACCCCTGCCCCGGGACGGCCTCCGTCCCCGCGGGCCCGCAACGCCCCTCACCTCGCCGCGCGGCCGCCATCTTGGCCCGGCCCCGCCCCCCGAGTCCGCCGCGATCCCGGCAGTCTCTCGGCCCAGGGCCGCTCGCGTTTTTTCGGCCATTTTCGCCTGTGAAGCCGAGGAGGCCCGATTGCGTCGCGTTTCGAGAGCTGAAGCCGAACCGCGGCTGGGCCCGATTAGCCGGTCCGGCGGCGCTCGGGCACTTCCGGACAGAAGGGGCGGGGAGTCGAGGCTCGGGCGCGTTCGTCTCGGTTCGGCTGCGCTCGCGCGGACTCGGCTCCCGCTCGCGGCGGGGCGAGCGGAGCCCTTAGGGCCAGGCGGGCCTGGCCAGGCCGCGCTGCGCCGGAGGCCGGCGACCCTGTGGGCCGGGGACAACGGCCGGCGCGGCCTCGTAGGCGCTGCGGAGGCTCGCGCAGAGACGCTCGGAAACGCTCGTGCGGCCTCGGACCAGTTCGGACTGCCTCGCTCCTGAACTTCGGGCCGCTTCGGTCCTCCTCGGTTACGGACTCCTGGCTCTCGGCTCGGCTCGCCTGGGCCGCTTCGTGCCGGTTCGGCCTCGGCTCGGGCGCCCTCGGCTGCGCTCGGTGAGCGGCCTCGGCTGGGCTCGGCCGGGCTCGGGAGGCCTCGGCTGGGCTCGGCTGGGCTCGGGCGGCTTTCCTCGGGCGGAGCGCTTCGGCCTCCATCCCGGCCTTCGGGCGGCCCCGGCCGGCGCCTTCGGGCGCGCTCGGTGGAGTCCGGATGGAGGACTCGGACTCGGCCGCCAAGCAGCTGGGCCTGGCCGAGGCAGCCGCCGTGGCGGCCGCGGCCGCTGTTGCGGCGGCGGGCCGCGGCCGCAGCGGGAGGCGAGGCCGAGGAACCGGTCCTCGGCAGGGACGAGGACTCGGAGGAGGACGGCGACTCGGAGGCGGAGCGCGAGACGCGGCGGGTGACAGCCGTGGCGGTGATGGCTGCCGAGCCCAGGCACATGGACATGGGCACCGAGGCCCTTCCCGGTCCCGACGAGGCTGCCGCGGCCGCCGCCTTCGCAGGCAAGTGCCGCCCGCCCGCGCCCGCGCGCACCTGTCACGCGCGCGCCCGCACAGCCAGCTGCACCTGACTCGCACCTGGCCACACCTGCCCTCGTGTGCCCCGCACTACCAGTTTACACGTGCCCCGCATACATCTCCACGACCAGCCCACATATTCCCGCGCGCACCTGCCCCCCACAGTCCCACAGCCAGCTGTGTCCGCCGGGCTCGTACACTGCACAATCGGCCCACACCTGTCCTGCACACACCTACCCCACACGTGCACCTGCCCAGATGCACCCCGCACGACCAGTCCACATGTGTCCTGCACACCTGCTCTGCACCTGCCACGCACCCACCCGTGAGACCAGCCCACCCACCCTTTCTAAGCACCTCCTCACACCTACCAATGTACCTTGTCCCTGCACACATGACCATGTGACCAGCGTGGCCCTGCCCTGCATGCACATTTGCTCCCTGAACCCCTTTTCCTTGTGCTAGTCCATCTCTTCTGTTCAGCACTGTGCATACTTTCTGGAAACTTCTCGGCACCTGCTGCTTGCTCCACTGTCTGTCCCCGTCTGTCCTGGGTGCTTGTGACACGCGGGGGCAGAGGTCAGACATGGATCCTGTCCTAGAGCTGCCCAAGGGTGGGCATGTCCAGTCCCCTGAATTCTAAGGACCAGCTCTGGGGTGACCTGAGGGCTGAGGAACAAGACAGTGGTCACCCAGCCTGGGAGGGCCAATGGCTTTCTGGGGCATTGACACCAAAGGTCAGCTGCCTGTCCGTCCCCCACATGCCTCCTCCTTTCCACTACAGACCTTCCCTTTTTCCAACGGCATTCCCATCAGGCCCCCTTCCGAGGGAAAAGCCAGTACGAGCTGCTGGCCCACGTGTTGTCCCCTGCCACACAGACCATTGTCATTCTCAAGCTTGGTGACCCATAGAGCTTCTGGCAGTGGCCTGTAGTGCCCTTTGGAGTAGTCGCAGACCACGCCCCAAAGGGGTGGAGACTTAACCTAGGGTGTACCCCCTGCCAATGGGAGTGTGCTTGGTGGCCCTCCAGGACTCAGAGCCGAGTGTCAGAACCCGTGGAGAGCATCCTGCGTCACATGCCAGGTGCTGTCCTGCTGGGGACCGTCACAGCTTTCAGAACCGGACAGCAGCCTCCGGCCCTCACGTGCGGCCGCGGGTGTGCACGCGCAGAGAGGGCACATGGCACCTGTCCGCGCCGCGTTCATTCAGCCCTGGAGGTGGGGCGGGTGGGCCCGCGCTCCGGCGCCTGTGGTCTGTTTGGGATCCTCAGAAAAGCGAGGGGAGTTGGCATCGTAGCCCTTAAGCCTTAAAGTGTTCAGTTTTCATTGCTAAACTCTGGTTAACGTTGGGGTTTTGGACTGTGAAGATTTTCCTCAGGTTTTTGCCCTTTTTGCACCTATTTTTGAGTGCAGAAATGTGACAGCATTTGTCATGGCGTTAGAAGGGTGGGTCGACGTCCTGTTTTCCTGCAAGT
This sequence comes from Eonycteris spelaea, assembly GCA_003508835.1. Taxonomy (NCBI): domain Eukaryota; kingdom Metazoa; phylum Chordata; class Mammalia; order Chiroptera; family Pteropodidae; genus Eonycteris; species Eonycteris spelaea. The sequence goes on from PUFA01000436.1 coordinate 112,538, forward strand.
TTCTGGCTGCGTGCTGCGCGTGGTAGGGCAGCGAAGCGCTGTGCTGTCGGCGGCTGAGGCCGGTGTCCCGGTGTGGACCGCGGCAGCACACGTGGGCCCTGAGGCCGCCTCCCTGGGCACACGGCCGCTCGTGCAGGCTGCACACCTGAGCGTGTGTTCAGCCCGCTCCCTCTGCCCATGGGCTTCCTGGGTCCACAGCACGTGGTCTGCTAGTGGAGACGGATGGGGGCCAGGTGTTCCCAGAGCAGCTGGTGAGTGTGGGTTAGCGGAAGGTGCAGAAGTCTTTCAACCAGTGTTTCCAGATCCGGCCCTGGCGTGGGACACTCTGGAATGCGCCGTGACCCAAGGGGGCCAAGGAGGAGCACGGGGGACAGGCTCTGCAGAGGGAGTGCCCAAGCCCAAGGGCATGGGGGCCAGGTGTGGGCAGTGGGCTGATGAGGGCAGGTTTGGGGGTGATAGGCGGCTGAGGGGGGAGGGAGAACGTGAGGGAGGTGGGCACAGGGGGGTCTGGGGACACAAGTAGCCACCTGCTGGTACGCGGCAGAGGCGAAGGGCAGCGGCAGCCTGAGCGAGGGTTGGCTCATGCCAAGAGGCCCTGCTGGGGAAGGGGCACGTTGGTGGCCCTGTGTGGTACAGGGCCCCTGCAGCCTAGTTCCCCCTGGAAGGGCTATTGGGCAGAGCCTGGGCCGCACGGCGGGCATGGCGGGCTTTTCACCATAGCGAAGGGCTGTCCCGGAAGCCGGCGGCCTGTCTCCTGGAAGATGCGGTCGCTGCCGGGTTGGGGAGTGTGGGTTCCGCTCCGCCTGAGTGTGCCCGAGGCGCGGGCACGCGCCGGGGCTGTGTGGAGGCCCGGCTCTGATGGCGCACTGAGCGGGCTCCTGTGTTGCAGAGGTGACCACCGTGACGGTGGCCAACGTAGGCGCCTCGGCGGACAATGTCTTCACGACGTCGGTGGCCAACGCTGCCTCGCTCTCAGGACACGTCCTGGTAAGCTGCCGCGCAGGCTCCCCAGGGCCACCTTTGGGTGGCCCGCTCCCCGGAGCCTGCTCGGGCCTGGGCACAGAGGGCATGCCTGCCACCCTCCTTCGGCCGTGCTGTGGCCGGGAACTGAGCCCGAGGCGTGGTGGCGGAGGGGCCCTTCCCAGCCCCTGCCTCCTCGCCACACGGCCCACCGCGGCCCTGGGCGGGGGCGCCCGGCCTTCCCCGGAGGCCCGGCCCTGCCTGCTTCCGGTCACGGCTCCAGATGCCTTTGGCCCCGCGTCGTCCCTGACGCCTCACAGCCCAGCGCCCTCCACGCGCCGCGTGCACGGGGGCCGCCCGCCCCGTCACGCTGAGCAGCGTCTGTGCCCTCAGAGCCTTCTGTGGCCGCGCCGCAGCACACCGGTCACCCATTACAGCCAAGGCCTTTTGGGACTTGGGGGCACAGCCTGCTTCCAGGGTGCGCGCCAGGGTGGCTGTCTGCAGAAAGTGGACTATCCCTGCGACCTTTGCTGGACTGTTAACGTTCTCTTCGGCCTCAATGGCACACTGGGGACACAAGGCGCCCGGTGGCAAAGTTATTGCCTTTTGAATGGCAACAAACAGAAAACGCACCTGAACCACCGGCGGGGGGCGGGGGCGGAGGGGGCGCGGCCGGGTTGGGGGTTGGTCCTGTGTGGAGCACAGCCGGGCTGGTGGCCCCGCGGTGCTCCTGTGCTTCCTGCCGGTCACTCCTCCTTGGCAGCAAGTTCTGTCCTGTTTGTCCAGCTCGCAGGCCGGGGGCCCCATGGGAAACTGACCGGGGGGTCTGGGTGTGCATGTGCCTCCCTGCCTCGGAGGAGGGGGCTCCCAGGCTCACGCGGGCAGACGCCCAATCCTCGTGGAGGGCTGCCGGGCTCAGCGTTCGCCTCCAGCGGGGCGCCCTCCCAGGCCTGTGGGCGCCGGCCCGCGCGCGTGTGTGCACGTGAGCACACGTGTGCGGTCGGGGCCCCTCAGCGCTACGAGGAGCTCCCGCGCGATCCCCGAGCGAGGAGCGTGTCACTCACGTGGCTGGCAGGAAAGCACCCGGCCATCCCGGGTGCTGGGCTGGGGCGGCTGGCTTGGGGGCCCCTGGTCCACCCGGGGCTTCTGAGGGAGGCGCTGATGACCAGCGGGGGTGAGCGCCTGGTGGGCAGCATGGTGGCCTGAGTGCCAGCAGCGATGGGAGCGGGGGCTGGCCCGCGGGACGTGCAGGTCGCCGTGGCCTCCCGGGAGGGGAGCTTTGTCCGAGGGTGGTCTGGGAGCCCTGGTCCCGAGAGGCTGTGGGGGAGGGGGCCTGCACCAGGCCTGGCTGTGCCTGCAGACTGGCCTCTCCGGTGACAGTGGGGCACTTCCTGTCTCCTGGGCGTGTCTGCAGTACACGCATGTTCTGCGACTTTGACCAGCAACGCCGAGCATTCGCTCGGCCACACAGACCGCGCATTGCCCGTCTTACCCTCGGCTCTGTGCGTAAGTGCTTCCTGGGGGCTTTGGCAGAGACCGCCGAGGCACAGCGAGGACCGTGCGGCAGGGGCGCCCGCCGTGCAGCGTCCCTGAGTGCGGGTCGCACGCTCTGCTCCCTCTAGTCTGGCAGGACGGCTCTGCAGATCGGGGACAGCCTGAACACCGAGAAAGCCACGCTGATCGTCGTGCACACAGACGGCAGCATCGTGGAGACCGCCGGGCTGAAGGGTCCGGCTGCCCCGCTCGCCCCAGGTGAGGGCCAGGCGGGGCTCCCAGGCGGGCACGGCTGCCCAGAGTAGAGGGCGGCGTGGCACCCGTGACTGCCGTGGGGTCACGCTGAGCCCACGGCGTTTCTGGGCCCCCGGGTGCGCCTGGCTCTCACCGTCACCGTGCTCTCTCTGCAAGGTCCTCAGTCCCCCCCACCTCCGCTGGCTCCCGGCCAGGAGAAGGGCGGAGGCAAGTACAGCTGGGACCCGTCGGCCTACGACAGCGAGCTGCCCGTGCGCTGCCGCAATGTCAGCGGCACGCTGCACAAGAGCCGGCTGGGCTCGGGTGAGGCCGCCTGGCCGGCGCGCGGGGGCGGGCGGGCAAGGGCGGGGGCCGCGCGGGCCTGGGGGCGGCGGGAAGGACGGTGTGGGCAGAGGACCTGGCCCGATGCCAGCAAGCAGCCCACGGCTGCCCTGTCGCTCCAGGAGGCCGGGGCCGGTGCATTAAGCAGGGGGACAACTGGTACAGCCCCACGGAGTTCGAAGCCATGGCGGGGAGAGCCAGCAGCAAGGACTGGAAGAGGAGCATCCGCTGCTGGCCGGCCGCTGCAGTGCCTGATCCAGGTGCCCCCGGGAGCGCCAGCCCGCGAGGCCCGCCATGCTGGGCCAGGCCCTCGCCTCCCTGCCTGGCCTCCTGGCCGGGCGCTGGGCACACGATGTTTACCGCCCGTTTACCCCGGGGCCAGGCAGGGCTGCTGGGTGCTGGCCGTGCTCTGACTTTTGAGGCACCTGGCCTCCCTGGCCTCCGGTTCCCTCCCAGGGGGAGAGGCTCCTGGGTGTTGCTTCCAGCTCAGGGCTCAGGGCGCTGACAAAGGGCGTGGTGGGGAGGAAGGAGGTGGTCTTGTTGGGCGTGATTCACAGGGGCTGAAGGACAGAGGCTCTGGATTTGGGGTCAGTCTCAGTGGACGGCGGCAGAGCGGCAGCCGTGGGGCTGACGGCGCACCCAGGCTGACCGCGGCGTGTCCGGTGCTGTCTCCTTTCAGGACGGGATCCTGAACCCTCACGCTGCGTCCTGCACCTGTGCTGCCTGCTGTGACGACATGAGCCTGGTGAGTGCTGGGCCCCTGCCCCGCCCGGACAGGGCGCCGTGCCCCTCGGGGCTCATGCGTGCCCGCGGCCCTGGGCGCCCCGTCGGGCCTCCTGGGGCTGTCACAGTTCCTTGCTCAGGCCCCGCTCTCCAGCACCTCTGGAGACGGATGCCTTGACAGGCACGCGGCCGGCCCGCGTGGCGCAGGGAACCGGAAAGGAGACTCTGTGAGTGACGGACAGCTCCTCCGACAGCGCCTGAGCCCAGGCCGCAGCCTCTCCCAGGGCCCCGCGCTGACGCGCGCCCACAGCCGGCCGCATGGCGTCACGCCCTGGGCCGCTCCAGCGAGGCCACGCAGCAGGCCTCCGTGTCCTCTGCCGTGCTCGCTTTTCCTAAACTCTTCACCGCCCCCTGGGTTTTAACGCGGACGCACGACGGTGGCACTAGCTTGTGGTGTGTCGTCTCGCCTGTCCTGTGTCCGCCTTCCTTCGTCTCTTTTCTTGAATTTCTTTTAGGCACGTTAACCCTTTGACCTTAGAGGTTGCAAGGACCTTGTCAGCTTACGATCCCTTTTATTTTTTATTTGTGTTTTGCGCCTACAGCACCTGGCCTTCCTAGGCGGTCTCCCATCTGAGCACTCAGCAGGCCCGACCCTGCTTAGCTTCTGAGAACAGATGGGACAGGGCGCGGTCAGGGCAGCGTGGCCCTGGACGCCTTCGTTTTAACGTTGGTCTAAAACGTCAACGGTATCTCAAAGTTGCTCAGTGAGGCTTCCTGTGTTTTGGTCGCTCGTGTGGTTAGTCACAGGGACACGCGAAAGAAATTTACTTGGGACACGTCACGTTCTCGAGTGGAAAAACTTCTCTAAACTGTATAGTTCACGTGTGGCTCCGACGACCAGTGGACATTTCGTGAACACAGTAAGCGAGTTCTGCAGAGCTGACGGCGGGACTGAGCCGTCTCGCAGGGACGAGGAGGGTGAGAGGACGTCAGGTCAGGTCCCTCCTGCGCGGGGCGCGGGGTACCTGCGCCGTCGGCCTCACAGGCCACGCAGCCTGTGCGCGGAGCTGGAGCAGCGGTGGGAGAGGCCGGGAGACCCGGGCTCGGCGAGCCGCGCCTGCCGGGCGGGGAGGCGCTCAGTAAAGGTGCCGGCTCTCCGCAGCGGCCCCCCACTCCAGGGGGGCTCCCCGTGCCCACGGACACGCTGACTCTGGAACGTGTGGGGAAGGGCGGTGGGGACAGGCGGCCTCAGCAGCCGTGGGAGTGGAGACTCGCGCCGAGGGCCTGAGGACGACCATGCACAGCCAGGCCGTGGGCGGCTGGCGGGTCCCGGGGGCCTGCCAGAGGCCACAGGGCACTCACGGTGGCTTCTCAGCGCGCAGCGCTGGGACAGTTGCTCAGCACAGATATGGCCTCGGCCTGACCCTCACCCCTACACGGCCGAGCTCAGAGGGGTCACAGAGCCCGGTGTGGGACGCACCGGAGACTTAAGGAGAAAACATGGGGCAGACTTCGTGACCCGGGGTCCCTCACACGTGGGTCCAAGGGCACAATCCACGACGCGAGAGCGTCACTGTGCTGGCCGCGGGAACGCGGTGCAGGGTGCCCTGGGATGGCTCCCGAGAAACAGCCGTGCCCATGAAGATGGTGGCAGACGGCCCCCGCGGCCTGTGTAGAACAGGTCCCCCGAGACGTCCGAGTCTGAGCCGGGCCCGCCCCTCCCCCCTCTCCGGGGGGGCCAGAAACAGGCCTTCTCCTCACTCCGGACGTCCCCTGGGGGGGGCTCCGCTCCCCGGGCCCCTCGGGCGTCTCTTCCCGTGGGGCGGGGGTCGCACCCCAGCACAGAGGCCCAGCGAGTGGCCAGCAGCACCCGCGGCACTGCCCGGAGCTGGCTGACCCCGGCCTAGCTTTCGAGAGCAGTGGCGGTGACGAGCGTGGGCCCCGGTGCCGTGACGTCGCGAAGGACAGCGGCAGATCAGTGCATGGGCAGCCGCAGGCAGCGCGGAGGGGCGTCCGTCTCCACAGTTGCCGTAGTAGGTCACCTGAACTGTCCAGTTTCCGACGAGACTAAGGCAGAGAAGCAGAGGGAGGAAGGCCGCAGAGGCCCTGCCTGCCAGGGGCCCCGCGCCCAGTGGGGGACAGGCCTCGAGGACATGCTCACGCCCGGGCTGCGGGAAGCGGGTCGGGAGGCTGCCCCCTGCCCGGCTGGGAGAGCAGGGCGGCTCTCCCCGCGGTCTGGAGGCGTCTGTGACGGGTGCTGACTGGCCGCCTGGAGAGCAGCGAGCTGCCTCGTCAGGGGGCAGAGGGACAGACACCCTGTCACAGCCTCAGCAGTCTTCGTCACCTGCCCCAAGTACAGCCACACCAGGACTGGGGGCCTCCACCTGTGAGTCCTGGGGACACAGGTGGTCCACACCAGGACTGGGGGCCTCCACCTGTGAGTCCTGGGGACACAGTCCACGGCAGGAGGTGTCTCGTCATCAAGACGCAGAGGCCACGAGTGAGGCAGGGGAGGGCCTAGGGTGGCGGCAGAGCGCCCGCTGGGGGCCGGCCGGCGCTGGGTGCACGGGGTGTCAGGCACCAGGGGGGTGTGGCTTTCCCAGAGGCCGGGGACACGCAGCAGGACAGTCGTCCCTGTGGGGCTGGGGACACCGGCCCTTGCGGCCGGCATGCCTGGGCCTGCGTGGGAGCGCGTCTGCCAGTCTCTGTTCCCTGGGGCTTCTCGGTCAGCGCCCTCAGGCCGTCTTCCTCCCCCGTGCGTCTGGGGCGACGCCCTGCTGGAGCGACCCTCGCTCCTGGTGGCGGTCTCTGCTCTCTGCTCCGCCCGTTCTGTCTCCCAGGGGCCCCGGAGCGGGCGACGTGGGTGACGCGCCTTCTCGTTTCCCGGGCCTCCGCCTCACACCGCCTTTCGGAGTGACTTTTCTGCCGGGGGGGTGGGGACCTGCGTGTGGGTGCTCGCACCCCAGCACCCGCCTGCGGCCCGGGGCGTCACCTCAGGGCCACCCTCAGCCTGCCCTGCCCACCGTCTCCCTCTGCCCCACAGAGCGGCCCAGTCCGGCTCTTCGTCCCCTACAAGCGGCGCAAGAAGGAGAACGAGCTGCCGGCGGCCCCGGCGAAGAAGGAGGCCGGCAAGAGCATCGCACTGCTGCCCGCCGCCGCCGCCTGTGAGTGCCCGCCCGGCGGGCACCGCCCTCCGTGCTGTTTAGAGCCGGCCCTGCAGGGCTGCCGGGGCCTCCTGGGTCCCCTGCCTGCCTGCACCTTGGGGCCAGCCCCCAGGGCGGGAGGCCTCCTCGCTCCCGAGCAAGGACAGTGAGAGGCACACGTTGCCCAGGAGAGGCTCCCCGGCCTCCTGAGTGGCCCAGCCTGCCCCTGACGACATGGTCTGGGGTGGCCGGGAGCCGCGGGGCAGGCCGGCTCCCCGGCCTCCTGGGGGCATCAGTGTCTTCGGACCTCGAGGCGACGTCTGCGCCTTGCGGCCTGGGCAGTGGCGGGCGGCCCGTTCCGTGCCCCGCGACGCGGGGGCGGGGCTGGCTGTGTTCAGGACCGTGAAGGGGTGGGAGACGGATGGGGACGCGTGGGAGCCTGTCTGCTGGCGCCGTACAGCGGCCGCCGGGGTCCCGGTGCAGGGCGACCCCGCGCAGACGAGGCGCTGACGCTGGGGGGCACCGCCGTGTTCTCCTTGCTCTGAAGTCAGACCGCAGAGTGGGTTCTGAGGCGTTTGAAATTTTAGTTTTGCTTCCGACCAGGCAGTTCTCTCACGTGCACAAACCCAAACGTGGCAAGCAGCGCGTCTGCAGTGGGAAGCTCGCCGTCCCTGCCACGCCCGCCATGTCCCCGCAGGCTCCGGGGTCACTGCCCTCTTCCGTGTCCTTGCAGAGGTGACTGGACCACGTGCGGGCAAGGTGCCCGTGTCCACACCTGGGCCTCAGCCCCAGGCCCTGGCCCCACGTGTGGTAAAAAACACTTCTGCTTTTCAGTCACGGTGACGCCCTCGGGACAGATTGCCACCTCTGGCGCACTGACCTTTGACCGGGCGTCCACTGTGGAGGCCACAGCGGTCATCTCGGAGAGCCCGGCCCAGGGAGATGTCTTCGCGGGAGCCACGGGTGAGTCCCAGCACTGCCCTCTGCTGGGTGGGCATCTCTCAGCCGTCGGGCACCAGCTGGGCCTGGAGCAGGGGCCTTTGGTTGGCCGCCTCCAGGTGGGCCTGAGCTTGGGCAGGAAGGAGTGTGGGGCAGGTGGGTGGGAGGGGAGACAGGACAGGTAGGGGGAGGCTGTGGCAATCAGTGGGACAGCCCGCCTCCCCTGAGAGGCTGAGAAGGCTCAGTCTAGGGGCTGCGCCCAGGCACGGCACGGTCCCTTCGTCACAGGCCACCAGGGCACGTGGCCGTGAAGGTCTCAGCAGCCCCGACGGGGAACGAGGGGTGTGTTCCAGACGGCGCTGTGCGGGGCCGGCGGGCCGCGGGCCATGCTGTCGTCCCCTCCGTGTTGCCAGTGCAGGAAGCCAGCGTGCAGCCCCCGTGCAGGGTTGGCCACGCGGAGCCCCACTACCCTGGGTACCAGGACGGCTGCCAGGTCGCGCCCTTTCCGGAAGCCGCTCTGCCAACGTCTCATCCCAAAATCGGTCAGTCTGGGGGGTTCGCCGCACACCGGGTCCTCGGAGTTGCTCCTTGGGGGGCTGGTTCGGTGCCCGCTGCCCATGGGGACATGGCTGCGGCCGGTCCCTTGTGGGTCGTGTCCAGCGGCCCCTGCTGCACGTCCGGCAGCTCGCGCAGAGACCGTGTGGCCCGCGCAGCCTGAGGACGCCCTCCCCGCGGGACGCCCGTGCCCCGGGCAGGGCCGGGCCCCACGCAGAGCCGGCCGGGGCTCGGTGACGGCGCCAGCGTGAGGACGGCCCCGGGCGCCCCGTGCGGGCGAGACGCCATGTCACGGCACCCGCGTGCGTGCGCCGTGCTGCGTGGGCCCCTCGTGCCGTCGCACCTGCACAGGCCACGGCAGACAGAAGCGTGCTCGGGGTTCGTAAAACCGCGACCCTCTCCTGCCCCCTCCCTTGCCTGTGCAGACGCTCCCCGACCTCGAAGCCCCGTGCGCTCTGCCCCCCACGCACACCGCGCCCCAGCTCCCGGGGCCCGTCGCGTCCTGGGCAGCCCGCCGGGCCTGGGCCGTGGCGGGCGCCCCGTGTGGCCCTCAGCGGCCTGTCCCCCGGTCCTCTCGCACGTGCACCGATGCGGTTCAGTGTGGACTCGGCTTTTGCCGCTGTCGTCTGGGCTGTAACCCGTTACTATCGTTATTTGTTCCCAGATTGTCCCCGATCTGGTCCTTTGTCCCTTGAGCGTGTCCCGATTTCGGGCGCAGGGAAGGGTTGAAGGCTCGTGTGGGGCTTTGGGGAGTCCCGAGCCTTTCAGTAGGTGGTGTTGCAGAGCTGAGTGCCAGCCCGGTCCTGGTGAGCTGGCTGGATGGTTGTGCCCGGAGCCCTGGCTGCCCACGCCCAGCGACCTCACATGGGCGGCTTGGAACGGGCCACAGCGGAGTGTCCACACTGAGGGGCCGGCCAGCGCTGCAGACCGGGTTCTCTGGGGAGGCTGCCTGTTAGACAGCTGCTCTGGGCGTGGGCACCCCAGGCCGTACGTGGAGTCTCATTCCCATCCCCACCGTGGAAACCGTGTTTTCTCTTTCCATCTTTGTAACTTTCTTCTCTGGCTGAGAAGCCTCGGTCCGTGGTGGGTAACCACAAGGCCAGGAGTTTCGCGTGAGCAGACATGTGGCAGGAGACTCCAGGTGCCCCTTCTAGTTACCTTTCGGTCGAGGCGCCATTGGGTAGTGGCCCCACACACACGGCATGTACGGCCTTGCAGTCCTGTCTGTCGCGGGCTCACCCCTGGAGTCCGGTTTCTGTCCACCACACACGTGACTGCCTCGGCCCGCCCGCCCGCCCGCCCGTCCATCACACGCGTGACTGCCTCGGCCGCCCGCCCGCCCGTCTGTCCATCACACGCGTGACTGCCTCGGCCCGCCGCCCGCCCGCCCCGTCCCTGCGCCTGGTTTACTGTGCACATGATTGAGTCCGGAGCCACTTCCCTCCCCGCATTGTCCGGTCAGCTGGGCCTGCAAGGCCCCTCTGTGGCGGCCCCGCACGGGCACGTCCTGCTCGCCATCGGCGTGTGGCACCTGTGACATGCGGCTTCCCGCCTGTGCGTGTGGAGCTCTGAAGACAGTGGGAGCAATTTGGGACAGTCACCCCTACCGACCACGGCCACCCTGCTCCCCAGCGTCTGACGACGTCCCGCGGGCGTGACGTGGGGACCCGTGGGACGCCCGCCTCTCATTTGCTTCCCACCCTCCAGTGCTGACGTCGCTGCCGGCCCTGGCCGCCCCGCCCTCCAGCAAGCCCGTGTCCCCCATGGTGGTCAGCGGGCTGGAGATGTCGGAGCAGCGGAACTGGCTGTACCTGGAGGAGATGGTCAACTCGCTGCTCAGCACGGCCCAGCAGCTGAAGACGCTGTTCGAGCAGGCCAAGCAGGCCAGCTCCTACCGCGAGGCCGCTGCAGCCCAGGCCCGCACGCAGGCCGACGCCGAGCGCAAGGAGGTGAGCCCGGCCGACGTGGCGGCCAGAGACGCCGTGCCCGCGCTCGGGGCCGGCCGCCCTCCAGGGTTTCGGGTTCTCACGGGCGGGTCGGTCTGCCCACGAGGACGACAGTCACGTGTGCCCGGCCGGCCGTTCTCGAGCACTGGCCCGGATGGACGTGGCGGGCCTTTCGGGCTGTCGCAAGGTGGCAGTGCCTCGTGTGCCATTAAGTTTGGGGCACCAGCCTGTGTGTCTCTGGGGCGGCCGTCAGGGCAGGTGCGCTCCCTGTCCCCAGCCCCCAGGCCCCGTCACGGCGTCTCCCTGGTGTCTTCTGTCTGCCTCCTTCCATCGAGGGGGGCAGAGCGGCTGCCTGAGGTGTGCCGCTGGGGGGAAGGCCCTCAGCCCGCCTGCCCTGCCTCCGCATCGCGGCCCGGGCGCGGGCAGCGGGCGCTGGGCACCGCTGTGAGTCGGGTGGGGCCTGGGGGGCACGGGAAGGCCCACCGCAGCTCCCCTGGGGCAGGCGTCCTGGGGGGCGGGGGCGGGGCCCACGGGGGGCGGTGACCACGAGCTTTCTCGTGGGGTTCTGGTGCGTCAGCCAAGTCAGGCTGATGTTTTCCTACTAAAGCTACACAAAAAATTTTCACTCGTTTTTAGTTTTCTTCACAGGTCAGGGAGAAGATGAGCTTGTCAGGTTTTAATTTCTGTGATTTCTCGCTGGGTCAGTTTCATTCTTTCTCACGCCCGCAGCACCTGGGCTTCCCGGGCGTCTCCCATCCAGGCCCTGACCAGGCCCGACCTGCTGAACCCCGGCGCTCAGAGGGCTCGGGCGGGGGCAGGCGGCCTGGCGGTGGACAGGGCTTGTCTCTCCTCAGTGAGTGTTCCTGTTTCAGTCACGGTCGACGTGCAGCATGTGCGAGCTTGCGGTCTGATGTAGGGGTCAGGCATTCGTGTGGCTTTTGCGTCCCCCCCACCTGGCTCCGTGGGGGTCGATTTGCTTTCAAGGAAGAGAAGCGTCGCTTCTGCTCCTGCAGAGAGAACTTAAAAGCAGGTAAAAAAGACGCTCCACGCTGCCCGCTGCTCGGCGCGGAAGCCCGCGGGAAAGAGGAGCCGGGGAGCCGGAGCTGCCCCGCCTGGCACGGAGGGGGCTGCACCCAGGAGGGCCTCGGCCTCTCCTCGGCCCGTGGCGGGTTTCACAGCGGGAAGCAGCCACCGTCTGGCACAGCTGCTCGGTGGCCGTGACCCGCGGGGCAGGAAGCGCAGCGGCCGAGGGCGCTGTGTCAGCGGGGAAATGAAACCAGCAGCCTGCAGTGGGGAAATGAAACGGAGAGAAGCAGCCGGAACCAGCCGTCTTACCCTCTTGTGGCGAGTGTCTGGCCGGTGGGCCGTGTGGGCGACTCGGCAGAGACGCCCAGGGGGTCAGGCCCGGCCCCGCAGGGCCCGGCCTCGCTGGGAGCCGCTTCGTCCCCAGGAGGCTCACGTCGCCTCTGGGTGGGGGACGCTCGGTCCTCAGGGGGCTCGGTGACGGGCGCCATGGCGAGAGGCGGGGTGAGCGCGCTCAGGTTCATGAACGTTTCTGGGGCGGCACCCTAGGCCTCGGCCGATCCCGGCACCGGGCCGGAACGTCGGGGACAGGACGGGGGGTGTGCACTGGACCCTAACCCGGCCGACCCCGCGCCCCGCATCCGGGGTCGTGCCGCCGCGTGGCCGACCTCCGTGACTTGACCCCTGTGTCCCCAGTGATCACGCCCGTGCCGGCCTCGTTTCTAATGCCTGGTTGAGCCCGGCTCGTGCCACGGCAGACGCCGTCTCGCGTGCCGGGCATTCGCGTGCCGGGCCCCTGACCCCGGTGCGTGAGGAGCGCAGCAGCTCACCCTTCCCCGAGGTGCCCTTGACGGGCCGCGGCGGTCACCCCCTCCGCGTGCGGTCGGCGGTCAGCGCGTTCACAAACGTGCGCGGCCGCTGGCCCATCTGAGTCCAGACCCTTTCGTTACCCCAGGGGGACGCCAGCCCCCCGGCCGCCCCTGACCCGCTGACCCCGCGGACCGGCCTGCCCAGGACGTCCCCCACGAGGCGGGGCGCAGCGGGCCACGCCCCGCGTCCCTCGCGTGGCTTCGTGCGCTCGGCCGCGTGTGGCGTTGCGTGTAGCCCACGCCTTCGCGTCCCAGGCATGTTGGGGTTCGCGGGCACGTGGCGGCTGTGTGTGGAGCTTCGGGCGCCCAGTGGGCCCCCCCACGGCCGCGCCATCTCGCCCCCGACAGCAGCGTGTGCGGGTCCCGGTTTCCCGCGTCCCTGCCGGCCCCCACCGCCGCCTTTGTGCCCTGGCGCAGAGCCCCGTGGGTGCGAAGTGCGACCTCGTCATGGCTGCGTGTGCGTGTCCTCGGCGACCGAGGGCGGGCGCTTCTGTCCCCGTGCGGGGGCCTCTGTCGTCTCTGGAGTCACGTCTTTTCAAGTTTTTGCCTGTTTTAAGTTGTGTTAAAATCAATATACTAAAAAAATTACGACTACATGTCAGTCCCGTTAGTGTAAGCGGTGACCTGTTTCGGGGTAGGCACTGTTCCAGTTACTGAACGGGTTTGATGGTTTTTGTGGGCGTCTCCCCAGAATCAGCAGGGATTGGGAACATCTCAAAGGGAGGGGCGGGACCTGAGGTGTGTGTGTGGGGGGGGGTGACTGCATGGGGCCGGCCTCCAGCCCGTCAGGTGCGGAAAGTGTCTTCGCAGAGCTGTGCCAGGTGCGTCGGGGACAGAAAGGGACTGTGTGCTGTGACTTCCGATTCTGATGGGGTGTGGCAGCATGAGTGGGGAGACGGACACTTGTGTCCTCACCTGCTCTGCCCCTGCCCAGGCCACTGGCACTGCGTGTTCGGGGACCCCACAGGGTTCCGCATGCTCCCCTGCAGGCCTCCCTCCTTCCCTGGGGACACGGCCAGGCAGAGGCAGGATGGACGGGAAGTGAGGTTTGGGGTGGGTGAGGCCTGTGGCGCAGGCAGCTGAACCACTTGCTGGGCAGGAAGTGGGGGAGGGGTGCGGGAGGGGGGAACGCAGCCTCGCCCCCCTGCGTTCCCTCCCTCACCGTCCCGCCAGAAAGTGAGTGGTGGAGACACGTTTCCCTCCCTCAGTGACCATGGGGCCAGCGCCCTGCAGGTGGCTGCAGACTAGACCAGAATGTGGTGTTTCGCCCGACAGGTATGGGGCACCACCGTGTGTGCCTTACATTCACCTGGCTCAGGGCCCCCCCGCCCCACCCCCACCGGGTCACACTCGGTCCAGACGCTGGCTGGTCGTGGCTGGGGCAGGCGGGAGCCGACATCTGTGTCCCTTGGGCCAGCCAGGTGCCCAGGTGCCCACCCCTGAAAAGCTGGGCTATGCATTCCCTGTGTGAGTTTATGCATTTCTAGGAAAGAAATGTGATACGAAATCTCTTTATCCTCCAAATCCTCTGCTCGTTGGCTGGTTAGGGGGTTGGCCGGGCCAAGGCTCCCACGGGAGCCCGGCGTGCAGCCTCCTGGCCTTTGAAGCGGCTGGGGTGCGGCCAGCATGACCGTGCTTCCTCTCCCGCTGTAGGTGAGATGTGCGACCCAGACTCCATGCCCGCCAAGGCCCAGGGGCCCTGCATGGCGTGACCGTGCACAGGCCTGCCGCTCGGAGTCCTGGTGGCCGGCCACGCCCTGCACATGGGGTCAGCCACCCAGCGCCTTGTGCTCCCCCTTCTAACAGGGTGACAGGCCTGACCTTTGTGGCCTGGGGTGACCACGGCTCCTGGACGCTGGGTTCTTGTGAAATTAAGCACCCTGAAGTGTCCCTCTGCTGGGGCCGCACGTGGCTGTGGCTCAGCAGTGCTCGGGCTCCAGCTTGAGCGGCATCCAGGGCAGGAGACCCAGACGCACCCGAGATGCCCCCGGCGGTGACCTGCCGAGCCGGCGAGCTGGCGTGCGGTCCTGGCGCTGCCTGCGCCGTGCTGGCTCGGCCGTGAGGTCCTTGCTGTGGTGTGACGAGGTCCCCGCCCCCCTGCCACGGACGTGTCACTCAAGTGCTTGTGCCGGTCTGGGCGCCGCGCAGAGGCAGGAAGCCCTTTCGCCTGGGGAGGGCTGTGTCCCCTCGCGACCTGTGACCAGGCGCAGGTGCTGTGGGGCCAGGCCCCTCATCCTCGTGTCTGGAACGTGACGGGGTTCAGTGCAGCCGGGGGGCGAGGAGGGCCCCTGAGCTGGGCCCGCAGGCCGCGCCTCCCCGGCACGGGCACAGCGTCTGGTGGGACCCGACGCCTGGCCACGGGGCCCAGGGCAGCTGCCACCGCGGCCTCTGCGAGCTGCCCGCGCGGGGCGTGGTGCTGCCTGTCGGCCCCGCCGTGCCGTGGGGCCCGCCCGTGTGGTCGCGGGCTTCGTCCGCGGTGTTCTCCGCGTATCGGTGGTTCAGAGGGAGGCTCAGGCCGAGCGCTCCGGGCCTCGGGTCCCATCCGACACTTTTTTGGAGCGAGCACACATGGGGTGGTTTTGTGAGTGGAAAAACGTCAGTTGTGGTAAATAACGGCGTTTTGCGAAGGGGAAGCTGAGGTTCGGAACAGAAACCTGGAGCGGCCTGCTGGGTTCCCCATGCGGGGGCGGGGCGGAGGTGGTCAGCGGTGTGACAGGTGTGGGCGTCCATGCCCATGCCGCACAGCCGCCATGGCCCGTACCCGGCGCCAGCCAGGGACACAGGCTTCGTGCCCGTGCGCAGGCCCCAGCCGGCCCGTGGCGCACGGAGGAGCGGAATGGATCTCTGTGAGCCACGTGGCTGCAGCGCGTGGGCCGTGGGCCGCATGGCGTCTGGGGTGTCCCCACGCCTGGCGCCCTGCCCCTGGCGGGGCCCCGGGCCCCGGGGGGTGGCTGCGCTGCCCACCCCTCCTCCACAGAGGGGCTGGTTCTAGGGGTGGGAGCAGTGTGTGCCTGGGCGGCGTTGGGGCCGGGACACGTGGCAGCCCTGGGGCGGCCCCGGCCCCGCCCCGTCGCCCTCGGCGCCCGCGGGCGCACGGCGCTGACCGGCCCTTTCGTCCTTGCAGCAGTCCTGCTCCAACTGCGGCCGGGAGGCCACGAGCGAGTGCACCGGCTGCCACAAAGTCAACTACTGCTCCACCTTCTGCCAGCGCAAGGTACCACGCCGCCCCAGCCCCGCCCCGGGCCCCGCTTCCGGGCCCTCCCGAGGCCCGAGGCCGAGCGAGCGGGCAGCTCTGTCCGGCCGTCACTGCTTCGCTCTGAGGGAATGGGAGGGCGCGTCCTCGCGGAGCCACCGCCGGCTCGGCCTGGCTCCAGGTCGGCCGTGCCGTGGGGCGGCCCGTGCCGCCGGCTCTTGCTGTGCCCACCGGAACGTCATGGCGGTGACACATGGGGTGGGCACTGGCGTGGCCCACACTGCCCGCCACCTAGCTGTGCTGACACGGCCCCGCCCCAGCCAGGAGCATTGGCGGGACGGGTGGGGTGACCATGCAGTCCAGTGTGGGGTGCAGCTGGAAGAACCCCAGAGACCTGCCCACGGCCTGGCCCGGCAGGTGCTGGAGACAGGAGAGGACACGCTGACAGAGAGGGCGCTGGCCTCACTGGGCCTGGCACTGTGATGTGCATGGGCGGGGAGGGCCTGGTCTGTGGTGCCCCTGGCCTTGAACCAGGGTCTCCCTGCATCTGCTTGATGGGGTCGTCTCACTGGAGAAGCCTCCGCCCCGGGCATGGCACGTCCCAGATCTCATCCTCACACGCTCCGGTCTCGTGTAAACTGACCTCATCGAGCTCGGGTGGCCCTGAAGGACAGGCCTCAGCGGCCGCAGTGACTCCCAGCCCCCGATGGCGCAGCTCCCAGGCCGCCTGTGCCCCTGGGGGCTGGGGGTGTGTCACCCCTGTGCTGGGTGCTAGCTCGTGGCTTCGGCGTCCTCTCTGGACGTGGGAGGTGTGTGGGGCACATTTTCATCGAGGCATGATCCACAGACCATAGAAGTCACCGCCGCGAAGGCACAGTCCAGGGATCGCTGTGGCATCTGCTGTGCACCCGTCACAGCTCCGCTCTTGCTCCTCCCACGCACGGGGCTCCCCGAGCCCTGCTTTCCCGGGCGAGGCGTGCCTGGTTTCCGCGGCCGCCCACACGGGAGCCTGTGCCTGAGGCTAAGTGACGTTCCATGGCGGGTGGACCACATTGTGTCTCTGTTCCTCAGTGAGGGCCTCTGGGGTGTCCCACTGTCTGGCCGTTGTGACTGGTGCAGCTTTGATTGTTCCGTGCGAGTTCACGAGGGTGGACGTGCTTCTTCCTGTCCGGCCGGCGAGTGGACTGGCCAGGCCGCGCAGCAGAGCCGGGTGCTCGGGGGCTCCCGGACCGCGTCCCCCCGCAGTGACGGGGGTCCCGTGTCTCCGCAGCCTGCTGGTGCCGGTCACTGGCATCTGACCACAGCCGTCCGGGGGCGGTGCAGTGCCGCGTGGTGCGCTCCGCATTCCCCCGGAGCCGGTGGCGTTGCATGGCTTTTTGTGGCCCATCAGGCAGCTGGCTGGCTGTCCAGCTCCTCGCCCGCGTCTGGATGGGATCGCTCTGTCCTTGCCGAGACTAGCGTTCTGTGTGGATCCAGGATACAAATCTGCAAATGTTTTCTCTCAATCTGTGACTCGCCTCTTTATTTTTTAACAGTGTTGTTTGTAGGGCGAAAGCTTTTAATTTTGACAAAGTTCAATTTATCAAAAAAAGTATTGAATGGGGATCACGCAGGTACCATCTCGGAACCCTCGCCTCACTCGAGGTCAGAGTGTTTTCTTAAACACGCACAGCGTCGGCTCTTACGTTAGGGGTTAAGGCGTCCTCAGGTTTCACGCGTGACGCCGTGGGCTTGCACGTACGTGCAGGTTACGCGGTCAATTCTCAGGTAAAATTACAACTTTCTTCTTTTGATATAATGGGTTCGTACTTCAACATTTTCTACGGACACTTGGCCTACTTATCGTAGAAGGCGAGGGCAGCACAGGCAGCTCAGACGCTCGGCGGGGGTCCTGCCGCTGTCCACGTCTGCACACACGTGTCCGTCCCCCAGTGCACATGTGTGTGTTCACACGCGGCACGTCCCTAGACCAGACCGCGGCCTCGCCGCGTGCGCAGGCGCGGCTGCCCTGATTGGACAGTGTGGCCATCTCGCTTCTCTGGCCCTCAGGCCTCGTGCAAGCCTGGTCCAGGCTCGGGCGGCTCCACACGGCCTGGGGACAGGTCGGGGCGTGGCCGGGAGGTCTGTGCCATTCCCTGATGGCCCCCGGCTGCCCTCGCTGGAGTGGGCCCGGGGGTTGGCCCAGCGCCTGCCGCAGGCACTGGCCGGCCCCAGCCTTGCCTTCTGGCCGTCAGATCGTAAGCCGCGCTGAGGGCAGCCACACCACACGCAGACGCCTCGCCGGCCCACTCATTCCCTGTGTCTCGTCCCTGAAAGGGACCAAGGAGGTCAGAGTGTGGGTGTCTTTCGGTCCGCAGTGTTCTGCGGCCTCTGGTGGCTGGCCTTCTGAGCCGGCCGCTCAGGGTGGCGAGGCGGGGCGGGGCGGGCCACAGCCCTGGTGGAGGGCCCCGGCTCTCGCTCTGCACCGAGGCGGTGGCTCCAGGTCACACGGTCTATCCCCCCCAGGACTGGAAGGACCACCAGCACGTGTGTGGCCGGTCGGCAGCTGTCACTGTGCAGGGGGACGAGGTCCACGTCGCCGAGAGTGTGATAGAGAAGGTCGCTGTGTGACGGCTCGCCGGGTCCCGCTGCGGTGCCACGTGCCACGGGGCTGTTGCGGGCCCCGCCCCCCGAGGACGGTGGGACAGCGAGAAGGTGAAGGAGCTTGCTGGCCAAGTTACGAACAGCCTTGAAGTGACCTGTGCCCCTGGGCGTGAGCTCGTGCGGCCCGGGGCCGCAGG
The DNA here is from genome assembly GCA_003508835.1 of Eonycteris spelaea. Taxonomy (NCBI): domain Eukaryota; kingdom Metazoa; phylum Chordata; class Mammalia; order Chiroptera; family Pteropodidae; genus Eonycteris; species Eonycteris spelaea. Next base: position 130,739 of record PUFA01000436.1, read on the forward strand.
GACGCTGGACGGCTGGGCGGGCCCTCTCCTGGTGCTCTTATCTCTGGGTCAGGAGCATCCCGTCCTACCCACGGCGTGGCGTGTCCTGTGACACACGTGTACATACATGTGTCCCAATAAAGCCGATGTCCCTGGTCCACCCAGGTGCAGCTCCAGCCCCATCTCCGTCTTGCCCGGTGCCCGGGAGGCTCAGTGCCCGACAGCTGCCGAGGGCAGGGGGGTCACCCGCAGCGCTGCGCCCGCCCACCCGTCCCGAGGAGTGGGCTGGAGGGCGCTGCCCAGGCGCGTGGGGCCCTCGGGCCTCAGAGGTCCCTGTGCGGGGCTCTGTGTGTAACCCTGCAGCAGGGCCCCTAACTCTCCCTTCAGGCAGGTCACAGCTGAGAGCCTGGACCGAGGCCTCGCCTGGCCTCCCCCGGCCCCCCGCCCCCCCCCCCACACGGACCTGCCCCCTGCTGCCCCAGCTGGGCAGCGGACCCTGGTTCTCAGGCGACTGGGACTCTCATCCGAGGGGCTCGGTGGCCGGCACCCAGGGTGCCTCCTCATCACTGCCAGCCCGGACGTCCCAGAATGGGGCAGAAGAGGTCTGAGGGGTCATCGGGGGGTGGGCACCTGGGGCTCAGCACTGGCACATTTGGACATCAGGCTCGCCTGGCCCTGCAGACGGGACCTGCCTCCCCTGCTGACCAAGAGTGCTGCTGGGGAGCAGTCTCCTCACGTTCCAGAAGCTTCTGTGGGTTTCCAGGAAAGCCTTCAGGGCCCTGGGGCCCTGGGTCCGCTGTCGCTCCATTTTCTCTGTGCTTAGGGGCTCAGAGGCTCGGTCTGCACTGGGGAGCCTCCGTGCAGGCTGCGGGGGACACAGTGGCCAGCAAGTGGCCCAGTTTACAATCGATCCTGCCAGTGCCTCTGAGGCGGCCTGTGAGCCAGGCAGGGTCCGGCACCCCGTGGGCTCCTGCTTCCAGAAGGTTCTTGCAAGTCACGAGCACCAGAGACTTGCCTTTTGCGGCGCAGGCTTGGGGATGAGCCAAGGGGCTGGGCCTGCTCCCCGGAAGCGCCCAGGCCTGCACCACGGTGGCCGTGGACCCGGCTGGCTTCGCTGCGTCTCGCTCACCTCGTCACCAAGTGCCAGCAGGGTCACTGCGTCCTGGCACTTTCTCGCCTCCGCTGCCGCCTCCAGGGGCCGCGTGAGCCCCTGCATGAGAGGCCAGGCCGAGGGACCTGCACCCCGGGAAGGAACCCCTCAAGCCTGAAAATGCCAGAACAGCAACTGCAGGTTGGAGCGCAGCCTGAGGGCCCCCCACAGGCAGCCGTGGGCTGGGGCCGCCCCGCGGGCCGGGGACCCGTTGCTGCGGCCCGCTTCCTCTCCCCGCTCCTCTACCACGCGTCTCGGGACAGTTCACCGGAGTGTGTCACCTCCGCCTGTGAGGCTGTCTCCACCGGCCCTGCTGTCGGTGGCTCCCGGACTTTGCGCTCTGGGGCGCCCAGCCTCGTGGTGGCCATCAGCGTCCCATGGGAGTGGACATCACCCCCTACGGGACACAGCTTGGGGACAGGCAACAAGGGCTCTGCCAGCTGGGGCAAGGGCCAGGCCGTTTGGGCTCCCCAGTTGGAGAGAGCTGCAGGAACAGCTGAGATACCTCCTGGGGTCCCCTGTGTCCACCTTGTCCCCATGGCCACCTGTGTCCACTTTGTCCTCCGAGGTGCTACAGGGCAGGCAGGGACGGTGTGGAGCCACCGGCAGCTCCCAGCTCACCTGCAGCTGCGGCCTGTCCCTGACTCTCAGGAGCAGAGTCAGCCCTGTCCCCTAGGCAGGTGACGAGGACCATCTGAGATGGGGCTGTGGCCTCAGCCACACGCGGAGCCTGGGCGGGTGGCAGGGCAGCAGGTGGCAATGCAGCATCCGAAGTGGGCACGTGGGACCAGCGGATGCGCGTGGCCTGAGCTCAGGGTGTTGGCAGAGTGCAGGCCGCCGTGGAGCTGAGGGGACCGTGGCCGGGCCTGGGGCAGGCGTCCACCCGCGAGATAGCCAACAGCAGCAGGGGCTCAGCCAAGCCGCCCTGGGGGGAGCCCAGGTGTCTGCTACAGCAAGGTGCCCCGAACTGGGGTGCTGCCTGGGCGCCCTGCCCCCCCCGGCCCGTCAGGCCCTGTGTGGGTGTGGGCACACGCCCTTCGTCAGCCTTCAGCCCAGCAGGAGACAGATGGGGACCAGGGGCCATGGAAACAGGTCTTTAAGGGGTGGGGTGGTCAGGCGGGCTTCTCAGGAGGGCAGCTGAGGCCATGACAGGAGAGGGTGGGCACCGGGGATGTGGCGCGTCCCCGGGTGGGACGCTGCCGTGCAGCCAGCTGTCCCTGGCTGCAGGGACGAGAGCTGCACCCTCCGCCCTGGCACAGACTGGCAGCTTGGGTGGCTCTGCTCGGCCTGGGGTGCTGCACCTCCCCCTCCTCCTGCGCCCTAGGTCTGGCTGTTGGATGCCCCGGGGGCCTCGCAGAGTGCCCCTGAGGGAGGAGCCACCTCAGTGGGCCCATCCAGCACCCCAGAGCCTTCTTCTCCGGGCCTAGGCATCTCTGGTCAGCATCTGGCGGAGAGCTATGCTCATCCTCCGGTGGGCGGGGCCAGCTCAGCTGTGCTTTGCAGGGACCCTCCGCTGGTCCTTGGGGACCACACTGGCCTTCCCCCTAAGCAAAGGGCAGCCTCAGGAAGCCTTGACACCCAGCCCCAGGGCAAGGCTCCTGCAGGACCCGCTGTGGTTGGCGGCCTCCTCGCCCCCTCCTCCCCACCCCGCCCCCAAGGAGCCTTCTGGGCCGGCGTTTAGGAAGGAACCCCTTTAATTAGTTCTGCAGAATGGCCCTTCCCTGGCGGGGCCTTGCCCGGCAGCCCGCTGGGAGGCCGCAGACACCCGAGGTTCCTGTGCTCAGCAGCAGGCGCACCGCAGGGCCTTGCGGAAGACAGTCCGGAACTCGGCGTTGAAGACCGTGTAGATGACCGGGTTGAGCGCGCTGTTGACGTAGCCCAGCCAGGTGACGGCGCTGACCAGCCGCGGGGCACGGCGCAGGTGGGACACAGCGCCCCGGTGATATGCACCACGAAGAAGGGCGTCCAGCAGACCAAGAAGGCCCCTGGGGGCGGGCGCGGGCGTGAGCCAGGCTCCCCCGCGCCTGCGTCCCTGGCGCTGCCACCGCCCCCGCCGGCCGGAGCCCGGACCCACCGACCACCACGGGCAGGACCCTCATGGCCTTGCGCTCCCTGCCGGGGATCTTGGCGCGCCTCGTCCTGTGCGGCTGCTGCGCGGGCTCCGCAGGGACAGCGTCGGGGGGCGCCACGCCGCCGGGGGCGGCGGGCCGGGGCCGCTGGGCCGGCGCGGCGCGCGGCCCTGCAGCTTGGCGCGGCGGGCGGCCTCCCAGCGTCGCAGGCCCCGGAACGTGGCCCAGTAGAGCAGCAGCATGAGCGGGCAGGGCAGAAAGAAGGAGCACACGGACGAGTAGACCACGTAGTCGCGGTCCTCCAGGCGGCAGGCGGCGGGTCGCGGCCGCGCGCGTCGTTGAGGCCGCACAGCACGGGCGCGGCCACCGCGGCGGACAGCAGCCACGTGGCGCCGATGAGCAGCAGCTGACGCCCGCCCCCGCTCTGGCGGCTGTAGCGCAGGGGCAGGGCCACCGCCACGAACCTGCGGGCAGCGCCGTGAGGGCGGGAGGGGGCGGGAGGGGCGGGGCAGGGGCGGGGACGGAGCCGGGCTGGGGGGCCAGGGCTGGGGGTGGGGCGACCCACCTGTCCACGCTGATCGCGCACAGGTTGAAGATGGAGGCGGTGCACAGCATGACGTCCATGGCCATGAGCGCGTCGCAGAGGCCAGGGCTCAGCAGCCACACACCGCCCTGGACCTGGGCCGCGAGGAGGGGGCGGTTCAACACCACCCCGCCAGACCCTCTGACTCCCCGGCCTCGGCCAGGCCTGTGGCCCTCTGCCCCACCTCCAGGCTGCCTTTGGCTAGGCCTGGGGCAAGACAGGGGACCCTGATCTCTGATGATGTGTGGGATTCAGGGTACCGGGGACCCCACCCTGGGCATGGGAGACCTTGCCGTGCTGGAATGAATTATTCCCCCGTCCCCGTTCCTCTTTCTCCCAGAGCACAGCTAAGAGTCTGCCGATCTGGTTAAACTTAGTCACTGCTTTGGGACTTTGGATGAGTGACTTCACTTCTGTGCCTTCACCTATAAAATGAAGGTGATGATGGAGCCCACATAATTGTCCTAAGGATAAGTGAGTTAAAAAGTATAAAGGCCTGAACACTGCTCAGCGCCCCCGCCAAGGGCAAAGGAGCAGACAGCCACCCCCCCTTCTAAATCCCCTCCCGCTGATTTGGGACGATTAGGAGCTTAAGAGGCATGACGGTGACGTCTGTTTGTGGCTCTGGCAACTGGGCAGGGCACGCATGTCCTTGTCCTGATAGTCTCTGCCCCAGCCCTGCTTGATTCACTGTGTCCATTTTAGAAAAAGCGAGCCTCCCCTCCCCCACAGCCCGGGACACTGTGTCCCCAGCCCTAAGCAGCTTTTCTCTGCCCAAACCACAGAGCAGACAGGGCTGGCACCACGGGGGACCCACCCAAGGGCTGGACCTGGCTTGGGGTGGAGACTCCTGGTCTGAGTCTGCAGGGGCTCTAGACTGCCCCTGCCTATCCCCACCTTCTGCTGTCCTGCTCAGGCTCCGCTTCCCACCCAGCCCCACCCCCATCCTGGGTTCACAGCCCTGCAGCTCTGGGCAACTGAATGTCCTTGCTGTGACAGCCTGTGTATGTGTGTGTGTGTGTGTGTGTGTGTGTGTGTGTGAGAGAGAGAGAGAGAGAGAGAGAGAGAGAGAGAGAGAGAAGAGGGTCCTGTTCTATGGGGTGTGCTAGTGTGTTCCTGGTCGCACGCGGCTGTGGCCTTGTGCAGGGCTGTGTCTCTGTGCCCCAGGGAGGGCCAGGAGGGGGTGAGCCTGCATCCGCCTGTCTGTCCAGCTGGCTCCCCGGGAAGTGGAACATAGCTGGAGGCAGTGAGTGGTTGGCTGGACTTCCAAAGCCGCCCACTGTGGGGTCCCAGGGCTGAAGGACAGAGGCATCTCTTGGGTAACAGACGCTAAGATAGGCAGGGGGAGAAGGGGCAGGGCGGACAGACTTTTAGCAAAGTGGCAGATGGACAGCCAGATGGGGGAGGGACGGGTTCCGAGGGGACAGAGGCTCCGGACGTCCTGGGACCAGGCACAGCGCCCCTGCAACCGCCCCAGCAAAGGGGTTCCTGAGAAGGCCAGTGGCCGTGCGGCGCTGCGCGCGCGTGGGCTGGGACGGGGAACCGAGCTGACGTGGGGGTCCGCGGCGCAGGCGCGGATGCGCTCACCTCGGAATAGACGAAGAGAGGCAGCACGAGCAGGGCGAGGAGCAGGTCCGCGGCCGCCAGGCTCACGATGAAGTAGTTGGGTGGGCGTCTGCAGGGCGCGCTCGGCCGCCACGCTCACGCACACGAGCGAGTTCCCCGCGAGCACCGTGCCGATGAGGAGCACGCCCCCCGCCAGCGCCGCCGCCGCCCCCGGCTCCGCCAGCCCCGCCGGCGCCCTCGCGCCGCCGCTGGTGCCCGGCCCGCGCCCGGCCAGCAGCCCGCCCACGTCCGCGGCGCTGCGGTTCCCCATGGCGCCCCGGCCCCATGCGCCCCGGAGGGCGCTCAGCACCGCGGACAGTGCCGAGGTCGCGAACCCAGGAGCCCCGCCCCTCGGGCACGCCCCAGCCTGGCCACGGTCCGGCCGGATCCGCCCCGGCTCGGTGGGCCCCGGGGCGCTCCAGGGTGCACTTCGTATTTGCCAATCTTGGACTTTTGCGCTACGGGAGATGGGCAGGTGGACAGATGCAAAGCCGCAATGCGATGCGAGTGCAGCGGGGTGATCCGCACCGGCGCGCGCGAGGTCGGAGGGACGCGCACGTCCGTGCCCTGAAACCCATGGAGATGGAAGGTGGCAAACCAGGCCCTGCACCCCCCTACCCGGGGAGGCTCTTGGAGGCGCCTCAAGGCAGAGGCGGGGCGGGTTCTCCGCACTGGTTTTTGTGGCGTAGGAGGAAGTCTCAGGCTGGTTCCGACAGACACTGTGAGACCCAGGACCGGGTGCTAATCCTTCCCCTCCGGCCCCGACCACGTGCCTCCTCCTTCCCCACCCTCTGACTCAACTCCCTCCGGCCCTGGTTTGGCCTCCAGCAATGATCACAGACGTCCCCATCCAAGGCCCTGCACCCCATACCAGGAAGCTGCCTCTCTGGTCAGGTGCCGGCAACCACCAGACTGGAGTGGTTGCCTCTAATCCCTGCTCCATCACCTGGGAGTCCGTGACCCGGAGCAAGCGAGCGCCCCTCAGCCTGGGGTTTCGGCCATGGGCAGGATACCTGCCGGGCCGGGGTGAGCCTCCGGAGCTGAGCAGCACCGTGGCCACCTCCTCCTTTCCAGAGGGAAAAAAAGCTCCAGTGAGAACCCACTCACCCTGCACCCACCATACCCACAAACTCCTCGGCCCATCGTCCCACCTGCCCATGCAGGGCTGTGGGGCCTGGGCGGCGTGGAGGGTCCTGGTCCACCCAGGTAAGACTGCGGGTCCAGCCAGGCTGTCGTCTGGCAGTCCACACGTGCACGGAAAGGGCATACAGAGACCATGTGTCCCATCGAGAATTTTCACCACAGACTTCCTGAAATCTCAGTGACGTGCGGCCCAGGCCCGTCAACAGGCGGTGAGGTGAGCGGCCCCACCGCAGAGCTCTGCAGGACCCTCTGGTTGGGGGAACCCAGCCCGGAACCGAGTGAGGAAGCGCCTCCTCCTCTCCTGTGTTCCCCCCCCACCCCCGGATTCCATAAAACCGGTGTGAACTCTTCCTTAAGCGTTGAAATACTTTGGCGGTGAAGGCACCTGGGCCTGAAACTGTTTCTTGTTGGACGGGCTTTGACTGGGAACTCAATGTCCTTATCACACGTCTCCTGAGCGAACGCGGCTGTTCGCCTTCCGCAGAACTGGTCTGTCTCGTGTTAGTTTTCAGTTTCTGGGCCCAGCATCGTTTCCAGTGTTCCCGTATTACCTTTCCCCATGCCTGGAAGGCGTCTGGTGACGTCACCTTTCTTCCCTCTTTCCTTTTGTTCTTGGTCGGTTTTGTTAGAGGTTTCTTAATTTTACTGATCCTTCCAGAGAAACAGCTTTTGGTTTCATGGATTCTTTTCTTGTAGTTTTTTATGTGTTTGCTTCCAATTTCATGGATTTCTGCTCTTTATTAGTTCTTCTGCTTGCTTTGTATTTAACTTACCCTTTTTCTAGTTTCTTAATGCCACTTACTGGAGCTGGTTCTTTTCTAACATAAGCATTTAAAGCTAGAAATGTTTTCTCTGAGATGCAGCCACACGTTTTTGTGTTGTCAATTATGTTCAACTGGGTTTTCAATTATGTTTTCAAAATACTTCCTACTTTCCCTGAGATTTCTTCTGTGACCCACGGATTTCTTAGAACTATCCTATTTAATTTCCAAATGTTTGGAGATTTTCTTGTTACCTTGCTATTATGTATTTCTACTTTGATTCCATATGGTAAGGAAAAAATGCTTTGTAGGACTTCAATTCTTTGAAATTTGTTAAGGTTTATTTTATTACCCCGAATATAGTCTCTATATAAGTGATAAATGTTCAGGCACACTTGGAAAGACTGTGTATTCTGCCGTTATTGGGTGCAGAGTTCTGGGAAAGTCACTTAGATCGGGACGGCACTGTCCACCCCTCCCTTGTGCTGGTTTTGTCTGTGCCGTTAATTACTGAGAGAGGAACACCGAGGTCTCCAAGGATAACTGTGGCTTTTTTCTACTTCTCCATCTAGTTCCATTTCTCCATATCAGGTTTTGCCTCATGTATTTGTAGGGTTGTTGTAAGATACTTGTGCATTTAGGATCGTGGCTGCCAGGGGCTCCGAGTCACGGCTGACCACCAAGGGGCTTGAGGGAGATCTGGGGGTGATGGAACTGGTGGTGTTTACAAAGTTGAATACATTTTTCAGAACTCAGAACTGTGCATCAAAAAGAGTAACTACAAATAGTCGATTAAACTTCATAAAAGAGGCCAGGTTAGAGTGTGCGTGCTCTCAGGGCGCAGACAATGGCCGTACTGACAGGAATGGATGACAAAGCCGAGGCGACTCATCCTGGCAGAAGGACGCCCTGCCCCGCCCAGAACCTCGGCCAGTGAAAGGTGGGCTGCGCGACCTCGAAGGCTGTGCAGGGCCTGAGTGGTCACTCTGTCCTCCAGTATGTCTGTCGCCCTCTGGAATAGGACAGGAGCTGGAGTTGTGGTCTGACACCACCCTACTGGTGATGCTTAGGCAAGTGTCAAAGCTGTAACCATTTGCTGCAGAGCCTTATGGGATGCTTGAAACAGTTATGAGAATGTCATTTATTTGGTGCACAAGAGTTGTTCAAAAATTTAAGAATCTCTCCTTAATCAATAGAACAAGTAGACAGAATATGAGCTAGGGTACAGAAGAATCTGGACAAACTGTCAGCCAAGTTGATATACTTGCCATTTGTAGAACACTCCACCCAACAGCAGCAGAGCACACAGCTCCACTAATTGACAGGGAACATTCATCGAGAGAGCTCATGTTCCGTATCAGAAAAGGAACCCTAACATGTTTTTTGAAGACTGGAAATCACATAAAGTATGTTCTCATATCATAAATGAATAAAACTAGAAATAACAAAAAATAACAGAACAATGTCCAAAATTTCAGAAATTAAACATCACAATTCTAAGTAACCCATAGGTCAAAGAAGAAATCACAGGATATTAGAAGACATTTCGAATTGAAGGAAAATGAGAATGCATTATATCAAAACGTGTGGGATGGAGCTAAAGCAGTGCTCAGAGGAAAATTCATAGTGTTACCTACTTAATATGAAAATAAGAAAGGTTTCACATCAACAAAGAATACCGGTGAACAACCTGAAGAGGAAGATCCACATGATCATATTGATCAACACAGAAAAACATCTGACAAAATCCAGAACCACTCATGATAAAAGGGTGCAGCTAGGAGTAGAAGGGAACTTTTTCTACCTCGTAAAGGGCACCTTCAAAAAAAATCTGCAGATAAGCTCACAATTAACGATGAGTGACTGAAACACTTCCACCTAAAATCAGAAACGAGACAAGTAAGTCTGCTCTTAGCCCATCTGGTCGTTGTAGGGCTGACATTTGAGCCGGTGCAATCAGGCAGTGAGAAAACACAAATAACAGACATCAGATTGGAGAGGAAAAAGGGAAACTGTCCTTATTCACAGATGACTTGATAAAACCCCAAGGAATCTACCTTAATCTCCTAGAACTGATAAGTCTACTCAGTGAGGCTGCAGAATGCGGCCGAACACGAAGAGTAGCTGCATTTCTGTGTACCAAGGGTGAGCGGTTGACAGCCAAGCCTAAAATTTAGAAACATTGCCATTTATAATAACTAAAGAAATACACAAAATATCCGTAGTCCTAATGAAATACACATGGGATCAAAGAAAACTTAAATAGATGATGAGACATACCTTGTCCCTGAATGAGAAGGTTCCACATTAGAAACGTCAATCTCCCAAACCGATTGATAGATTTAAGGCAAATCGTGATCAAAAGTTCAGTGGGATTTCTCATAGATACAGACAAATCGATTTTTAACATTCATGTGGGTAAACAAAAGAAGCAGAATTAGTCAAAACAATTTTGAAAGAGAAGGATAAAATTGGAGGGATGGTATTACCTAATTTTAAGAATGACTATCTGGGCACAGTAATCCAGACAGTGTGGAATTGATGGAGAGGAGGCCCCTCTGGGTGTGGGGGAACAGGATAGAGTCCACGAGTAGACTCACACCAATACTACCAGGTTTTTGTTTGTTTGTTTGTTTGTTTCTTACAAAGGTGCAGAATGGAGAAAGGATAGTCTTTTTAACAAAGGGTGCTGAGACGATTGGACATCCATACGCAAAAACAAAAACAAACCCCCAAACCTTTGACCCAAACCTCACACCTTACTTAAAAACTAACTCAAGATGAATCATAGATCGAAACGTAAATCTAACCTAAAATTTTTGAGAAAAAAGATGGGAGAAAAATCTCTGTGACCAGGGGTTAGAGACAAAGAGTATTTTGATGTCACACCAAAAACATGATCTACAAATGAAAAACTAGATAAACTTGACTTCATTAAAATTAAAAATTTCCAGCCAGGAATAGCAGAAAGTATCAGTAAATGACTTGAATACAAAATATATAAAGACCTCTAAACACTCAACAATAACGACATCATGAGAAAGAAAACTCCAGGTGAATATTCCTTGTGCACAGAAACACAAAACTCCTTTTAAAAAAACAAGCAAACCAAATCCAGTAGCATTTTTTTTTTGAGGATTATACTCCATGACCAAATGGAGATTTATCTCAGGAAAGCAACGCTGATTCACAGACGAAACTCAGGGTCACGCATCACGTTACTAGAGTGGAGGGAAAAACCATTTAGTCATCTCAACTGGCGCAGAAAAGGCATTTGACAAAATCCAACACCCTTTCACGATAAAGAAGACTCAGTAAACCAGGAATAGAGAGCAACTTTCGCAACGTGATAATAAGGCCACATGTGAAAGACACACAGCTAGCGACCTACGACCTACCCTCCGCAGTGGGGCGATAGAAGCTCCCCCCTGAGGTCAAATTAGTACCAATTAAATTAGCACTTGGACTTTGGAACAACCTCATGAATATAATTAATTGGTCAACGGTATTGATGTTTAGAAGATTTTAATCTGCCAAGTTTGTGCAAGAACAGGTCTTGCCAGCTGTTTATAAACACGTGTAAAGAAACCAGCTGGCCGCACGCCCACCAACCCGGCCACAGCCCCGGGCGCTGGCAGGACGGGGACCAGCAGGATGCCACTCGCCTCGGCGGTGACACACAACGGTGCGGCCAGTCGGAAAGACAGTTGGGTGGTTTCTTGCAGAACTGAACACACTCTCGCCACATGATGCAGCCATCACGCTCCTTGGCATGTACCCCGAGGGGCTGCAGCCCGATGTCCACACAGAAACCTGCACACACGTCACAGCAGCTTCGCTGATTATTGCCCAGACTGGGGAGCCGCCTAGACGTCCCTCGGCAGGCGATGGGGGAACAGACCGTGGTCCCTCCAGACAAGGGCACTATTCGGTTAAAGAGCAAGGAGCCCTCAGGCCGCAAAGAGACACGGAGGAATCTTAGAGCGTGTGACCCAGTGAGAGAAGCCATCTGAGAAGGCTACGGACCCAACGATTCCAAGTGTGCGACACACTGGCAGGGGCAGAACTGTGGGGACAGCCATGAGCAGCGGCCAGCTGGGTCGGGGGAGGGCGGGGTGAGCAGCGCGGGCGCAGAGGGCCCTGAGCACAGTGGAGCTGCTCCCAGAGACGCTGTGTCCTTGTTTGTCCAGACCCCCGGAGTTGCTCGGCCAGGAGTTTAAGGAAAGCAGCCAGATCTGAGCGAGATCCAGGCAGGAAGCGGGAAGGGGAGAAACTGCTGGGGGCGTGGGGGACGTGGGGGGAGACTCTAGATTTCAACCCAGTTTTTCTGTAAACTTAAAACTGCTCTAAAAACGTCTAATGATATTTAAAATGCTGTGTGAAGTTTAACACCAGAGCTACTCGTTTATAACTTCATTGACCGGATTTGTGATTTGCGTTTAGAGACCGCCCGCGGCCCGGTTTTCAAGGCCCAGCTGGACTTAATCCCGTACTGACTGAGCCGCAGGGATGCAGCTGCCCCCTTGCTCCCCCCTTTCGGCGTTTAGGCCTCGGGTCGCCCCTGAAGCAGGCTCAGGCCTCTCCTGCCTGGCAAACCACGAAGGGCGCAGGGCGAGGCGCCCCAGGCTGCAGCCTGCGCTCCCGCGGACCCTGCGCTGAGCAGCAGTGAGGTCACCTGTCGAGCTGGGCCCTGCCCAGAGCATCCCTGCTCAGCCGCTCGCACTGTCTGCCTGCCGCCCCGCCCCCCACCCAGGGGCGCCTCGCCCTTCGTCCCAGCCCTTCGCAACACCCCCCGCGCCCCCCCCCGCCAGCCCACCTCCGAGGCCCCAGGCTCCGAGCTGCGCGCGGGCCGGGCCGATACCCTTTGCGCCCCGCCGCCCGCCCCGACGTCCCCCTCCCGGGCGGGCCCCGCGTCCGCGCCCGGCTCAGCCGCCCCCGTCAGCCCGCCGAGGGGCGCCGACGAGGCGGTCGGGGCAGGCGGCCAGCCGGGGCGACAGCTGGGGGGCGGCCCTGACCTTCCAGCGGATCGATGGGGCGCAGCGGGGGCGGTGCTGACGCCCGCTCCGCCGCGCCCGCCGCCATAAAGGGTCGCGCGGGGCTCCGGCCGCTGCAGCAGCGCTCAGCACCCCGCGCCCACCATGGCCCCCCGGGCCCGGCTGCTGCTGCTGCTGCTGCTGCCGCCGCTGCTCGCAGGCTCCGCCGCGCGGCCCGCGCCCCCCAGGTGAGCCGAGCCCCACTCCCCGGCCCCGCGCCCCGCACCTCCGGCCTGGCCCTGACCTGCCGTGGCCCCACCATGCCGTCCCCAGGGCCCCGCGCCACTCTGACGGCACGTTCACCAGCGAGCTCAGCCGCCTGCGGGAGAGCGCCCGGCTGCACAGGCTGCTCCAGGGCCTGGTGGGCAAGCGCAGGTGAGGCCGGGCCTGGGCCCCCGGGCCACGGGGGCGGCGGTGCCCCTCACGCCGTGGCCTACGCCCCGCGCCCCGCCTAATTCTGATCTGGGGTGGGGGTCAGCCAGCAGGACGCGGACCACAGCACCTCCTGGACCAAGTCTGCTGGGGGCCCCCTGGACCGCAGGCACCTCCTGCCTCGCCTCCCTGCCCTGTCCATGTGCCATGCCCACATGCCCCCCACCCAGAGCTCCTCCCCAGACTCCTCTCCCGTCCCCTGGGGCTGTCCGGGTCAGTGGCTGGAACCGGGCGGTGTGGCCAGGGGCCTGGGGAGTGAAACCCAGTCAGGGCTAGTTCACCAGGTGGGGGGAGGTGCGTGGGGTGGGGGTAGGGGTTGCCCCTAGCTGCCAGCCCCCAGTCCCTAACCCGGCTGTGTCTCTGCAGGGTGCCCTTGGGTCAGGCCTGGTCTCCCCGGCTTCTGCCAGGACTGAGGTCTGGGCTTGTGGCTTCGGAGCCAGCCGGCCATGCAGCGACCCACATGAGGTCTTGAGGAAGAAGCCCACCTTTGTGGCCCAGGGGAGCAGCTGGAAGTGGGGGCTGCACTCACATCAATAAAGGAGGGATCCAGACCTTGCCCGCTGAGCCTGCTGTGTGCGCTGTCTGGGGCGTGGGAGGGGGCAGAGCTGTCAGGAGGGAGGCTGTGCCCCACTACCCTCTAAACTTGGGGGGGGGGGTTGGCGGGCGGCCGCTTCACCTTCCCCTCCCCTTATCCTGGGCATTGCTCAGCTCCTGTCTCATGGACTGAGCTCCCCGGGCCCTTGTCATCACTCAGCTAACACTCAGGGAATCTGAAGGGGGGCCCAGGACGTTCCCCAGCTCCTGCCCCAGGGGCCACATGGTCAGCATGGGAAGCAGGTGGGGGGAAGTTTGAGGGGGTGAAGAGGCTCAGGCTGGGCTGGAAGAGATGCCAGGCAGGGGATGGGGGATGGCTCTCTGTTCAGGCTCCTGGTCTCCGACAGTCTGCGGAGCAGGGACAGTGATGGTCCCCCGGAAGGTGCTGGGTTCAGGAAACCAGTTAGGCACATGGCACAGGCAGAACTGCTGTCCCCAGCAGGGAGAGCGGGCGCCTTGGGATGTGTTCAGGACTGCGGCGGTGGTTGGGGGTTGAGAGGGCCTGGAGTCAGGGAGGGGCCCCTCCCCACCCTCCGGCCCTGCCGAGCACCTCTCCCCAGCAGCCGGGGTTGGGGCTAAGGAAACACAAGGGTAGGGCTGCCTCTCCAGGATGACCCTGCCGTGGTCACCAGGGCTCCTGGGGTCCTGGGCACCCCCCGCCCCACCCTCCGCCATCTCCATGCCTGCGGCCCAGCCCCACCCAGAGGGAGTGGCTTGTTTCTGGGACAAGGCGGGGCACGCGCCGGGACTTAGGCATCTCCTCCTGTCCGGCTGGTGTGGGGGGAGGAGCGGGACTTGGGTCCTGGGACTCTGCCCGGATGGTGCTCGCCCAGGAGCCCCGCAGAGGGGCAGCCGGGGGCCGGGCGGGCACAGCCCGCGGAGGCTGGCGGGGGGCGGGGGGCGGCCCCGCCCGGCCCCGGAGCCCGCCCCCCACCGGCGGCTCCTTTCTGAGCTCCTTCCCGCCCCATGACTTGGTGCCGGTGGCGTGAGCCCCTACGGCGCCGGCATGTGACCTGGTCGCTGCCAGGGCCCCAAGGGCGCCCGGTCCCGGGGCTGGCGTGCGGCCGGCGGGAGCCTCCTTGGCGGAAGCCGCGCGAAGGGCCATAAAGTGGGCGGCGCCGCGCAGGGCGAAGGTCGCGGGCAGAGGCAGCGCCAGCGCCGCAGCTCAGAGGGTCTTGGGTGGGCAGCAGGGCGGACCGTCCCGCGGCCCGAGATGGGGGTTTGGGGCGTTTGGGCTCTCCTGCTGCTGCCGCTCCAGGCCGCCGCCCAGGCCCAGGGTACGCTGGGGCCTGGCAGTGGGGCCGGGCGGCGGGCGGGGCTGGGCGGCGCTGACCCTCCGCCCCCCACTTCCCAGTCTGCTCTGTGAACAAGACCGACTTCGAAGTCAAGGAGAACACGGAGCCCAGTGGGCCCCTGGTGGACATCTACGTGCCCAATGGCCAGCAGGTCACCCTCGGATCCTCGTCCACCCCCTTTGCCTTTAAGATCCAGGGGACCCAGCTGTTTCTCAACGTGACTCCCGACTTCGAGGTGCCGATGTGGGGCCGGGTGGGTGTGCGGGCGCCCAGGCTCAGGCGGGGCGCACCTGGGGGCCGTGGTCTCAGGGGGCAGAGCTGCTTGGGCCTCGATGCCGTCTGGACTTGGCACCGATGGCGGGGACCAGGGCCGACTCCTCACCGTGGAGCGGGGACAGGGCGGGGGCGGTGGGCAGGCGGTTCCCGACCCTGACCCTCACCCGCAGGAGAACAGGTTGCTACTGGCATATCTGGAGTGCAAGAGAGGCGGCCTGATGGTGAGTCTGGCCCCCAGCACCCCGCAGCCCCTCCCCAGCCCCAGGACATGGAAGTGCTCCCAGGCCTGGACCTCTGTACTCTGCCTGGCCCTGGGTCCCTCCCCAGTGACCTCACTCCTGTGTTTCCAACTGTCACTGGTGCTGGTGATGCCTGCACTTCCTCCTGCCCAGACTCTGCCCTGAGGCAAAGCTCCCAGACCCAGCCGCCCTGACTGGACACCACAGCCCAACTGGAGGCGACCCCGGCCCGCGCCCCCCCCCCACCGCCTCAGGAGGCGCCTCCCCGCCTGCCCTGGTCCTCTGCCCACCCGCGCCTGCCATCCGCGGTCTCCCTCCCACCTCTGTGTCCACGCAGAGCCAACAACATCTCCTCCCCGGAACCTTCCAGCCGGTCCCCTCGCTGTCCTCTCGGCCCCGCCCACCCCAGCCCACTCTCGCGTGGCAATCGGCAGCCACCCACCTCCCCGCCCAGAGTCCAGCGACTACGTTCCCGCAGAGCCGAGCCGGGTGGCCACACGCCCGGCTGCCACTGGCTCCCTCTCCTTTCGAATGTCACCTCCTCAGAGAGGCACGCCACTGCCCCGTTCTAAGTCAGAATGCTACCCTGCCCCCCCCACCTCCGTCCCTGACTGCTTGTCTTTTATGATGGGAGGTTCCCAACACGCACAGGACAGGGTGGACGCCCTGTGGGTGCCCCACCCACATATCTCAGCACCTTCTAAGAGGTAAGGACCCTTCGTATGCACAACACACTACTATCGTCACACCTGAAGAAAGCAGGAAGTCAGCAGCGGCGCAGGGCCTGGGGGTGTCGCAGCCCGTGGTCACCGAGGGCTGGTGGCAGACGCCCAAGCAGTGGCCACCGAAGGCGACCACTTGATGTTTCTCTGACGTCTCTTTCAACCTGGGGTCCCCTCTTTCTTCTTCGGCCTTTTGAGATTGGTATGTGAGAGCGCTGGCGGCCTGCAGGCCCTCCTGTGCAGTGACCCCCGCGCCTGAGACCTTGCACGTTTCACAGAGTGATTTTGGCCACGAGAGCAGAGAGCTTTCTCCTGAGACCGCCCCAGCACCTCGAGTGTGCGGGGCCACCAGAGCCGGGAGCGGGCCCATGGCAGGGGCTGACCAGCACTCCATCCCCCAGGTGACCCAGCTGAGGGTGTTGGTGACCGTGTTGGACGTCAACGACAACCCCCCTGTGTTTCCCTTTGAGGTCAAGGTGGAGAAGGTGCCAGAGGTGAGCGTGAGGGACAGCGAGGGCCGAGGGCAGAGAGCTAGTGGGGACCTCAGCCTCAGGGATGGGTCCATGGGGCCTGAGGTGTGGCCAGACTGAGCCCGCTTTGTCCCCCAGGACACGAAAGTGAACACTATTGTCATCCCTGAGACACAGCTGGAGGCCCAGGACCTGGACAAAGATGACACCTTGTTCTATACTCTCCAGGCAGTGACCCCGGTCAGAATCCGCAGCCGTGACCCCACTCCAGCCCTCCTTCTGGGTGCCCCCCCACGTGCTCCCAGGGTCTCAGGCTGTGCCCCCATCTCCCTAGGGCGCCAGCAACTTCTTCTCTTTGGTGGGTGTGAACCGCCCTGCGCTGCAGCTGGACCAGCCACTGGCCTTCGACAGGTTGCCAAACATGACCTTCCACCTGCTGGTGCGGGTACGCAGGCCACACCTGCCCAGGGCAGACCCTCAAGTCCCCTCCCAGCGGCCCGGCCCTGCTCCCAGGCTGACGGGGGCTCGGCCGTTGCAGGACACTCAGGAGGAGGACGCGGTGCCCAGCCACACAGCGCAGGCCACCTTGGTCCTAGAGGTGCAGCCGGCCGACCTGCGGCCCCCCTGGTTCCTGCCCTGTGTCTACTCGGACACCTATGTCTGCGTCCAGGCCCAATACCACGGGGCCATCCCCACGGGCCACAAATTGGTACCGGGGACAGGGAGGGGCAGGGCCAGGTCTGGGAGGCTTGGGGTTGGCACAAGGGTCGAAGCCTGGGTGCCATGGGCCCAATTCTGTTGGAATTTTCAAACAAATATGAACATTCCTGCCCCACCCCACGGTGGGGAGTGGTGAGCCAAGTCCTCTGAAGTCGGAGGGGCCAGCCCACAGCCAGTGTAGCGGGTTCAGATGGGGCCACGTGGTGCTCCCAGGGCGCGCCTGCCTCTCTGACCACTGAACGTCCCTGCTGGATTGTGCGGGGGCGCAGGGAGACATGGGAGGGCCGGGCCCAGACCTCCACTGGGCTGCTCACAGCCCTGGGACATGGTCTCCCAAGACAAACATCGCTCAGATCGGTCGACTCACCACGGTCCAAGAGAGTGTGAGGGGCGACTGTGCTGGACAGCTGCCCCTTGGCGGGTCCGCCTGGAGGAGGTGTTGCAGGCCTGCGTTAAGGGTGTGGGAAGGGCCAGTGGGGCCCTCACACCAGACCCACGGCGTTCCCGCCCCCTGGGTCCCCACAGCCGGACCCTCTCATCCTGCGACCGGGGCCCATCTATGCCGTGGACGGGGACAGGGGCGTCAACCAGCGCATCATCTACAGCCTCGTGAGGGGTGAGTGAGGACCATGGCGCTCCTCTCGCCTTACGATGCCAGACCCGCCCCCAGCCCCACCTTGGGCTGAGGAGGCCCCAGGGGACCTGCTACGTGGCAGAGCCAGCTGGGACCCTAGACCTCGGGCCCCGGAGGAAACGGGCCAAACCCTCCTGCCATCCTCCCAGGGAACGAGGACGGCACTTTCGCCATCAACGCCGACACAGGCAACCTCACCATGACCAGGAGTGTCCCCAGTCCCAAGACCTTCCTTTTGATGGTCAAGGTGAGTCCCCTGGCCAGGTCTCCATGGGCCCTCCCTGCTGCCCAGGCTGCAGGGCTCATCCTTCATGGACCATTGGTCCTGTTGCTTCCCCGCCCCAGGGCGATCAGGTGGACCACGCCCGCTACTCGGTCACCCAGGTCACAGTGGAGGCCCGCAACGCCGCCGAGAGCCTGCCACGCTTCCCTGCCAGCCTGTACCGTGGCACCGTGGCTCTGGGCTCAGCCCCGGGCACAGTCGTCCAGGATGCTGCTGAGCCCTCCCTGCCTCTGAGGGTCTGGGCCCAGGACTCCGGGTTTCCGGTGGGCACTGCTGGTCCCTGGGTCTGCCGGGCCTCCCTCCGTGGGTGAGTGGGGGGTTCTGAGGGAAGCCTGAGCCCAGGGCTCACCGGAACTGTGTCTAGGACCTCAACTCAGCCATCACGTATCGAATCACCAACAACTCAGACTTCCGGATGGGCGGGGAGTTCGTGCTGACTGCAGCTTCGCTGACGCAGCTGGGGGTCTTCTATGCAGAGGTGAGGGGTGGGTGGCGCCTCGGGGACAGGAGGTCGGGGAAACCAAGGAGGAACAGCCTTCTTCCTGCCCCAGGTGGAGGCCACCAACACGGTGACATCAGGCACAGAGACCACAGTCGTGGAGATTCACGTCTCAGAGCAGGAGCCCCCCACCACAGGTGAACCTCGGGGGCTGGGGGACCCTCAGGGAGGGCTTCTAGCCACAGGCATGCTGGGGCAGAGGCCAGCCCGAGCTGTGTCCTTTGTCCCCAGGAACCCCTGGCTCCCCCACATCCCCAGTGGCCGGAGGAACAACCAGGTCCTTGAGCAACACCACTTCGGCAGCCCCCAGACCCCCTGGGCCTTCTCAGGCACCCTCCACCACCAGCCCTGGGGGCAGCGCTGGCCCAAACCCACCCTCAGGCACGACTCTGAGGCCGCCTGCCTCATCCACACCTGGGGGCCCCCCCGGTGCAGGAACCAGCACCACCCCCACACCAGCCTCGCCCAGCAGGGGCTCAGCACAGACCCCAAAGCCAGGAACTTCTCAGCCGATGCAGCTCAGCAGTACCCCTGGACCTTAGGTAGCACCCCACTTGCCCATGCTGCCTGACTCATGGCGGCAGGCGGTCCTGGGAGTTACTCTAGGGCAGGGTCCACCCCAGGGTGGTCCATGCTGACCATAGAACCTGGGGGATGGGGTGCTTCGGTCTAAGCAGAGACAGGTCCTGCCCACCCTCCCAGGAGGCAAACTGAAGAAAGTGTGGGGGGTGCTGGGCAAGGACCCAGTGAATCCCCCAGTTCCCAGGGTGCCCACCCCACTGGCCCCAGCATTGCCCCCACCTCCCTTCCTGTGCTGTTGGACCTGTTTCCAACTGGAGCTGGTGGGCACAGACCCCAACCCCCTCCCTCCCCCCCCGCCCCCCCCCCCCGTCTGGGTCCCTGGGAACAAATGGGAGGCACCTGCTTGGCTCGTTCTCAGGGTGTCCTCAGCCTGGCCGGTGTAGGTGCATGGAAGTGCTGGGGTGCTGAGCTAACATTCGTGGTGGTGTCAGTTCCAGGCTCGCCCAGTACCCCAGGAAGTGCCGGGGGGGATGACAAGCCAGGCATCAGCCACACTGACCAGCGCTTCTCAGCAGTGGACATGGCGGCCTTGGGTGGGGTGCTGGGCGCACTGCTGCTGCTGGCTCTGATCGCCCTGGTGACCCTCATCCACAAGCACTACGGCTCCCGACTCAAGTGCTGCTCTGGCAAAGCACTGGTGAGGCCCTGGGGACGGGGGTGTGGGGGGGGGCAGGCCAGGAGAGGGACAGGTGGAGAGAGACCGACCAGGGTGGGGAAAGACGAGGAGAGGATGTGAGAGTGAGGACAGAGTGAGGATGGCGGATGGGGATGGCAGGGCGGAGGTGCAGGCAGGTGGGGTGCAGACACCAGGGCCGTGCAGATGGGTTGGGACAGAGAGGCAGGGAGAGGTTGGTCTGAGCGCCAGAGGGGATCAGCTTGATGCCCTGGCTCCCCACCTGCTCCCCAGGAGCCCCAGCCCAGCGGCTTCGACAACAAGGCCTTCCTCGTGGACCCCGAGCCCAACTGGGCGCTGGCCGCCAGCCCCTCCCCCAGCCGCACCCCGCCCACGGCCCAGGCGCCTGGCCCCTCACTGCCCGCACCGCCCGCGTCCCCCAGCCCGGCGACCCCCGACCCTGTCCCCGAGGCCCCCGCGGCAGCCGGGGATGCAGACGGGCCCGCAGGCGTGAGGTCCATCCTGACCAAGGAGCGGCGGCCCGAGGGCGGCTACAAGGCCGTGTGGTTCGGCGAGGACATCGGCGCCGAGGCCGATGTCGTGGTTCTCGACACGCCCGCCTCGGATGCGGACGGCGCGGGAGCCGAGGGCAGCGCGGGCGGCGCGGACGAGGACGAGGACGAGGACGAGGACGAGGATGCTGCCGCGGGCCTGAGCGGGGGTCCCGCCGACGCCGCGCCGGGTGCCGACTCCGCCTACATCTAGTGCCCCCCACCCCCACCCCCACCCCCGCAGAATAAAGTGACACTTCGAATCGCGGCGAGGCGTTCGGCGGCTGCGCACGAGGCGGCGAGGGCGCGGAGGGACGGAGGGGGTGGGCAGGAAGGGCCCCCGCGCCAAGAGCGGCGCAGCTTCCCGTAAACCACCTGCTGCGCTTGGGCCGCGGGGCTTCCCAGGCTCCGTGCCAGCTGGCGGCTCGAGTTCCGCTCTGGCCGCAACCGCGGCTGGAGGAGGGCGCCCTGGGGTGTGGGGGTGTTCCCAGTCGACCCGAGGCACCAGCAACTCTCGGCCTGGGGGAAGCTCAGGGGCCGCCCTGGAGAGCGCTTGGAAAGTTAAAGTCCCCGGACCCTACAGGGGGCACAGCATCTGTGCCTGCGGGGTCCGCTGGGAGCCCTAAACACCCAAGTGCTTGGACAGTGGCCCGTGGTGCGGGCTGGGGCGGCCAGTGTGACAGGAACCAGGCACAGTGGCCAGGCCATGGGCGGGGGTGGCAGGTGGGATAGGTTCGTGAACCACCAGAAGCTGTGGGGGGAACCAGGGCCACAGAGTGGGGGACAAAAGCCCCCCTGCTGAACATCCATCCTGACCGCCACCACACTGTCCCTTGTGGGTCGTCTTTTTACCTAATGAATCGGCATCACGAATTACTTTCCAAACGTTTTAATATCGAGGGTATTTGCGTATTCTGTCTGCACAATTCTCATTGTCAAGAATCCAGATTGTACAGCTACCCCGGTCCCATGCGCTCCCCTGTAATCCACTTACTTCCCCGCGCAAAAGAAGAGAGGCGCCTGCTTTTGTTTGGAGTTCGCAAAGTCGCCAGCTTAACATACTGAACCCCACCCCAGGCTCCGGCGCGTAGGGGATGCTCTGGGACGTAGGGCGGAGAGGAGCGACCGGACCCCGCAGGGGCTGAACCTGGCAGGCAGACGGGATCCGCCATCCCTGCGGCCCCTCCGCGACCGCCCTGCCCCGCTGTCCCCAGCTGTGGTCTGCACCCCCACCCAAGAGCCTGCACGAGGGCTCTGGGAACACAACGCGCGCACCCCCCAGCCACCAGGAACAGTGCGCGGGCGCACGTGACCTCGGCTGCACCTGAGCCCGCAGGGCCCGACCCCGCCCCGGCCCCGCCCCGGCCCCGCCCCCCGGCTGGGCAGCATAAAAGCTCCGGCTTCGGGTCTCCCAGCGAGACAAAACTTCCCGACCCGGCGGCTCCGGCTCCAGGTACTCGAGACCTCTACCCACGTAGGGCTAGAGAGGCAGCCCCGGGTGCAAGGCGAACGGGGGGGGTGTCTGAGGACGGGCAGGAGTCGCTTAGGGCGGGCCGGGGATGGCGGAGAAGGGAGGTGCCCGCCTCGCGGTTGAGGGTTAGGTTTCGTTTTCCCGCGACGCGCGGTTTCGCTTTCCCGGCGCCCGGGCCCCTGCAGCGGTCATTCCCGTCGCTCTCCGCAGGTCCAGCCTGCGAGCTTTGCGGGCCCGGACGCTGGCTCAACACCTGTGACTTCACGTGTGCGCGCTGCCACATCTGTCGTCACACCCATCGCCACCTTTGCCAAGAAACCCACACCTGGGCAACGTCGTGGTTATAAGTCCTCAACCCATGTCTGTGACCCTAACATCTGTAACATCTGGGTCACACTTGTGACACCTGCCACACTACCTGTGGCAACACGTGAGCAACGCTTCCCACACCTGTGGTAACACCCGACTGCCACTCGTGACCACAGCCCCTCGCAGCGGGAGCCATGGCCGCCGCCCGCGATAGGTGAGAGCCCCGCCAGCCTGCCCGGCGCCCGCCCCCGCGTCCCCGGCCCTGCGGCCCGCGGCCTGACGGGCTGCTTGCTCCCCGCAGGGGCGCCCCGCGCGTGCTCTTCGCAGACTGGCTGCTGGGCGAGGTGAGCAGCGGCCGCTACGAGGGGCTGCGGTGGCTGGACGAGGCCCGCACACGCTTCCGAGTGCCCTGGAAGCACTTTTCACGGAAGAACCTGGAGAGGCCGACTCGCGCATCTTCAAGGTGGGACCCCGGCCCGCCCGGGTGGGGGGCCGGCCTGGGCCCCCGCCTGGGCCCAGGCCCACGCCCTCTGTCCCATTCCCTAGGCCTGGGCCATCGCCCGAGGCAGGTGGCCGCTCAGCAGTGGCCCAGGCAACCCCCCGATTCCTGAAAGTGCGCTCCGAGCCGGCTGGAAAACCAACTTCCGGTGCGCGCTGCGCAGCACTCAGCGCTTTGAGATGGTGCACGACTACTCCGCGGACCCCGCCGACCCGCACAAAGTGTACAAGCTCAGCTCCGAGCCGCCGTGGAGGGGTGAGCAGCCAGGAGGCAGCGGTCAGGGCGGCCAGGGCAGAGGAACGGCCTGCATATGGTGCTGGGTCAGAGCTGTTGTTTTAGAAACTGGTCTGGAAAGGCTGGTGCTGAGTTGCTGGGGAAGTTGATGGGGCCCCATTGGGATTTAGTGTCTCAGGTCACCCCATATCTCCCCCAGAAAGTCCAGGCATTAACCAGGAGGAGCACAAGGCCCTTGAAGATGCCTCATCCTGGAGGGTAAGGTTGCTCTGCCCCACTTGTTCCAGGGCGGGGGCGGGGCGGGGGGTCTGCCGCTCCTCAGTGGTCTGGAGGCCGCTTCCGCTTGCACTGTCTCCCCCTGCAGGGCGGGCTCCCTAGGCCTCATCTTGTAGATGCTGGTGAGAGGCTGGGGTCTGCGCCCTGTGTCCCGAGCCCTGGCCTGGCAGGCTGTGCTGGGGATCTCCTGCTCCAGGCTCTGCAGCAGAGCCACCTGGAAGACCATCTGCTGGACGGTGCCCAGGAGGTGGACCCAGTCCCCCTTGAGGCTTCTGGTGAGAGGCTATTGGATAGGGGTGCTCTACCCTGGAGGGGCAGGCAGGTCAGCAGTCTCTGGGGAGGGTGTCTAGCCGCGACGGTGTTCCCACTGTCTGTCCTCCTCAGGCCCAGAGCTCCCTGCTGGGGAACCATACCTGCCCTGGGCTGTGGAGGTGGCTGCCAGCCCCAGGTCACAGCCCCAGGCTGCAACGACAGGTGAGTCGGAGAAGCCAGGGGATGTGTGGGGAGGGAGGGCTGGGGACCAGGTGTCAGCTCAGGTCTTTTCCCCAGATGCAGGCCCTGCCCCAGAGCCCTGGCAGCCCCCACAGGAGATGGAGCCCTCCACCCAAGTAGTGGGGCCCAGCTACCTGCAGCCCCGTCTGCATGTGGAGTCTAGCCTGGGGACCCTGGACGTGACCATCTTGTACAAGGGTCGAACAGTGCTGCAAGAGGTGGTGGGGCGCCCGCGCTGTGTGCTGCTCTACGGGCCCCCGGGCCCAGCCAGCCAGGCCGGAGAGCCCCAGGAGCCCCAGAGGGTGGCCTTCCCCAGCCCGGCCGAGCTCCCTGACCAGAAGCAGCTCCACTACACAGAGAAGCTGCTGCAGCACGTGGCCCCGGCCTGCAGCTTGAGTTGCGGTGGCCTGGGCTGTGGGCCCGGCGCCTGGGCAAGTGCAAAGTCTACTGGGAGGTGGGCGGCCCCCTGGGCTCTGACAGCCCCTCTTCGCCTGCCCGCCTGCTGCAGAGGAACTGTGACACCCCCATCTTTGACTTTGGCACCTTCTTCCGAGGTCAGTGATGCACCTACCCTGGGACTGGGGTGCGCCCGGCCCGCCCCGCCCCCTCACTGGTGCCCTGTCCCGCAGAGCTGGTGGAGTTCCGGACGCGGCAGCGCCGGGGCTCTCCACACTATACCGTCTACCTGGGCTTCGGGCAGGACCTGTCAGCTGGGAGGCCCAAGGACAGGAGCCTGGTTCTGGTGAAGGTGAGGCGCAGGGTCCCATGTGGGGGTGGCTGCTGCCGCCGCGGCCTGACAGTGCCCTCCCCGCAGCTGGAGCCATGGCTGTGCCGCGCGCACCTGGAGAGCGTGCAGCGGGAGGGCGTGTCCTCGCTGGACAGCAGCAGCTTCAGCTCCGCTCTGTCCAGCGCCAACAGCCTGTATGAGGATCTGGAGCGCTTCCTGGAGCACTACCTCATGGAGGTGGAGCAGCCCGCCTAGGGCCAGACCCCAACCTCCCCAAACCAATAAAACAGGCCGAGAACCAGTGCCGGTGTCCTGATCAGGGGTGGGCTCGGGCTGGGGACTTGGGAGGGAGGCCTCCAGGGCAGGCCCGCCATCTGTCTTCACGCCATCTGTCTTCACGACGAAGAAACTCCCGCCACGCTCTCTATAGCCCATACGCTAAACCCCAGAGCTCCCCTGCTCCGGTGTGCTGGGGAGGGCGACACCCCGGCTCCCTCAGTCACCAACGGCTGCCTCCCCACTGTGCCCAGGGCCCGCCCTGCTCTGCCCCGTGGGTGGAGGTGCGTGCCTGACAATCTCGCACAGACACGAGCAAAGGAGGCGAGGCTCCTCCGGACCAGTGAGCGCTCTCACCTCTCAAGTACTGAGTCAGTCAAGATATTTCTAAAGATAATCCATTTTTGATAAATTAGAACACAATGAAACAGTGTATCTATAATATAAAAGAGTCCAGTTTAAACTGTGAACAGAACAGGTGCACAGACCCACGTGTGATCACAGGAACCCTGAAAACAGGAGTGCTGGCTGTCCCGAGTCTGCTGCTTCTGCCACTCCCAACAGAACACCAGCCCCCGGGGCATCGTGCGGCCACAGCCTCAGCCCTCCGCGCCCTGGGCAGGGGGCTCCTCGCCGGCCTCGGGCCTCCGGTGCCTGCGCATGTGCCTGTACTTGTCCACGTACGCCTTCACCAGGTTGCCCACCTTCACGGGGTTGATCTCCCCGCTCTTGCTGTGGCAGATCTGGGGGGGATGGGGCACAATCACCCAGAGGTCCTGTCACAGCCCAGACATCTGGCGGCCACAGTCCACCTCCTGGGGCGGCTAAGGGTCCCACCAAGCTGACCAGAGACGTGTCTCGGGGTCTCGCCTTCCTCGTTGCTACATGCGCCTGCCTCACAAGTACCGAGGACACTGTCCCGACCCCGACTCTCCCCAAAGCGCCTTCCCCTGCACTCAGACATGCCGGGGCCGTGTCAGCGAGACACGGCTTGGCCCCCCGGCCCCCGCTCACCTTCTGCACGGCCTTGCGGAGGATGTCTTTGTACTCGTCCTTCGTCACCTCCCGCCTCTGGTAGAAGGGCTTGATGGCCAGCTTCACCTCCTCCACCGCCCGCTCTTGCACGTGCAGTTTCTTCATGTACTAGGAGTGAGGACACGTGTGTGAGTGCCCCGCGTCCAGCCCGCCGCCGCGGTGCAGGGGCAGGACTCACCTCCTCGTTCTTGGTCTTCTCTGCGGCTGGCCGGGGAGTGGCCGTCCTCTCCTCTGAGTTGTTGGTGGTGGTAGCGTGGCCAGCAGGCTCTGAGGCTGTGGTCAGGATGGTGGGCACTGGGGCTGGGCTCTGTGCCACCCCGCAGCCTGCCAGGGGCAGACTCCCCTGCAGGATGAACTGGACCGTGGGCTGGCTGACCGGTGCATAGGGCGGGATGCTCAAGGGCAGGGCTGGAGCAGGAGGCAGGCTGGGGCTATACACCTGGGCGAGAAAGCAGCCCGCTAAGGGCGGCTCCAAAGCCACTGCGCACTCCACCCCGTCCCGGAGCACCGAGACCCCAGCAGGAAGGGAGCAGCGTGACGCCCTCTGCCCGAGCCGCACACAGCCCGAGTGGTCGGGTGCAAGGCCTCTGGCACAGGTACCCACCTGAGTGGCACCAGCGTCCAGGAAGCCGGGCTCTGGAAGCAGGTGACCATGGGGAGGCGGCTCCGGGAGCAGCGCCTGCTGGGGGCCACCACAGGGCCCTTGTCTTCAGTTTCCCAGGCCTCTTCCTGGGGCTGCTGCGGCCTGTGAAGTGGCATCCCTGAGGGCCAACACAGGGGGGTGGGTGCTCTGTGGCTACCTCAGCCCAAAGGCTGCTTCCTGGCTGGAAAATTCCAGAGAAGCATCCCAGCAGCAAGGAACATGGGCCGGCTGCAGCCACCTCCTTGATCAGCCCTGCACCTCTGGTGTGGCGGCGACGGCCCCCGTGCCGCCCAGCATGCTGCCCAGCCACCCGGTACGCCCAGGAGCACCCTACTCACGCTGGCCTCTGTCCTCGGCCAGGGCGCTGCCCCCGCCTCCTGCAGGTTCCAGGTCACTCTCTTCACTGGGGCCTTGGCCCGCAGCACCGGGGTCTGAGGGGGCCCTCCTCCTGCCCCACAGCCAGGCCTCCCAGCGTGCCAGGCACCACAGCGGCCCTGGCCGAATCCCGCTGGAACAAGAAGCTCTTGGGGCCCCTCGGCCCAGGGCAAGGGCTGCACTGCGTCTTCGCCGTGCATCAGTGACACCTCCCTTCTGATGACAGCCACGGCCAGGCCGGTGTCCTGGTGCTGGCGGGCGGCAGGGGTGGCAGGGACGGCAAGGGCGGCAGGGTTGGGGGCGAAGGCTCGCTCCGGGGAGGAGTCCGTGCTCTCCGGGGAGGGTGGGGAGCTCATATCATCCAGCTGCATAAAAATGCCTTCCCCGGAAAAGTCTTCAAACACGTGCCCTGCCTCGACGGAATCCCCATAATCCAGGTCCTCGGGCGGACACCCAGCCGGCACCTCTGGGACAGCAGAGGCCCTTGGGAGGCCCTCGGCCTTGGCCCCTTCTGCTAAGGCACCAACTCCTGCCAAGGCCAGTGGCCGGGCGGGGGGCTCACTGTGCGGCTGCGGCTCCTCCGGGGGCAGGGGTGCCGGGGAAGCCCCCTTCACTGGAGGCTTCCTCTCCGGGGAGTGGGTCCGGGGCCGTTTCTCACGGGAACGAGGCCGCCGGTGCTCGCGGGACCTGTGCTCTGCACTCGGGACCTGGGTGACCGGGACCTGTGCTTCCTCCTCTCACGGGAGCCCCTCCTGTCTCGCGGCCGCTCCCGGCTCCTCTCCCTGGGGTGGCGGGGCCTCCAGGCCCTGTCCAGGCTGCTGGGCGGAGAGCACCCCGCCCCCGGGTCCTGGACCCTGACCGCCGTCGCCGTCTCCGCCTGCTGTCGCGGTGCTCATGGGAGGAGCTGCCTGGGCTGCCGGACCGAGAGCGGGACCGGCGCCGGCCGGGGCCCCGGAAGCCCCTGCTCTTCTCCCTGCCCTTGTCCTTGGCCTTCCTCCGCCTGGCTCGCTCGTGGCTGCTGGAGCACTCGCTGGAGGACCCCCGGCTCCGGGCCTTGGGCTGCTGCCTCCTGGTGTTACCCTCACCCACCGGTGGTGACACTGACCCTGAGCTCCCACCCCCAGAGCGGGAGCCGGAGCGGGTGCCAGAGCGGGTCCTCCTGGGCTCCCTGGCAGGGGCCTGCTTCCTCCTGGCTTCCTTCCTGCCGCGGGAGCTGGACGTGGAGCGGGAACGGGGCTGGGCCCGTAATTCCACGACCCTGTGGCTGGGTGGCACGGGCGGCAGGACATCTGGTTCTGTCCCCGTCACGCAGGTCACCGTCCGTTCCTCAGCACCAAAGAAGGAGCTGTGGAGTGGCGGGTCCTCATCCTCCCAGGGCCCTGGCGGGGACGGCCTTTGTGCCCGGGCTGCGGGGCCCCGACCCTTGGGGGCCCCTCTTCGTCTGGGAGCTTGAGCACATCTAAGGAAGGCCCGTGAGGGGGCCCGGGCTCCTCCGAAGAGCCCGCCTCCACGGTGTAGGAGGTGACGCGGCGCACGGCCTGCAGGGGCGCGGCCCTGGGGCTGTCCACGGAGATGGTGCGCGTGATCTCTGAGGGCAGGAGGCCAGAGCCCAGGCGCTCGGGGCTGCTGGCGGAACTGGAGTCGGAGCCCGTGGGGTCGAAGGGGTCGTAGATCTCGCTCGCGAGCTGCTTGGCCTTCCTGAGGGAGAACAGGGACGCGGCGCTGTCCTTCCTCGGCGCCTTGCTGTCCACGGGCCGGAAGGTGTCGCAGAAGCCAGGCGGGGGCAGTCTGCTGGCGTGCGCCGCGCTTCCGGGAATGTTGATCCGGAAGCTCTGGAAGCTCGTGCCACTGCCCTTCGCCCTCGAGGGTCCTAGCGGGCCGGGGGGCTGGGCGCCACTCCCCGAGTGCACGCCGGGCTCCTGCGAGGCCCTGCCACGGGGCTCGCCATCGGCCCGGGTGCCAAGGCCAGGCTGCCCGGGGCCCTCCCGGCCCGTGAGCCGGCTAATGCACGAGCTGGGGATGCTGACCTGCTGCCCGCCGGTCGGGGCCGGGGCCGGGCCCTCCCGTCTGCTGCCTCCATCGTCCCTTCTGATCTTTGGTATCCTGGGTAGCTCAGAGATGTCGGTTCTCCGAGGAGCTGGTCTGGTGGCCTGTCCCAGCCCAGCACTCTTAGATGGCAAGTTACCGTTTGAGGTCTTAGGTGCAAATCTAAGAGGCAAAGCTTGCTTGCTGTCACCATTAAACTGAGGGCTGTCATGCTGTTTGGAGCCAGGACTGCTCGCATTCGATGCGTTCGGAGCCTGGCTGGACCGAGGGGCCACTGAGGAGTCTGGCCTCACTGCAGCACCCCCTGAGAGCGCAGGGACGCAGGAAGGGGCGGGCCTGCCCTGACAACACGAACCCAGGCTTCCCGAGCACTCCGAGTGTGGCGCTCTGGGCTGCAGGCCATCGCTGGGCCCAGGGCCTTCTCCCCCAGGGCACGGACCTGCTGAGTGTCTCTGAAAAGAAACTGGCGCTGAAAGACAAAAGGTGAACAGGTCCCGTTAGGAAAGTCAACCATTTGTCTAACCTTCATGAAAACAACCGTCCTTTAAGATGTGTGTTTTAAACTCTTCCGATTTGCTCCCTGAGCTAAACACTCCGAGCCACGGGTGGCGGTGCCACATGGCCCTCCCTTCGGCCAGGCTCAGGGCTGCCGCGGCACTGCAGGCGCTGCCCTCCTGCCTCACCTTTATGCTACTTGTGGACCAGGACATGCCCAAACCACAGACGCTTCAAAGGGGGCGGGATGGGAGGTGCCGTGCCCTGTCCACTGTGGCCCTGTCCCCCAGACAGCCTGCCAGGGCCCAGATCAGAGGGGGAAGGCCCGGTGGCTGGCTCCCATGGCGGTGAAAACATAGGCCAGCCACGTGACGGCCAAGGAGGGGCTGTGGGCTAGAGACAATCGTCACCTGAATCACGTGCTTGTGCACTGTGCAGGAAGTGGAGGGAAATCAGTGGAGCTGAACGGCGCCCCCACGTCTCCCGTGAGTGGAGACACTCAGCACCCCAGTGCTCAGCCGACACTCAGAAGCCAGCGCCGAGCCAGGGTGCACAATGGTTTCTGGGGAGCTGTGCTTCCGCGAGTGTGGAGGGAGCGAGGTGGTGGGCTGGGCCGGCCGTGCAGAGCCGCCTCACCTGCCCGCTTGGCGCTGAGTGAGCCGTCCCGGTGGATGGTGACGTCAGCACTGTCCATCAGCAGGAGGCTCTGGCCAGACAGGATGCTGCCTAGCAGGTCGGGCACGGGGGCCGCATCCATCTCCGGCTCGGGTGCCACGGCGGGGACGCTCCTCCTGCGGGTGCAGAGCAGGCCCTGCCAACGCGGGCCCCACGGCCCCCACGGCCCCCCATCCTGGCTGCCGTGCTGAGAGCAGGCTGTCGCCAGCCCTCAGGAGGGAAGAGTGAGGCCCCCAGCAGCCGCGACTGAAGGAAAACAGGCTGTCTGGAGTCTCTACGGGTGCTGCGGGTTTGCTTTCATTCCCCGAGGGCTCGAACATCAGAAAAGCACCAGCCAAAAGCAGCGCAGGAGTCTGGCTGCCGGCCAGCCCCGCCCCCGTGGGTGCGCCTGGCAAGGGCAGGCACGCAGGTGGCCCAAGGAGCTGCGGCCTACGGCGTCACCCCGAGCCCTTGGGCCAAGACTGGCCGTGGCACTTCCTGATCAAGAAGCCAAGGGGAGCGGCTGGAAGGGTCTCTGTGTCTGGAAGGCAGGACGCCAGATCAACGTGGAGCCCCAGCCAACCACTGGCCCTGCGGCCCTAGGCCCCCCAGATGTACCTGGACAAGCCCCATGGGGACGGGCCGGGCCACAGGCTGGTGGGACCGCAGGGCCGACCGGGACAGCACCCTCCTCTTGGCACTCAGAGGGGAAACTGGGTTTGCAGCTGGCTCTTCACTGCTGGAGGAGGACACAGGCCAGACAGAACAGGTGACCCACACCCAAGACCAGGGGGACATCTCCCGGCCCCTGCTTCAGCGTCCAGCCAGGACAGGCTAAGCACTGTCCCACGTGGCAGCGCTCAGGACTGGACACCGCACACAGGACCGGGCCCGTCTGCCTGGGCGGCTGGCCGAGCCCCTGAGCGGGAACGGGTGTGGGAGCAGGTGTGTGCGTCAGATGCTCCGGGTGAGGGGATAAGCATGTACGACCGTTTCCACACAGCACCTGACTGCGGATGACGCGGGGGCAGAATCGCCACCCTCCGTTTACAAATGGAAGCGCTGAGGTTTCACCACGCCACCACCCACACTAAGAGCAGAGGGAAATGACACCCAGCTGCCCAAATACAGATGGTGCCCGCACAGGACTGTCCCCCTGCGGTCACCTGTCGAAGGGGTCCAGCTCGTAGGGGTCTCCAAACAGAGAGAGCGAGGCAGCCCCGATGTCCGCACGCAGCAGCCCCAGGGAGGGGTCTGCAGGCTTGTACACCGACGGGATGCAGGCCCACGGACCGGCCTCCGGAGGCCCAGCGTCCTTGCAATGCGACAACGAGCTGTGACTTCATTCTGAACCGTAGCGACAAGGAAAAGGAGTGACTGACAAGTGAGACAGAAACCGGAAGGTTCTGGAACAACCACTGGGGTGTGAACTGGCAGCACCTGACACCAGGAGAACCCACGCACCCCCAAAGCTGCTGGGGCTCGCGGCGCTCGTCAAAGCACTTCGAGGGCTTCGCCAGCCAGAGCCCACAGTGCACCCAAGCAGCGACGCACCCCCAAAGCAGCAGTGGGCCTCTGCGTGCTGTCTGTCATCAGGCAGCTTTGTTTTGAGCAAAAACTCACGGAAGAGGAAGAAACCATCCACCTGGTGGCTGCCTCGCAGCCATGTTTTAACGGCCACCGAGGAGATGTCATGGGGACGGCGTCCCCGGCATGGCCCCCACGCCCCTGCGCAGGCAGGAGTCCCAGGACTGCCCCGGCGAGGCCGGCGCCTGTGCCCACGTGCAGCTGCAGCTCTGGCTTTACTCACTGCGGGAGGTCTGGGTGAACAGCCCCGGGTTCTATTCTTCCACTTAAAAGTAAAACTCACTTCCACACAGACCCACGCCCGCAAACTCACACGGACCGGGCAATGTTAGAATCACAGACGCACTCGGATAACGGCTGCAGTTCAGCCCTTTATGTTCCGTGGATTCAACATCTCAAATGTCCGTCCAGGACCCAGAGTGAGGAGGGAGCACTTGCGACAAGGGTCGTGTGGCCACCCCTCACCACGGCCACCTCAGCCAGGACTCCCGTGCTGGCACCTCCCTCTCGACTCACGCCGGCAGCTCCCACACCCCAGGTGACAGTCGGCAAGACTCCCCGACTAGCTGGTGGCCTGGCCCAGCCCTTGGGTTTCAGGCCTCTCGCACCACCCTTCAGGATGCCAGGCCCCAAAGGACCCTGGGAAACACCTTGCGTCAGCCCAGGCCCAACCTGTGCTGCAGGACCCCAGCCCCGCCACGCCGCGGACGCGAGCTGGCCGGGTGACACTACCTTCGGCGTTCGCCCCTTCCTCTTCTTGGCGCGGCCCTGGCGCCGCCTGGACCTCGTCCCGGAGCCCTTGCTCCTCAGGGGTGGTCTGCGCTGCACCTTCTTCCTCCCCGCTGCTCTCCTCCGTCTTCCTGCGGAGAGGATGCCGGCCATCAGTGCTTCCCTGTGCGCCCGCACACCACTGCAGCGTGGGGGCGGCCACGGATGGGCCGGGGGTCTTAACGGACACGCACGCCTAACCCACGGAGAGGCAGGGCGCACACACGCCGAGGGTGACAAGACTCCAGAGTCCACTGCGGTTTTGCAGATCTGACTAAAAACCAGTACGCGCTTCACAGACTTACGATACAAAAATAACTAGGACAAATCTTGATGACCAAGGGTACAATGACACACGCCGTCAGCTATGCACACTTTGGGGTCTAGGAAGAGAAGAGCTCCCCCGAAAGACGTGAAAACTTGTGGTTTTCCACGTGCGTTAACGACACAAACCTGCAGAGGTGCCCAGAGGTCAGTCCCAACCAGGCACCGTGGGGACGCTGCGAGGGGCGGGCCAGACAGCCCCGGGGCCAACGTGCCAGCGCCTCTCAGAGGTGCACAGGAACCTCGGCGTGGAGGAGGGGGTGCTGCACACTGCACACCCAAACCCATGTGCTCACGGCGCTGAAAACCTGCATGGTCCCCGGTCTGGTCACTACCGACAGAAGGTGTGGAAAGCCTTGTCCCTAAAAGCCACACGACTGGGCAGTAGCTGGTGCAGGTCGGCCTCCCCTCGCTGTCCCACAGCATCGTGGGTCTGCGCCGTGGGCACACGCGGCTGACACACGCCCACCCCCAGGC
Organism: Eonycteris spelaea; assembly: GCA_003508835.1. Taxonomy (NCBI): domain Eukaryota; kingdom Metazoa; phylum Chordata; class Mammalia; order Chiroptera; family Pteropodidae; genus Eonycteris; species Eonycteris spelaea. Next base: position 163,660 of record PUFA01000436.1, read on the forward strand.
AGCCTGCTGGCCCCACGCTTGCTGGCCTGCGAAGCTCCAACCACCAGGCTGCAGGCAGGCAGGGCAGGCGGGCTAAGAGCTGACGGTGCGTGGGCACGGCTGACCCGGGGGACGCTCAGGATAAAAGACTCTACGACCCAGAGGACACAGACACACTTACCAGGCACAACCACCATCCAACACGGATCTTACTTGGTTCTGGATTCAAAGAAACCATTTTTTTAAAATTCTATGACATTTATGACACCATCAGAACTTTCAGTGCTGACTGTCGTGTGGCGGGAAGGAGCTCGCGTCCTCAGGTGTAACGACGGTATGTGGGTAAATTAAGAAGAAGTGTCCCTCTTTTAGGGACATACAGCAAAATGATTATGGAAAACAAGACGATGATAAGAAAGATGTGCTTCAAAGTGACGTGGGCGGCAGTGGGCGGGGGTGGAGATGAGGCGACACTGGCCAGGCGCCAAGGCGGGACGGGCGGCTGGGCAGGGGCTCTGGCCTCCCTGTCCGCAGGCCCAAGGCTGGCCCAGGTCTATAAGGGTTTCGTTGGCCAAGAGACAAGCACAGAACTGACCTGTTACCACAGATAAGCTGTCTACCTGTCACATCTTTAGCTGGGTACCTGTTAGGGTCAAAGGAAAAAAATCTTCAATCCTGCTCTAACCAGACGGAACTGGGAGCCGTCTGCAGTTTTGCTCGGCCCGCCCCTGCACAATGGGGGAGACAGATGCGCCTCCACACGTCACCGCCGGGAAGGGCGTGTCTGACACGCGCCAAGGGCGTGCAGACGTGAGACACCAGAAGCAGAACGCCCGTGACCCCGGATTTTCAGCATGAGCGGCAGGGGCACCCCCAAGCCCTGACCCGCAGGCGACACTGCGGAGCTCGGGGTGTCCACGTCCGGATGGCACGGGGGCCGTGCGAGGACAGGCCACCTGCACACACTCGACATCCAAAAGCAACAAGCCTGTCGCGGCACCAGCGGTGGGGTCCCAGGGCCAAACAGACCCCGGCCTGAGACCCAGCACGTGCCCCTGGCATGGCGAGAACCCTGACCGACCCGAGTGCTGGCGAGACGGGAGCACGTCGGGCTCACGCTGCGACAGGGTGGGACTCGGACACAGCCCATCGCACGCCAGCCTGAGCAAGGGAAAACACGTGCCCACGACAGACTTGTGCAAGAGCCTTCGTGGCCCCTCGAGTCCTCGTGGCCTGAGAGGGGACACAGACAGGCCGTGGGGCACGCAGGCTGACGCAGACACCAGACCCCGAGCTGCGCGCTGAGCGGCCGGCCTGAGCACACGCGGGGCCGCGAGATCGACAACATGCACAGCCGACCTGGTGACATACGGACAGCGCGGCCCGGGCCGCCCGTGGGGCCAGGGTGTGGCCGGGAGGCAGGACTGGGGGGCGTCAGGCACGTCTGTCAAACCAGAGCGGGCGCAACCTGGCCCGTGGGTGTCTCAAGGCAGCAGCATGTTAGGAGCCCAGATCGTGACCCACGGAACAAAACAAACACAAATGAAGGGACAGACGTCGGAACCGAACCACGGACCACCGACGACGTGACTAACGCGCAGCGGGCGGCGAGCACGGTGGCTAGGCCCCGCCCCAGGGAAGAACGGGACCTAGCTGGGACAAGAGCACCAGATGAGCACAGAAAAGGGCTGGGCCACGTGAAAGCACGAGGCAGACACGTGAGTCGGTTCTTCCCCCTGTCCCCACAGAGGAGCCAGGCCCGGGTACCGCCGGGTCTGCTCCAGGGGGAGGCTGACGGGGGAAGGCATCTGGCCTGCTGCTGTCAGGGACACACACGCACCACAGCCAAAGCCACCGTGCCCCACTCACCTGCTTTTCTTCGCCGCTTGGTGGGGGCTCGGGGCATCGTGGGGCGCTGGTACACGGCAGTACTCAGGCCGGAGACCACGGCCTCGATGGTTTCGTTGAGCAGGGTGGACGTCAGGTCTGCGGGATGCGCTGAACAGCAGAGGAGGCGCCGGTCAGCAGGGCGGCCGCAGGACGTCACACGACACCTTTCCCAGCGACAGCCCTGGGCGTGCCGCAGTCGGGGGACAGCACCTCATCTGGCCCCTCGTGGGACCCGAGACCACCTCCACTGAGCCACGTGCAGAAGCTGACGCCCACAGCTGGCACCAGCCTCACTCTCCACAGACCCACTGCTGAGAGCTTCCCACGAGCAGGGGCTAGGGACGTGCCCAGGTGGGGGTGCGGGGGTGGGGGAGGCTACCGAGACGCAGGTTCAGGGTGAGGGCAGAGGGGCCTGCACGGCCAGGCGGGGTGGCGTGGGGGCTAGGGAAGAGGTGGTGGGTCAGAGACATGCAGGCAACAGCAGTCAGAGGACGAGGGGGACAAGAGCGGGTCGCAGGATGGAGGCACAGGGAGTCCGGAGGGGCTGCAGCCTCTGCTCTGAGAGCTGCTGGTGGGAGTGGCATTTGCGACAAAGGTACCAGGACCCAAGTGCCCATCTTCTCAACCCATCCTCGAGTCAGTGACCCTCTCCAGGGAAGACACTCAACCGCAAAGGACACCGACTGACCCACGATACCGCCACCGCCCCCAAGTCAGCTCCAGGTCTGGGGTACAGCCCTGGAGGGAAGGGGGCGTGGGGCCTGAGCGACAGGGAGCCCCACCTGGATTCTGCTGGCAGTGGACATGCGATTCCGGTTCACGGTGGCTCGGACGCGCTCGCTCTGCCGTGTCCTGGCGATGGCCCGGGTCCGCCCCGTGTGTGGCCGCAGCCGGCTGGCGGTGGGCACGGCATCGGCCAAGAGCAGGGAGACCTCCTCCTCACTCACGAGGCCTGCGTCTTGGGGGAAACGAGAGCCCGGGCTGCTGCATGCCTTCCAGGCCCTCCCCGCAGGGGGCCCTGAGCACCACGGCCCGCCGCCCCCCCCCCGACACCCCCCCCCCCCGGCAAAGCCCGAGCCTGCGCTCAGCTGCGCCCTGCCCCGGGGGCACTACCTGTGGTGGTGGCAGCAGCCACGGAGGCGGCACACTCCGGACAGAACCACTCGTCCACCGGCACCTCCCGGAGGGGCGGCTCCAGACACTCCATGTGGTACCTGCGGGAGACACAGCCCGTGAGACTGGCCGCCTCGCTGACGCACCCTGTGCCATGGAGCAGGCGCCCAGATGCACCCAAGGGCGCAGCACGGCTGCTGGCAGCCGAAGCACATCCCCACGTCCACAGGTTGGCCGCACATTTGGAGATGGGGCCTCTCGGGGCTGAGGAGGGTTAAAGGAGGTCATGAGTGGGACCCTGACACTCAGCAGAGGGGACACCGTGCTCCTCCGCCCCAGCAGAGGAAGGGCCTGTGAGGACTCAGCGAGGGGGCGCCTATAGCCGGGAGCTCTCGGCGGAATCGGCCTGGCCTCCACTCAGGCTGCAAGCAGCTCCCGTGTGGGCACACAGGGGCCAGTCCGCTCAGAGGCCAGCCCCTGGCACTTGAGACATTGGTCCTCCACCGTCCCAGCATTCTGGGCGGACAGACCTCTACAGTGGGCTTCTGGGCACAGCTCCGTGCTCCAAAGGGAGCCCCACTGGTGCCCGGAGTCCCCGGAGGTGGCATATCATGTGACGGGACCGGGCAAGAGCAGTGGCAGTGCGACCCCACGGCCCACTGCGGCGTGCACCTCGAGCCCACCTTCGCCTAGAGGCCGGTCTCAGACACGGCAGGTGTCTGCTGATCCTCCCAGGCCCTCCCCCATGCGCCGCCACCCTGCAGCCCGAGAGTTCAGAGCCTGGCGCCTGACCCTCTGCAGCCCAGTCTGAGCGGCTGCTGCGCCGCCAGCCACGGTGTGCGTTCCGGCCCCCACGCAGCCTCCAAGGAAAGCCGCCTCGGGGAGCTGCTGCCGGCCCAGGCTGTTTGTGCCAGAACTCTCCAAACTGCTTTCTAAGACCTGGGGCAGCCTCAGGCAGGTAGACCTCACGGCGGCCGGATGCTGACTCCCGCAGCCCAAGCCTCAAACAGGGTCAGTTTAATGACCACGTGCCGCTCGAAGCTGAAACAGCTGAGTATACCAGTGAGGCGCGGGGCGGAGAGGAGGCCGCCTCCCTCCACGGACCCTCCTGGGACCCCACTCCAGAACCACGAGGGACAGACACAAGGGGCGGGGCAGCGGCAATGCCCACCGAGGCCAGCATCAAGCACTAGGGAGTGCCCCGAACCCCAAGTCAATGCCAGCCTGAGATGGCACCCTCACGGTCTCAGGAACAAAATCAAGTGCTCAGAGGCAGCTCCACATACCTGCTAAGACTCGTGCACGGGTGAACTGAAGTCCTCACCCAGCTCTGAGGGCTCGAGCACAGGCCACCAGTGCATGTGACAGGTGCCCAGCCACCTGTGCCCACCGCCTGCCAGGACAGTGCCTGCGGCCCAACCTGGTCATGCACGCACTCCAATGCAGCCAAGAACTGCCCTGCTGCCCAACGTGGACGGCCACAGCTATGTGGCCCATGTGGTCCTGAGGTGTCTCCGGGGTGAATAAATACCTTTATGTTAAATTTCAAGGAAAAAAAAAACAACCAGAACAACCTGTCCCTTATTTCACATATTAGTGAACACACCTGGCGTATTCGTGCACCTACAGACCTGTGATTCCGTTTTAAAATGACAATGGTGGGAGGGGGAAAGAGGAAAAATAAATAAAATGCATAAAATAAATAAATAAGTCCCAAGAAAAAATAGAAAAATAAAATGAGTAATGGAATAACTTTAGCTATATAACTTTTAAGCTGGAAGAATAACTATAAGATAATTTAGCAGGTAGCAAATATTAACAGATGAGGTTAATGTTTCAGACACATTGGGATTTTTATGCACTTGAATTTCTTAATGTGGCAAGAAATTCAAACACATAAAATCAATACACTAAATTTATATCTGTGCAACACACAAAAAAATTAATGAAATTGTCAAAATCCCTAAGAATCACTGTTAAAAATTACTAGAATTAAAAAATATCTCTTGACATAAAGAATGAACAGGATTAAGAATCATAGGCTCGGGTGGCCCCACAGTGCAGCGGTCAGCACGTCTACTTTACACGCAGAAGGTCCCGGTTCACACCCCAGGTGGAGCCATGGACCGTACCCCAGGTACACGCTGCGAGTGTGCAAGGAGACGCCCCGCCTTCCAAGATCCAGTTCTTAAGGGGAAACGGCAACATCCATAGGTCAGGGGTGGAAGTGGGGGGCGTAATGAATTAAAGAGGGGGAGAAAAAAAAGAATCATAGGCTCAGTGCAAAACTTAAGGAAAAAACTGGACTTTGTGAGTGAGGCTCCAACAGCATCAGCCAGGCTCATGGGCCACCTGAGGCCATCAGAAAGCACAGGAATCAGGCACCAAGGTCCAGCAGGGGTGGGGCAGGGGGAGCAGGGTGGCTGTGGAGGCCAGGCCTGTGATGACAGACACACGGGCACCAGGCCTCCCCCTCCACAGTGGCGTCCCACTGTTCCAGACCCTTCCCCCATGTGCCCAGCATGGCCACAGCCCCTGGGAGACAGACTCTTCTCCCACGTGAGCAGAGTTCTGAGCGCTCCGCCACACCCAGGCCCTGTGTCCCCATGAGACCACGGTCAGTGCTGCCCTGCGCTCTCTGGCCTGCAAGACACCAGGCCCCAGCTCTGCCCTCCAGACTCACAGCAGCAGACACACAGCTCCGAGGAACCCTGAAAGGCCAAGACCACCAGGTCAAGAGAACTGTCACCAAATGTGGCTGCGAGCTGAGACTTGCAACAACGGAGGGACACATGACGTTCTGCGAATGTGTGAGCCCAAAGGACAGAGGCCGCCCAAGCCTGGACCAGTCTGCACAGGACAGTTTCCGCAGCCCCGTCACCATTTTATAGCAGGAAGTCTTCAGATGTGCAAGGAAACCCTGCGGAGACTGGCCAGGCAGAGGGCCTGAGACCAGGAAGACGGCACAGGGACAGAAGTGGCAGTGGCAGGGCCTGCTGGATGCCCCGTGGCTGGTGGCGGCTTGGACAGGAGGCGTGGGGGGCCCAAATGGCATGAAGCAGCCAGGGGCCACACTCCGGAGCCTGGCCTGGCAGGACGGCGGGTCCCGCGTGCACCCCATCCTGGGCCCCAGGCCTGCTGCCCGGCCCCACCTGGCCTGTCACGGTCCCCTTGCCTACATTCCTTGGTCGTCATCATGTGTGACGTCAGGGGAACAGGTGGAGAAGGTACATGGCAATGACAAAGAGCCCGTAGGGCCTGCTGCTACCAACAGTGTCACAGAGCCCACGCCGCTTGGGACAACCCGAGCAGGGGCCCTGGCGTCACTGCGGACGGAAGCCCTGCAGGAAGTCCCTCTGACAGGTTGCAAACGGAGCCCTGCGCTCCAGGATGAGGCCTGGCGACCACCACCCACCTGTTTCTCGAGCCCCGGGCGCGGGGGGGTGGGGGGCTCACGCTTACCCGGCATCACAGCCATCGCAGAGGAGCAAGCGGTCCTCCCGGTCACTGTGGCCACAGACCTGCAGAAGGTGGGGTCCTCGTCCTCGTCCTCGTCCTCAGCAGCTCTGGCGCTCTGCACCGGGATCTGGAGGCAGACGGCACCGCATTCACGTGGCGGTCGGAGCCCAGGTGGCACGCGGCCCGACGCGCGGCCACTGTAAGAGACCCCTCAGCTCCCGGAGACCACCCGCGGGTGCCGACGTCCGGAGCCCCAGGTGCACACGGACGTCACGTTCCCGACCATTCCGGGGCAGTCAGCCACGAAGAAAACACAGCAACCCCACGGAAAGGCTCCGAGCAGAGCCAGGAAGAAACAGCCCAGGGACAGGCACAGCCCCACCACGGCGTGACAGGCCACAGCCCTCAGGCGGCCCCGAGCTCTCCGAACAGCCACCACCCAGCAGGTGCGGAACTACAACCACCAAAGGGTGACGGTCACAGCTGTGCCCCGGGGACTGCGCCACAGGTGTTCCCAGGGGCCTCACGACGAGGCGTCCAGCACTCAGCCCGACCCGCGGAGCTCTGCAGACTGGCCCTCGGCAGTGCAGGTGGCCTCTGTCCCCTGCCCGCCTCCTGCCAGCCCACCACCTGAGAGCCCAGCCCAGGAACTGGCCTCCGCTGCTCACTTCCTCCACTGTGCCAGGAGCCCCCAGGTGCCACACCGAGACACCCTGCTGCCTGCACCTTCATGCCAGGCGAGGCCCACAGCCCTCCTGCATGCTGCCACTCGGATCTTTCCCCCACAAGGCCTCGCCCCGGGACAGCGCGGGCCCGTGCGCTTAGCGGGCAAACCCTCCGAGAGAACCGCCTGCGCGGAGACGGCCCGCACGCCAGAGGCCTCGGCGGCCCAAGGCCCAGCCCTGCGGGGAGAGCAGAGCACACGGGGCTGGAAACAGGGGCCTGACCTGCAAAACCAAAGCTGCCACCTCCCGCACGGACGAGGGCACGGCGCAGAGGATGCCGGCCTCCAGCAGAAACGCGCCGACTCGGAGGCCGAGCCCCCGCACGTGGCTCTGTGCACCCCGCCAATGAAGGGGCAGGCCTACAGCACCGAGACGCGCCCTCCTACGCACGAAACCTAAGGCGCGTCTCTGAAGAGCACGCGTGCAAATGCAAGTGCTGAAGGGGGAAGGCACGTGGCCCCGGTGCCAGCCTGCGTGGCACACGGCCACGGCCACGCACTCTGCGAACCCTGGGCCCGGGGCCAGGCCGGGCCGCCCACGGCCACGCCTCTCCCGGCTGCCGCGGCTCGAGACAGCAGCTCTGGCGCAAGGAGGGGTGCAGGAGTGAAGGACAGGACTGCGAGGAGCCGCCCGTGCCACCCTACCACGCCCCACTGGCCTCCCCCGGGGCCCATGCAGACCCGGCAGGGCTACGGGTGGCATTTTGGGGGATTTCTCAAAAGCTTTTGACCGACACTCACTCGTTTCAGAAAAACCAGTCCACCTCTCGAAGCGTATTTCCCCACGACACAGTCGTGAACCCCAGCCCCGGGGGCGCTGCGCCAACACTCACCTTCTTCAAGACTTTCCCGCCGCAGCAGGCTCGGATACAAATACACTTAAACACAGTGCGGTCGACTGGGCAGGAGTTGGCGTTCTGGAAGAGACCAGGGCTGCGTCAGGACGCTGACAGCCCCAGTGCCGTCAACGCCGCACGCGAATGGGAGCCAAGTACCGCTGACCACCTGTGTCACCGGGCCCCGTGCTGGCTGCTAGGGACACAGCAGTGAGAGACAGGAACCCCTGCTCGCGGAGGAGAAAGGACGGGAGAAAAGGCGTGTGTACATCACAGCACGTACTGAGAGCTAAGAAAACCGAGGGGTGGGTGAGCGGGGACGCGGGGACAAGGGCGTGACTTGACCCCTGGGCACACCCCCGCCACGGGCCTCTGCTCAAACCCTCTGCCAGCGTCCCACGGGGCCACCTGCTGTTGCCTAGTGAGCGAGAGGGCTTCTCGACATGGCGTAGGCACGCGTCAGACACACGGCAGGCGCTCCGCTTCCGCTGACAGTTCGACACACCTGAGGTCCTAGTGCCCGGCTGCCTTTACGGGTACGACGTATACACCAACACGCACGCACCTCCCCATGTGTTTCGATGAGCTCTGACAAACTGACACCCCGGGCAGCCACTGCCCGAGCCCCCAGCACCACGGCCCGCCCCCGAGCAGCCCCGTGGGGCGCCTGGGCCGGGTGCCGCTTCTGGTCTGGGTGGTAAAGAGGGGCTGCTGTGCGCATGCCCGGCGTGTCCAGCAGACACGCTTGGCCCTTCCTCTTTGCTGGCTCGCAGGGCGCCAGTGTGGCCCCACACGCGGCGTGCTCGGTCTCCTGCCCAAGGCTCCCTGCAGCTGCGCAGAGCTGCTGCCTTGCGATGGCACGTGCACGTCCTGGGAACCTTGACACCTGTACGTGCTGTCCACTCGTCAATCTCCTCTGACCAGCTGAGAGCCTCATTCAAGCCCTTCGCTGCTCTCTGACCCAGCCGCCTGCATTCTCCAGGGTACTAACCTCACTTCCGGCCCAGAAGCCACGTGGCACTGTGTGTGTGGGGCCAGCCCCTTACCCACCTCACACATGCTTACAGAGGGCCCCCCATCTGTGACTGAGGTGCTGCCTGCCACCGGCTGTGTGCGCTGTCTCCTTCAGTCCCCATGCCACATTCCTGCTGCCCATTTCCCATCCTGGGCAATTCCAGTGTGATCACTGGAGTTTGTAAATCTCAATATCCAAAAGGTGATTACCCACTTCTCAAAATTAGCTCGGCGATTCCTGGCATTTTCTTTCCATCCAGGAGGCACTTCACAGCCCATTAAGTGCTCCAGACACGGCCACGTCTCGGATGAACCTGCATCCCTACTGCCCTCTCTCTGGAAGGAGACGATCCTTTCAGAAAGTGGTCCTTCTGCACTTTGTCTCGGCTGTTTAGAAAACCTCTTTAAAGTCTAACACATCTTATGAATTGTTTCTGAAAACGCTACAATTTCTAATCTTTGTTAACCTGTATCCAGCAATCTCGGGGAGCGCAACATTCTGACAGCTCGTTAGTAAACAAACACCTGCCATGATCCTCAATTTAAAGGGGACCTTCTTCACGCGCCCCAGATCTAAACTGAACATAAGCCGGGCAGCAGAGCCACCAGCACAGGGCAGGACTGAGGTGGCGGAGGCAGAGGAGGACCCCCAGCGATCACACAGGAAGCCCCAGCCAGCAGACACATGGCCATGTGGTGGCACAAGTGACTCTCCGTCCTGGTTCACAGGTGGCCGGATGGGGTGTTTCTGAGCTATCTGGGAAAACGAGGACAATGGGGCTGGGTGTCAGAGGCTGTGTTGTCACTATCAGTCTCACTGGGTCACATGACAGTGTGGAGATCTGTGACCTTCAGTGTCCGTGAAGGTGAAGTTACAGGTGGAGCGACAGGAGTGGGCAGAGCTCAGGATGGCGGAGGTGATGGTTCTTGGAGACGGTGGGGTCGCAGAGACCACCGCTCACCTGCTTACTCTACGTCTTTGGAACCCTCCCCAGCAAGGGGCGGGGGCTACTTCTACAGCTCAGCCGAAGTGCGCTGTGTGCTGCTGGTAAATGCCCTCCGCCTGTTTTAGGATAGTCCCTTTCCTTGCTGGCCACCACGAATCAGCACTGAGCAGAACGCCATGCTCTCTGTCCCTATAGATGCCTGCAGGCGCAGACCGGGTGACGCGCACGGGCCGACGAATCAACGAGTCATTCAGACAGGTCCCCAAAGGACATGGGCCTGACAACCCTCATGCAAGGTGCGTCACCCACAACCCGAGAGCCAACCACGCGGGAGTCTGAGTCAGGACAACCGTGTGGTCCACTTCCACCACAGAACAGAGCTGGCCAGCTAGAGGCCAGCCGCAGGCTGGGTCCCCTGTAGTCAGCGGGAGCCGTCCCGAGGGAGGAAGGACCCCTGAGAGAAGCCACCTCACCTTGGACCATTCCACGATACAGTCCAGGCAGAAATAGTGGGCACAGCTCTGCGGTGTCCCCACAGCCTGGCCCTTGAAAGTGTTGAGACAAATGGGGCAGCTCTCAGAGTCGTCGTCGGAGTTCAGGGCATCACCGGCCTCCAGCCTCCCCTGAGCGTCCGCCATCATGTCCGTGTTATCGTCGTCTTCGGAACCTTCAGAACCTTGGGGAAGAGCAAGTGGCGTGACCACGTGACCTGAGCACGGGGCGCCAGCGGCCACAGCTGCCGCAGGAAAGCGCGTTCCCAAAGCCCACACCCGAGGGACAGACCCCTTCCCAGAGCCCTGCCAGGTGCGACCGGCACGGGCACCTCACCTCTGGCTGCTTCAAGCCAAGACGACACGGCCCTCGCTGAGCAGCCACCCACCCCAGCCCCCGCCAGGGCTGAGTCGGAGCCTGCAGGTGGCAGAGTGCCCATGGGCCCGCCCACCTCCCACAACGGGGGGGCTAGAGAGCCCCTCCCGGCACCCCGGCCCTGCCTCCGCCTGGTGGGCGCGAACTGTCCTCCCTGAGCGGTCTAGGGTTGTCCTTCTGCAGGATGCGGAGCACACCAGCCCCTAACCGGGCCATCTGGCCACCAGAGCGTCTGAAGGTCGGAGTAGGGCTAGGGCAGGAGATGCCTTCACAGCACAACGTATGTGTTTCTCTTCCCTGCCCCCAAACTCCACCAAAATAAAGGTGCATGTGCCACAGACAGAGACAGGAGAGAGTGGCAGCAGGGGCCCCACCTGTGCCCAAGCCTCGCCCAGCTAACCCTCTGACAGTGGGCAGGACCAGCGCCCAGGCCCTGCCACTCCCGGGCAGAGAGGTTACGGGGTGGACTCGGCCTCATCAGGCGAGCCCCCAGCAGCAAAGGCAAACAGCCAGCAGAAGCTGCCAAGTGAGGGGTGGCCACAGGGCTCGGGGTGGTCCCCACCCGGCGACGGCCAGAAGAAGGACTTTGGACCCAAACCACAAGGACCTTAACACGGCCAGTGAGCAGTGACCCTGGACGAGGACACTGAGCCTCACGTGGGAACTGTGGCCCCCTGACTCCTCGATGTCAGCGGGGGGAGACTGAGCAGAGGGCCAGCGACCCGGCCCTGGATGGCCGACCTGTAGGACACTGAGATCATGAGCAAGCTGTCCCAAGCCACCACATTTGTGGTAAGTTGTCACATAGCAGGAGAAAACGAGTAAGGTTGGGGGTTCAGAAAACTTTGGAAGATGGCAAGTGGAAAGCCAAGTGACAAATGACTTTTTGTTCAGTGTTTCTGCTTTGCTGAGGGCCCCAGGGGCAGAAGCAGGTGGAGGCCAGGGGGCCTGACTCCCATGATACCCCAGGGGCTCAAGGACTGAAGGGAGGCAGAGCTGGCCACCGGGGCCCTCTGCAACATTTTGGACCACAGAGCAGTACCTCTGAAGTCTCTGAGGAGCCATGACCACCGAGCGTGAGGGTAATAAGGAGCAGGTGTGCAAGGCCCTTAGCCACTGACCTCCCTCACTTCTCCGGGGCCGCTGGAGATGCCTCCCCACGAGACGACGGTGTAGCCTGGTGTGGCCGCTGGCGGCAGGCCCCAACCCCAGTGCAGATGAGGGCAGGGCACCCTCAAAGTGCCCAGTTCACAAGAGGACCACACCGGAAGGCTTCTGAGTAACAGAGTGAGAGGAGAGGCCACAGGACAGAGCCCCAAATCTGCTGGCATCCTGGTTGGTGGTCCCAGGCCACGGCCCCCCTCGGGCTGTGGTGAGGCTGCCTGAACCGGGGCGGGGGGCCCTTCCACTCACTGTGTCAGAACACGTGGGTGCTTGTGCTGTCCCTGGGAAAACCACCTCACCAGAGAGACTTATCACATTATGTCACCGAACCGCAAGGAAGGATGACAACAAAAGTGAGCCATTGCCGCAGCTGAAGATGAGGATTCACCCCAGGGAACTGTCAGGCAAGGCCCACTGTGCCAAGCAGCTTTGCCCCAACTTTTCAAACCCCGCACTGGCCGATGTGCCCAAGGCCACCATTCCACTAAGGATCTTTTAGAACCAGCTGTCCCGTCACAGTGAGAGAGGTCACAAAAATGCCGCCCACATGTCAGCACTCTTACCAGATCCATCTTCCAGGTCCCCCTCCTCGTCCTCTCCATCAGAGCTGTCACTGAGCTCACTGCCCGTGTCATCCTCAGAACCCCCACTGTCGCTGTCACTGCTTTCTTCTAGACGGGCACAGGCAAAAACAGGGCCGGGGCAGAGTCACAACCCAGGCTGATGCACACACCAGCCCTGGGCTGCCAGGGGCGGGGGCGGGGTGGGCGGGTAGGGTGGGGAGCGGAAGTAGCAGGCTTTCGCTCTATTTCAGCATCAAGTCCATGAAAAGTACACAAAAGCAGGTACCACTCTAGCAATTTAAAAGCCAGGAGCAATTTTAAAGAGATCAAAACACAGGTAGAGGACATCGAGACAACAGCCAGGGACTCAGCTGTTCCCGGAGCCGCAGCCTGGAGCCAGCAGGCGGAACCCCACTCCCTCTGCGAGGCGTGGCGCAGGGCGCTGGGGGAGGAGGGGGAGGGCTCACCAGCGTCCCTGGCCAGGGCAGCGGTGCTGAGCTGCGGGTGCACATCCGGCCCCGGGCTATGGTCCTCAAACTCATCCAGGCTGTCGTCATCCATCGCTGGACATTGGAGTTCAGCTCTGAAACAAACCAGAGTCATGGAGTTGGTTCCCAACTGTGCCAGGCTGCAGAGCTCCCGCTCAGAAAGAATGGCAGTCACTCTTTACACATCACATCCCCAGTGACACGTGTCCATCTCTAAGACAAGGAGGCAGAGCTGTGAGAGAACGCACACAAAGCGAATCCCTACAACAAAGACAGAGCGAGCGCACAAGGGAAACACTGCTGCTTATCAGCAGAGCAACCTCCGATCAGATCTGTTTCCAGCACACTTCGTTTAGCCTCAGCGGGTGATGTCGGCAAGAAATGGCTTATCAGGAACTGAGGCAAAGAAGGGCCTTCAACAGGGGGTGGTCTCCAGAAAGGTCCAGGTGACACGCAGGGCCCTCTCCCTACACTCATGACACGCCCCCGTTGGCCAAGGTGGGCCAGCAGGCCTCCACACCCCTGCCCAACTAGAGGCCATGAGCGCATGCTGAGGCTCCTGACCACCCCCGGAAGACACCCCGGGGCATCACTGACCCTGGACACTGTGAGGAGCAGAGTGGGGACATGGGGAGCAGAGGCCCACCCTTTGTGGGCCCTATCTCTAAGTGGGGATACCTGTCCTGCCTACTGTGCAAGGCCACAGCAAGGATGTCACGGAAGAACGACAGAAATGACCTAAATGAGCAGGACGTAATGCTCCTCCTATACCAAGGCCTCCAACTGTGGTCCCCAAATTAGGGTTTCTTTCTCATCAGTGTCACGCACCCATTTTCCAGGTGACCTTTAGGGAACAGCCCCTCAGGGAGTCATTCAGTAACTCAATGAGACCTGGTGAAGAACCCCCTCCCTCCCCCCACCGCAGCACAGCGGGCTCCCCCCAAGCCCAGTCTCCATGGCCACAGGAAAGGGATCCTATGGGACCAGAAAGCAGAGGGACAAACCAAGCTCCAGGGGAAGGTGGGCCAGGCCAGCATGTGCCCAGTATCCAGAGGGTCTCTCATTCCCAGATCCCGCATGTAGGCAAGCGGAGAAGGGTGGTCACCAGCTCTGACATTCCCAGAGAACAAGCCCCTGCAGAGGCCAAGACTAGAACTGGACCTAGGGCCCAATTCCCGTACAAAGCCCAACTTTAGGTGGTTGGGGTGGTGGAGAGGGTTGATTTAACGAGATTATCAATGGACATTTGTTGCTTCTCCCAGGACAGTAAACTTAGAGGGGTTCTGTGGAATCATTAACCCCATCTGACTAGGGGTCTGCACCCCTGTGCTTGGTGACGCATCGAGGCAGCAGGACCTTACCCGTCCTGTGCCCCATGCCCATGCCCTGGCCACGACCCCCGCTGCAGACACACTGACTGACGGTCGTGACAGGGCCACAGCCTGCGGTCCATCCAGGAGAGTGGTGCCTCTCCCACGGGCGCCATACCTGCAGTGGTCAGGTAAGAGAGCCTAGAGCTCTCTAACCACGGCTGTGACTGTTCCCATAATGGGATGCCGCAACATCATCCTTGGACCCTGCTCTGATACCGCCCGCCCCTCCTAAGTACGGCAGTTCCTGCTCCGGAGAAACACAGCCGTGAGGGAGGCGAACACGCGCAGCCCCCAGCCCAGCAGGGGCACCTGGACACCGGCAGATCCCCACCTGTGCTTCACACGCAGAAGCCACACGTACACAGAAGCGCCCTCGGCTTCTCCCTTGGTGCACTGAGACAGGCCCACCTGAGCGGGGCAGTGGCAGGGCCTGCCTTACAGGACAATGAGGCCACAGTGGGGCCTGGCACGGGGCTGGCCAGCAATGCCAGCACGGGAGTGAGGCTGGACTCCACCAGTGCCTGCGCCTCGGGGACTCAGTCCCGAGGGGCTAGTGCTCCTTCTGCACAGCTGCCACGGGGCCCTTGGAAGGCATCCTGACAGTCTCCACCAAGGGTGGCGGGGGAGTTCCTGTGCCCTGAGGCTGCAACCCCTTCCTGCACCACTACCGACCACAACTGTGGCAGCACCCCAGGAAAAGACCCCGGGGAGCTTCTGAAATACTTTCCCGAGCAAGTACCCCTGCGAACACCAAGAGAGCACGTGGGACACCCACCACCCGTTCTGTCGGGAACCCTGCAGTCATGGGGCTCCCAGCTTAGGACCTACTGGCCCCACCAGCAGCCCCAGATTGCATACGCCTGCCCGACACACCCCTACATCTGCCCGCACGTCCAGACCAAGGGCCAGGAGGCCATTTCTGCAGGGCAACCCACAGGCCCTCCCAGAGGCTGGCGGCACTCTGTGGCTCTCCTGTTCACCCTCCAGATTTAGGGAGACTAAGGGGAAAATTAAACCAGAATAAGGATTTCCCATTCTCTTCAAATTCAGGGACCCAACGCACCCACAATTTCAACCACTGCTAAGGAACCGGAAGAGCCTCTGGTGTGGGAACTGGCAACTGAGTATGGGTCAGGATCTGAGTGCCTGCCCACTGCCAGGCCCCGGCAAGCCTATCCGGCCAACTTGTCAGTCTTCACCGTCTGCCACAGAGGCCACAAGACCTCGAAACTAGAACGCAATGGAAGTCAAAAAGCGCGGGCCCACCGTACGGCACCAAGTCCACCCCGGACGGCTGCCGAGAGGACGAAGCTGCTCTGCCACCTGCCTGGTGCAGAGAACAGGCTAGGCAGTTATTCTGATTCAACACTTTTCCCACAGGAGGTAAAAAACAAATGGTCCAGGGAGAGGGAAGATGTGCGGGGTCCCAAGTCAACCTCAGCTTGGCCTTGGCTTCTGTCCAGTCCACCACTGCTGTAGAAACGAGAGGAGTCTGTAAACTCTGCGGCTGTGTAGCGCTGGCAAGTTACTTAACCTCTCTGGGCTCAAACCCAGTCTTCCGTAAAACAGGAAGGACAACACCTACTCCCGGAAGACGGCTGCGAAGACTACCTGAGGTGAGAGCTAGGACACCATCCCACCCACCGGCCCGGCCTGCCCAAACGTCTTCGAAGCCGAGGGCAGCAGTGACGACCAGGAGCTGCTAACGAGTTTGCAAAAGCTCGCACTGCGCTCCAAGCGGGAGGGCGACAGCGCGGCGGGCGGGGTGTCACAGGAAGAAGCGTCGAGGCTCCCAGCGGCCGGGACAGGAAGGCGGCGACCCCGGGAACCCAGAAGCAGGCCGAAGGACTTCCCGACT
The DNA here is from genome assembly GCA_003508835.1 of Eonycteris spelaea. Lineage (NCBI taxonomy): Eukaryota > Metazoa > Chordata > Mammalia > Chiroptera > Pteropodidae > Eonycteris > Eonycteris spelaea. Next base: position 179,935 of record PUFA01000436.1, read on the forward strand.
TCGGCGCGACGCCTCCTCGCGCCGGCCAAGGGGTCTCTGCCGCTGCCCCGCCGGCCGCCCCGGGCCAGCGCGGCGCAGGCCTCGCAGTGCGGGGCAGGCCGCAGACAAAGCGCGCGGAGCCGGCGGCAGCTCGCGCGGCCGGGGCACGGCGGGGCCTCCGGGGATGGCGCGGGCCCCGCACGTACCCGGTAACCTTGCGCTGCGCCGGCCGCTCCTAGGCGCTCACCGCCGCCGCCCAAGTGAGACAGGACTAGGCCTGGCCTGGCCTGGCCGCCGCCGCCGCCGCGCGCGCTCCCCAACCCGGAAGTGCACGGAGCGGGCTTCCGGGGCCCTCACGCCCCGCCCACTGGCGGGGACCACTAGGACCGGGGAGAGGAAGAGAGGCCCACAGCGGAGGAAGACGCCGCTCCTCGCGGCCGGGACCTCGGAGCGTCGGGAACACTGTATCCTGCCGGACGAACGCCTGGGTGACAAGCGCCCGAGAGAATCTGCGGGGCGCGAACCCCCGCCAGCCGGCTGTCCAGGGCCGTTCTCCCCCCCGGGAGCTGGTACAGTCCGACCCCGCCCGCCGCCCAGGGCCAATGGGAACGACCTTCCGGCACACCTGGGGCCCAAGCCGCGCCCCCGGGCTGGCGGCCTGCGGCTTGCGGACCTAGGGCGGCCCCCGAGAGCCCGGCGATGGCCGCCTAGTGGCGCTCCAGGGACGAGCAGTTTGGCGCCGTCTGTTCACTCGTGGACCAAGCACTGATGAGCCCTGCAGGCGCGGCTCCCCCAGGAGCGGGGCGGAGCGGAGACCACACACTCGAAGCGAGTCCCGCTCTGTCCACACACACAGCACAGTGAACACTGCCAGTTGTGCACCGCGTGATGTGTGATTCACGCTATGATTAAAAGATAAACAGAGTGGGACTCGGGCCTCAGGAGCCCGGGAGCCCACACCAGCGTTAATTAGATGGTGGGATGGACCTGGCAAAGACCAGAGGGCGGAGAGCGTGGACAAGCTGGCTGGACCACAGACGGGAGGACTGCGTGGCTGGAGAGTGGCCAGTGGGGCTGTCATGCTGGGCCAAAGACTGGGGCGCTGGAGGGTCTTGAGCAGAATGGCACGCACTGGCTTACAAGATTCCCTGGGCCGCAGGGTGGGAACAGACTAGAGCAGCCAGAGCAAACCCCAGGAGACCGGTGGCCACTTTGGTGATCCCCTTTCAGGGACCACCATGGCCCAGGCTCAAGATGGAACCCAAGATGGAAGCCATGGGGGAGCCTGAGGCACACACTCAGGACATCCCTGAAGAGACGTTCAGTGGGCAGCTGACAAGGATTGGGCAGAGGCTGCACTGGAGATAAAAGCGTAGGAATTGTGCTGGGGCGGGAGGTGGCAGGAACAGCAGAGGACCCAGGCTCCCAACGTTAAGAGGTCCAAAATCTGCAAAGGAGACCAAGAAGGGGACCAGTGGTAGGGGCACGAGGAGAAAACAGGAGAGGGGCCCTAGGAGCCAGGCGAAAAAGGCGCATCAAGGAGGATGCCTGAGTAGAGGGAGGTGGTGGTCACTGGTGGCCCTAAGGACCTCAATGCTGGGGGCAGGCAGGTGGCTGAAGGGAGTTTAAAAAGAATGGGAGGCTAGTAAGCAGATAGCAAGCACCCATGATTCCTCCCAGTGGTTCTGCTGCCCAGGAAAGGGACAAGCAGAGGGAGCTGATGGGGAGTGGCCAAGAGAGGGTTGTTTTGCTTTTCCTGTTTACTATGAGAGGTAACAGCATCCTTATAGGCTCGGGAAATGACTTTGCAGAAAGGAAGGATGGACGGTCCCGGAGAGATGGGGAACTCTTCAGTGATTCCTCCCTGTAGCCTGGAGCAGTAGGATCTGGAGGTTGGTGGCAAGCACAGCACGGTGCCTCCTGGGTGTCCCAGGCCAGGTACCTGAACCTGGGCACTTGGGCTCTAAGTGTGTTAATCACATGACCTCAGGAGAGTCTCTCAACCTCCCTGTACTTGAGTGTCCTTAGTCGTAAGATAGGGATGTTGAGAGCTGGATGACTGAGTACAGGGACAGCACTTTGGGTAGGGTCCAGCGTGGTCAATACACTGCACCAGGCATCTCACCCTCAGCTTGGAGCTTGGCATGTGCTGGCCTTGCTACACACCATATCTACCTACTGAAGGCCATTAAATATATAAGGCCACTGCCTAGGAGAGGGTTCCAGATGTGGGGGGTGGGGGTGGGACATGCCACTGGAGCTGCTGGGAAAGAATTGGACAGCTTATGGCCACCTTGGATTTCCCTTGGAGAAGGGCCAGGCCCTCCCACCTGCATCTGCAGCTGCTCCTGGGAGCTGCAGGAGAATTATCATAATAAACACATGCACCCATGATGAAATGCAAAGAATACTTTCTCAGCAGGCAGTCTTGGGCACACTGTATAACCTACCCGGCCATGCCAACCTGTGCTCAGATGTGAGACCTGTCCCCAGGGAACTGCCCAGAGCCCCTGGTCTGGGCCCAAACAGAGCATAGCTAATAGTACCTCTTGAGAACATAGGCATATATTTGTACCTCCCACATGCTGACACCTCCAACACGCTGATGCAAATACCTCACCCTCCCATACACATGCGGATGCATTCCATATATACCTCCCATCAGTACCGTCACCTCTGGCACACACTGACCTGCCACCTCCCACATGCTAGGGCCAAGCAAGAATATGCATGTAAATCCCACCCACGTGCACTTCACAGAATGGCATCCAGAAGCCCTGGCTGTATTTCTGGTGTGTACTGGCACCCCCTGCTCCTGCCCCCCGCAGGCACAGGCAGGCACAGACATGGCACGCATGCTCCTCCCCTCCTGTGTCCCGGAGGGTGGATCTGGGGCGGGAGCTCCCCTGGTCTCTCCAGTCCAGGCTGGCCCTTTCCCGTGTCATCAGGCCTGCACACACACAGGGCCAGAACCAGAGAAGGAGAGAGACAGGGCTGTTCTCTGACAGGAAGGCAGTGTGCTAGTGTCCTGAGGCTGCGGCAACAAATGACCACAGACTGGGTGGCTTAAAGCAACATAGTCCTGCAGGCCAAGTCCAAAACCAAGGTTGGCAGGGCCACGCTCCCTCTGAAATCGGTAGGGAGAATCTTTTCCTGCCTTTTCTGGGTTCTGTGTAAATACACCTGTCATTGGATTTAGGGCCTACCTAGATAATCCAGAAAGATCTCTTCTCAAGCTCTTTAACTTAATTACAGCTGCAAAGACCCTTGTTCCAAGTAAGGCCACATACACAGGGGCTAGGCATGAGGACAAATCTTTTTGAGGGGCCATCATTTGACCCACTACAGAGGGTGATAAGGATGCATCTGGAACCTACCGGAACCTACCAGATTGGGGACACAGCTGGGGGTTGTAGCAGCTGGGCAAGACAGGAACTGGGAGTCACTCTGACTTCTGGCCTCTCCATGTTCCTGAGTCACAGACTTCTTCTCTCCAAACCCCTGCCTGTTTTGAAGCTGTGAGTCCCACAGTTCCTAGGGGTTCCCTCAAGACCACATGATCCAGGCCTGCTGATGCCTCACCTTTTGACCCCAGTAGAACTGAGCCAGCTCATTGCTCCCCGTGCTCCTTCCCTGGCCTCAGGTGGCCAGACTGCACAGCACCCTGCACCAGGCTCCACGTTCCCGAGGTCCCAGGCAGGGACACATGCCTCCCTGGGGCCCTGGCATTGAGCCACCCAAGCAACAGTTGTGAAGGAAAAAATGAAGTGAGCAATGGTGGGAAGGGTGCAGGAGGGGCTTGTGCCAGGTTTGTGGCAGCTGGAGGGCCCCAGCCCTGGCTTATGTGGGATGCAGGTAAGTCACGGGGACAAGGAGGACAAGGAATGGGGTAGTGAGTTGGAGGGCAGGAGGCCTGGAAGGCTGCCAGGGGGCTGGGGTGGCTGAGGCTGGGGGGCAGGGCCCCTGAGCAATGGGAAGAGGAGGGGCCCTTTGGAGCTGCCTGGAGCCAGGAGAGAGGTCTCCTGGGAGGGCCAGTGTTCCAGGCAGGCGCCAGTGACTGATTGATATGAGAGAGGTGGGGGGGGGGGAAGGGGGAGCACTTGCTGACCTTGGAAGGGGCACAGGGCTTATGAGGACCCTGTGCCAAGAACAAAAGGGAAGCAGGCACCTCTCTGCCCCCTCAGGAGCCCAGATGACCCGATTCCGCTTCAGGGAGCCCCCAGCCACAGAGGAATCATGAAGAGAAGGGGGCGGGGGCCAAATGTCCCTTAGCTGCTACTCCGGAACTCCACACAGGAATCTACAACTCCAGGTCTGAAACTGTCCATCCTCTAGATTGATAACCTTTTCAGCGCCCCGACAAGACCGGGCTAAGGGCAGGGACGAACCTCCCAGGGCCCTGCGCTCCGCGCTGCGTACTCGGACTTCGAGCCTTCCGTCGTGACAGGTCCCACAGGAAGGACCGGGGTCCGCGGGGCTGGCCCACAGGGGTTGAGGGGCAAACCAGACCGAGCCAAAGCCCCGCCCCTCCAGCCAGATAGTCCCGGGGTGGGTGCGGGAGGCGCGGGCGGTACGTGCGTCCCGAGGCCGAAGCCCCTCCTGGGCCCCGGCTTCTGCTACGTGCTCAGAGCCCCGCGGGCTCCCGGAGAGGCGCCGTCCGCCACGGGGAAGGCGGGGAGAGCTCCTCGGGTCGTACCACCCGGCCGGGCCGGCGGGGGAGCGGCAGCGCGAGGCCCCAGGCCCCGCCCGGCAGGTGGCGGCCCCGCCCCCAGGCCGACGTGCGGAAAGGAACGCGCCGGCCGCGCCCGCAAGGGGCTGCGCGGCGGTGGGCGTGGCGTCCGCCCCCCACCTCGCGCTCACTGGCTGCGGCGCGGCGGGGCGGTCCCGGCCCGGCTGGCCATTGGCTGCGGGGCCCTCACATTTGCATACGGGCCGGGCGCCGGGCGCCAGCGCGGGGCCGCGGGGGCGTGAAGGGGCCGAGGCTGCTGCCGAAGTTGGGCTGGGAGTCAGCGACGGCTCCGCGCCGGGGTCGCAGGTGACGCACAAGGGGTCCCAGGCCGGTGGGCGGGGGCGTACCCCAGAGGCCCCCCTCTCCTGCGGACTATGGGGGCTCGGACGTCCAAGTTGGAGGGGACGGAAGGGTCGGGGTGCGGGACGACCCCTCCGCCTGCACGGCGGTCCCTCCAGGCGCAGGGCAGCCACTGCCCACCGCACACTGCGCTGCTCCGGACCCACTGTGCGTGTGACAGCGGCTGATCTGTCTCTGGGCAGCGCGATCGCCCCGGCCCCTCCGTGACCCTGCTCAGTCGGGCAGGGGGAGGTCTCACCGGCTCGGAAGGCGCGCGCCAAGGCGAGAGTTGGGGGAGGCCAGGGCGCCTTTATGGAAGGGTCTGCCTGTCTACGCTCAGCAGACACCCAGGGGGAGAAAGGGGGACACTGAGGGCTCAGGTTGGACCCGATGCCCTCTTGGAGGGAACTTTCTTTTCCTTGTGTGTCGCAGGGTGCCAGGATGTGCACGGTTCCTGGGTTGGTCTTCTGGATGTCGCCAAGCTGAGGGCAGCCCTGGGCAGGCACGGGTGTTGTGGTCAGAAAACTCAGCCATCGGGACCGAAGCCTCTAGGATCATCCTCTAAAGAGCATCTCTGGGAACTTTTTAAAGGAAGATAGTAACACTTCTGGCTTTTCTGTGCACTTCTGCCACTTCAGCAAGGCCACTGAGGAGTGAGGACGTGCAAGACCCATTTGTAGTGCCCAGCAGTGCACCCCTCCCAGAGGTGGGGGGCGCCTGGCGGAGTCCCTGCCTGTCCGCTGGGCCTGCCTTCTCTGCTGGGTGCCCTCAAGTCTACGGTAAATGCCTGCTGGTCGTTTGTGCCCAGGGCCCGCGGGTGCCAGGATGCCGCGGCAGGCCCTGTCCTCTCCCCACGCAGTGGAGGGTGACGGCTGGAGCCGCGTCTGCAGTTGGCAGAGAGGTCTCAGGGACTTGTGAGGGCTTAGACGCCCCTTTCCTGTCCTGGTGGTCACTGTGCTGTCACACCCAGCAGGTTGGGCAGGTGACAGGGAAGCTATGGCGGCCTTGGGGTTGAGACAGCCCTAGAGGGCACTCCTGCACTGGGGGTGAGAAGGCTCTGAGGCCAGCAGGGGCTCCAGTGCTGTCCCCCAACACAGCCTGGCCCTGAAGGGCAGCAGTGACCAGTCACAGTGGTCCTCACACTAGGCAGGGTCCTGCCTCAGCCTCCGGAGAGCCTGGCCTGGTCCTGCCATAAACGGACATGGGTGGCGGGGCCTCTCCCCCTCCCGCCCCCGCACAGCACAGCTCCCGTCACTGTTTTCAGTGTACCAACAGTGACCGTTTAAAACTTAAAAGTAAACTTTTCAGCCACTCACAGGTTTGCTCAGTGATCTGAAGCACTTTGGGCACTTTTTGGTGCTGGGGGATTTGTCCACTAGACGGCTGGAGGAGGGGGATTCTGCCCCTTTCTCGCCACAGCGCCCTCCTCCAGCTTTTCCCCCTCCCCCCCAGGTGGAGGGGGGGGCTCGTTAGCTCGCTCAGAGCCAGGAGCAGACCAGGGACGAGCACCTGGCGGTGGTTTCGGAAGGAACAGGTGTCCCTCAGAAAGAGACACAGGCCAGGGGTGTGTGAGCCCTGCCGGCTCCGGGCCCGAGTCCCACTAGGGGCCAGGAAACTTGGTGAGGAAGCTCACGACACGGGATGGTGTGGTCGAGTCCTGCCCTCTCCATCTGTGTAGGATGGTCCCTGAATGGCACCTGCCCTTGCCCCTGCTGGCCTGTGTACTCGGTGTGGGAGTTGACCCCATGCAGGACTCAGGGCTGGAGCCCAGAGGTCATCCAACCTTCCTGGGTGTGGGTAGGGGCCGCGGGTGAGGGACGCAGGCCCCTCGGACCTGGTGATGGCCCTCGGGCCCTCCACCTGTGGCATGGCCCCATCAGCCTTTCCAACTCCAGGCTACATTCCATGGGACCCTGTGCTTAGTCCTGTCTGGGGCTATAGGTCCGCCTGCTCCAGACCCCTAGGGACAGGTTGCTGTGAGCCAGGCAGCAGGCTCAAGCAGCCTCACAGACAGGAAGCCTCCTTCTGCCACTTGTCCTGTCCAGCCACTCCGGATCTGCGTTCCGTCGCAGGCAGGAAGCGCCCAGTCCTGGCTGCTCGCCTCAAGCTGTACTCTTGGCTTCCTTGTTCCTCATGCTTAGGACTTCATGTCCCCTATGGTCTGCCCTAAAGGAAGTGGGGAGCACTGGACACAACTCAGGGGCCACCCTAGTCCAGTGGAAGGCTGACTGCATCCCAAAGTTGCTCACCCCAAAACTTAGCACCCCATGATCTTAGATGTCCCCACCCTGCTCCTCCATATTGCTCATGGTGACACCCAAGGTTTAGAGTCCCCCAAACTCTGGTCATCACATCCCCGATCCTAGCCACAGCCCTTGGAGCTGGGAGCCTGTGGCCCAGCCCAGGACGCAGCTATGATCTGGACACCTGCCCTTATTTCAGAGCTGCAGGCCAGCAGCAGGGCTTCATGCCCACCTGGAGAAGGGGTTGTTGGAAGGCAGGGCGGCCACACCCCCAAAGGGCCTATAAACTGCTCTGGGCAAAGCTCCCTGGGCCTGGGTGACCTGGGAGTCCAGGCACACGCTCCCACGAGCTCTCAGACTTAGTCAACCTGACAGGCAGGTCTGGCGTGTCCTTGAGTCTTCACACCCAGAGTGGGTGGCAGCTCCTGCTGCTGGTGAAGAGCAGGCCAGAAGGGGGAACCCAGGGGAAGGGGGTCCAGGGGACCCAAATCAACTACAACAGTAGGCTCAGCCCCGGGGTGGGTGGGCACAGAAGCCTGAAGTGTGAGGCTCTAGAGGCCTAGCCTCGCATCCAACTGACTACTGACCCCGGGAACCCCCTTCTCCGAGGCTCTGGACAGCTCAGGGAACTCCGGGTTGACCCTGGGTGGAGTCCCAACTGCTAGAGCCCTCAGTCCCTGCCTAGTGCAGTCTCAGCATACACTGAAGTCACTTGAGGCAGTTTATTGAGGCATTAATGTCGTGGTAGGGGGGACAACGTGGGTACACGCGTATACAAACGCGTATGTAGTGAAGGGTGCCTCCCACAGGCAAGTACATACCCAGACTGAACAGTATCCACGTATCTCCTGTCCCGGACAAGGGGCCATGGCATTCAAGGCCTAATGAGTTCTGCGCTGGCCATGCCCCAGCTTCTTCAGGGGGCTGGGCAGAGTTGGCAAGGACCAGGGCGAGCATCTTCAGGCTCCCCGCCCCCCGCAGCAGAAACCCCATGGCTCCGAGGCGTTCTGTCCTGGGCCTAGGGCACAAGGGCTTCCAGCTGCACGGGGGAGGGAGTCCTCTAGGACCGTGACTCTTGCTGTCCAGGCCGGGCTGGCCTCGGCTGCCCTCGCTCATGTCGTCAGAGCCCGGGGCTGGGCTGGCAGTGGACGTTCACTCTGGGCAGAAGCTGCTACCTCCAAGAGTTCTGCCTCATGGGGGCACCTGTGGAGAGGATGCAGGCTGAGGGGGTTGAGGGGCCACAGGATGATCCTGTCCCACCCAGAGTCAGGCAGAGACACATACCTTCTGGGCTCAGACTGGACACGAGGGCGGGACTCTGGGGGCCTCCTGGGAGGGGCTTTTCTCTGGCTGAAGGCATAAGATCCTGTGGGGAGAGCAGGTCAGTATGGAGCTGACTGGGCCCCACTGAGCCAGTCACCCTCCAGAACCACCGACCTGTGTGCCCGGGGAGGCCCTGTCGGGCCGCGGGGCGGGCGGCAGCGCAGCCCCCGTCTGCTGGATGAACTGCTGCAGGTTGCACTGGCGGAGCTCCCGGTTCAGCTCCTCTAGCTCCTGGGCCTGGGCCTGGGGCACATGGGACCCTCAGGGGCACAGCCATGGGCTCCACGGGCTGGCACTCTCCCGAGTTGGGCCCCAAGACCCGGCCCAAACCCACCCGTCCAGGGCGCAGGAGCCGGAAGCTCACCTGCAGGGCGCGCTCCGCGGCCTCCAGCGCCCGGCTCACCAGGGCCAGGCTGCCCTGCACCTCTGCGCTCTGCCGCTCCTGGGCAGCCAGGTCCTGGCGCAGGCGCTCCGCAGCAGACGCTGTGGGCGAGGGGGGCCCAGGGGCCTCCGCGGCCAGGTGGAGCTTGGCCTCCAGGACGCGGGCCTGGGCATCCAGGGCCTGCAGCCGGGCGGCGTGCTCGGCAGTGGCCGCACTCAGCGCCTGCAGCCGCGCCTGCCCCTCGCGCTCTCGCGCCTGCTCCCGCCGCAGCTCCTGCTCCCAGAAGTCCTCCTGCCTTAGCTCCTCTGCGTTCCTCTGCACCCGCTGCGCCAGGCCCTGCAGGTCCGCCCAGGGGCCCGGCACCGGTGCCACAGGTACTACAGGCTCCGGCAGTGCAGGGCTGGAGGCCAGCCTGTGGCACTCCAGGCGGAAAGTCACCGTTCTGTGGGGCTCACGGCCCAGTGCCGGTCGTGGCTTCGGGGGGAGGCTGGCACGGATTGAACAGCGCTCGGGGGGTGGGCAGCTGTCCGAGGAGGGCCTCCCAGCGAGGCTGGGCCCTGTCCGCCTCAGGACAAACTGGACATCACTGGCAAACTGTCCACAGGTAGCCTGGGCACCCACTGGACACTCCTGGGGCAACAGCTGCCGTTCCTTGTCCCTGAGACGCTGCACGAGCACGAAGCGGCCCGTCTGGCCTGGGGTGGGGGAGAGGGGTCAGCCTGCGTCCCCCCACCCTGTCCACCCAGACTGAGGAAGTTGGGGGCGGGGGCAAGAGGGATCAGCAACCGGTCCCAACCTCCTTGGAAGACAGGGCCAGAGGGCCAGGCCCCACCCCAGGTCTACCTGTTGTGCCTGTCTTTCCCTGAGGGGACTCACCTATAGCTTGCGCCAGTGCGATGACTACTTCCTGACAGGTGGTCTGCTCCGAGACCCCACAGACCACGCGCTGGATGCCGTCCACCCACACTTTCAGCTCCATGGCTGCAGAGAGCATCCCTGTCCTGTAGGTGAAGGCCACAGGGTCAAGCCCTACCTGGCCCCGCCATGGCCTGGCCCTCCTCTCTTGCTCCTCCTGGCCTGCTCCTCACCCTAATACTGGTTCAGGGCTGCCGCCCAGCTCTCCTGCGCCCAGCCCTACCCGCAGGGCACACATTCCTGGGGTGGGGGTAGTCAAGACCAGCTCCCCCAAAGGGGAAACCAGTCTTCCCTCCCGGAGCACTGGAGCCTTCCCCACTTCCTAGCCTCCTCTTGCCCCGCCCCACTCCGGAACGAGGCAAATCATTAACCAGATGCAGGACTTCCTGCTCCCCCCCCCCACTCCAGTTACCTGGCGCAGAGGGCACTGCCCCTCCTGCGAGGCGCAGTCCCCAGGCACCCTAGGGCACCCGCACGCAAACCGGGCACCCTGCTGCCATGGGAACGCACCCTCCCCGCGACTGAGACCCCCGCCGTCCGGACCCACCAAGCCTGGCGCAGGCAGCCCACTCCCACTACCGCCGTTGGCTGCGCTCGCCCCTCAGGCCGCCGACCCCGCCGTGGGGCGGGTGCAGGTGCGGCGCGGCCACAACTGGCGGTAGTTGCTGCCCCTCCGTCGGAGTTGCTGCCCGGGCCGACCTCGCACTCAGGAGGCTCCCAGTGTCGGCGCGGCTCACCTGGACGCCCGCCGGCCTCCGGGGTCCGGACTCGAACCGGCTCCTTCCCCGCGCCCCGCGCGGCCGCAACCTGCCGCCCGCAGCGCCGCCGGAGCGCCCCGGGCTGCCACCCCATTGGCCTGCAGCCCGTGTGCCCCAACTCGCGAGTCCCATTGGCTCCTCGGTGCGCCCCGCCCTCCCTATACCTACGCCCATTGGCCACCTTCTCTGTGCCACGCCCCGCCCCTCCCCATTGGCTCCCCGCCCGGCCCGCCCCCGGCGGTGCCCAGGTGTGGGTGTGGCTTCGCCGCTCCGAGTGGCGGGTGGAGCCTGGGTCCACTCACGCCTGAAACCCGCGAACTACGCGGAAGCGCGTCTCGGCCGGTGACCTGGGGGCGGCGTGTGGGGCAGGTGTCTGGCCCCATTCCCGGACCCACTTGCTCTCAAGACGCCCAATCTGACGTGTCTCCCTTTTGAAAGGGGCGCCGGCCTGGGGCCCCGCAAGCCCGCCAGCGTCCTGAAGGCCCCCTGCTTGATGGCCCTGAGAGCCAGGGCCTCTTCGATCCTGCTTCATTAGGGCTCGCGGCGGCCGTCGTCGGGAGAGACAGGGGTCAGGGGAGGGGCTGAGGCCCCGCGGAGGAAACGTGAGGCTGCTGGGCCTCCGGCCCTGTCTGACAGCCCTGGTGTGGGAGGCCGCTCCGAGGTTGACCTGGACAAAGGCTCTGGGCTTTGCCTGAGCCTCCTTCCCTCCACCCCTTCATGTCCCCAGTGGGGCCCAGTGGCCTCCTGACCTGTGGATACATCCCTCTGCCTGGCCAGGCCTGCTGTCCATCGGAGGACCCCTGCCAGCTCATTGGCCATGGCCCCTCAGCCTCAGGGATCAGCCTGGGCTGTGGGGCGTCTTGCCGCCTGCCCTGTCCCACCCAGCACAGGCAGCCCCACATGAACCAAAGCTGAAAGTCTGCTAAGTGAATAATGAGTGGATGGGGTCGGAAGCAAAGGCTGGACAGCACTTGTCTTGCGCTCAGGTCTAGGGCCTTGCTTTTGCTCTAGGATAGACAGAACAGTTGCCATGGTTATGGGAATGTCCCTTGGGCTCCCCTCGGTGACCCAGGTGGTAGAGAGGGGCAAGGGAAGGTGAGGTTTCTGGCTCAGGGGTTAGGTAGGTGGGCATTGGCCACTGAGGGTGAAGAGGCTGTGGATGACACACAGGCAGGTGGGGGTCAGAATTCAGTGAGCCCCTCCCCCGACTTCTCGGGCTATCCACTGCTCCTCTCCCCCCTCCTCTTCAGCTCAGCTCACTGAGACCCGCATCCTCAGGAGTGTGGTCCTACGGCTTATGGACATACTCACAGAGCTGCAATGACCCCACTACTCATCCACAGATCCATCTCCATAGTCGGGTGCGGAGGGGCTGTGGGAACCCCACCTAGGGTTGGTGAGGACGTTGGGCTCAGTGACCATGGCAGGGGCTGCTGGTCACTCTGTGGTTCCCTGGGTCTGCGGACGTTAGTTGGGCAGCAGCTCAGCCTCTCTCAGCTTCTTCATCTGGATCAGCCCCTTGGCAGGGGAGGAAGTAGACCCAGGGCTCACTCAGAGCCCTGGTCTGGGGTCTCCCTGGAGGCTCCTGGTAACAAACAGCCCCTCCCCTCTGGGTGCTGGTATCTATGGCAACGCTATAGAGCCTTTCTCTCCCCAGGCCTGTTTGGATTTCAGGCCTCAGGTGAGTGCTGGGGTAGGGCCTTGGGATTGGAGGGACATGGTGTTGCGGGTAAAGGACCAGCACCTCTGGGGACCTGAGGTCCTGGGGGGCCAGGGTGATAGAAACCACAGGGAATGTAGTATGAAAGCCAAGGTGACATGTTGCCTGAGGATGTGACCTGCTGCCCTTGCTTGATCAGAGACACAGGTGTGGTCACCCACGTGACAGGCAGTCTGGTGTCCTAGGCGGTAGACACACACACAACACGCGCGTGTGCGCGCACGGCCTCCTTAGAGAGCAACACTCTGAACCCAGTGCTGTCTAGGCTGTCAGACACACTCATGTGCACCTGGCCATGCATGAGAGCCCCACAAAGGTGCCTGCACACAGGACACAGGGCAGACAGCCCCACCCATCTCAGCTCCTCTGAGAACATCGAGGATGGTCCCCAAGTCTTGCCAGGAAGCTAGAGAAGCCGGGGAAGAGGCTCTGTCCTCCCTGGTGGACAGAGAGCCAGTCAGTGGCCATCTGGGGCCTCCAGCATCCACGCCTGCAGACCTGGCGGCTCCTGCAGGCCTGAAGGACACCAAGCCCAGCTCCAAGAGTGTGGACTTCCCCCTCAAGCTACAGTAAGGAGAGGAGGGAGGGGCGGTCAGGCCCCTGAGCCAGGCCAGCCAGAGGGCAAGGCCTGATCAAGCAGCCGGGGTGCTGGCATTGCAGCTTGGCCCCCGAGTCCCTAGACCCCGCGCCCTGAAGCTGCTGTGGAGGCAGCGGGAACTAGAGGTCCAGGCGCTCCGGAGTGCCCTCCAGCAGCCCCAGAGCGCCCGGCGTGGCCGCATCCTGCAAGAGGTGGCTGGGTTCCCATTCGAGAGGTCAGTAGCGAAATGCTAGTCCCCTGGCCTACGCCTAACTGCTGCCTTCTGTCTGACCCCAACCCCAACCACTGAGCCTGACCGAAACTCTAACCTGACCCCAGCCCTGAGCCTGACCTCTGCCTCTAACCCTAGTCCTTACCTGACCCTAATCACCCACCCTAGCCCTGAAAAAGTTAGTGCACTGTAACCTTGCCCAGACCCTAACCTTGGACATGTCAGTGGGTGCTGACCTCAACCCAGGCCTCTCGGAGCCTGACGCCACTTGGGCCAGCGGCACTGTGTGCCCTCGGGCCCCTTCTTCCCCCCGCCCTGCCCTTGGCTCGCTGAGCGCGCCCCTTCTCCCAGGAGCTCTCACTGTCAGAAAAATCCTGCAGACCCAGGTACAGAAGCTGACTCTGGAGCTGAAGGAGCAGAAGGAACAGGCAGAGCTGGTGAGGGGCCAGGCGGCGGGACAGGGCTTGGCCTTGGGGTGGGGTCTGAGAAGGCCCCACCCACCTGTGAGCCCTCCTTGAGCAGGAGAAGGCACACCTGGAGGAGCAGCTGCTGCACACCAAGCAGTTGCTGCAGCAGGTGCAGGCCGAGCTGCAGGCCTTGGAAAAGTCCTGCCTCCTGCAGCTGGCCCGCTCCTCCTGGATAGGCCGCATGCTGCGCTCGTCCACCGGCAGTGTGGAGGTGAGCGTGCTCCACGCCCCTCCCGGCCCTCCGGGGACTTCCCCGACGGCCACATGCCCTGGGCACTGCCCACCTGGCACTCAGCGGTGGGTGCCTCAGGTGCTGGTGAGGTTCAAGGGGAGAGGTGCCTTGAGGGGACAGGAGTGTCCGTATCCCCAGCCCCTGCCTGCTGGTCTCTTGCCCCCTCTTGTAGGTGGTGACCGCGGAAACCCTGATAGAGCCCAGCGACTTGTCTGAGAACGATGAGGCCCCCCCTGCGCAGGAGGTGAGCCAGGTCCCTCAAGTGCGGTCAGGGTTCGGCAGGCCAGTGTGTGTGCGGGGGGCACATGCCTGTTGCTTCCCGGGCAGAGTTTCCGGCTCGAGGATGTGGACTGGAACAGTGTCGCCCATAGATACCCCAACCTCTTCACTACCACCAAGTTGAACTTGGATTACAAGTAACTGCACTGGGCAGGGACCCCCAGGGGCCAGGGGAGGGCAGGCTTGCCTCGGCAGATGTGGACTGGAGTCCAAGTTCCACCCTTTGTGTCTCTGGACAGGTCACCTGAACCTTGTAAGCATCAGTTCTCTGATCTGTAGAATGGGGTCGGGGAAGGGGTCCTGGGCCACTTCTGTCCTGCCATGAGCCCCTTCCCAGGCTGGCTCCTAGAGATGGGGACCATACCTCAGAGCACCCGCCAGCCTCGGGGAGGCTGGAGGAAGGCGAGGCTGGGAGTAGAAGCAGAGCGGGCAGTGAGCAGATGGTGACCCGCAGGCACCTCGAGCCTCAGACGCCCACGAAGCAACCCGTGGCCCCAGCACTTGAGGAGCGTGGCTCAGAGCCTAGCGTCCACCACGCGGAGCGAAGCTTCAAGAGTGTGGAGTGGAGGCCGCTGCCCTTGGAGGGCACCAGCAGCTCGGGAGGCGCTGACTCTGACTCGAGCAGCCCCCGGCTGGACCCAAAGTCTCGCGTGCAGAAAGTGACCGGGCACCTGCCCCGGGCAGCAGGCCACATGTCTGAGCAGACCAAACCGCAGGCCGGAGGCTGCCGCAGGGCCTCACAGGCAGAGCCTGACGGTGGGTGCATGCATCTCCCTGGGCCCTCCTTCCGGCCTGCTAGGCTGCGCTCTCTGCCCCAAGCCTTAAAGGGGGTCCCTCGGCCACCGGCCTTCTCTGGAGGCCAGAGGGAGGCCACTGAGGCCTCTGCAGCTGCAGCTGCTGGGATTGGGGAGGTCTTGGGGGGGGGGCAAGCACCCGGCTGCCCTGGATCTGACCCCTGGCACGCCTCCTCTTCCCCATCGGCCCTCAGGGCGCTGCAGGCCAGTTGGCCTCACACCAGATGTCCTCGATGGGCACTCCAAACGGGGGTCCACCTCCAGGACAGGCGTCCTCTTCCTGGATCAACAGGAAACCGACTTGGACAGGCCGGGCAAGACCGTCCCGGCCTGCAGTGCGGACTCCGACAGCTGGCGTCCTGGGCACCAGTGGAGGTGAGGGAGTGAGGTGGACCCCCAAGCGTGGGGGCTGGAGGGGGTCTCCCCGCGGGAGAGGCTGGGGGACCCAAGCACTCGCACACCGGGCCCTGCCTCGCCCCTCCGGCCGTAGCCCGACTGGCTCCTGCCTGAAGATCGTGGCGGTGAGCCGGCGCGAGAAGTGCGTCCGCATCGTCAACGAGTCGCTGGAGGAGACGGCGGACCTGGGCGGCTTCGCGCTGCAGCAGCTCCGGGGCGACTTCCCCGTGCGCATGTACCGCTTCCCGCCGCACACGCTGCTGGCGCCACGGCACTACGTCACGGTGCGCCCCGCGCCCCGCGCGCCCCGCCGCCCCCGCCCCTCGCCCGTGCCCCTCACCCACCCCCGGTGCTGTCCCCAGGTGTGGGGTGAGGGGCCTGGCAGCACCAAGAAGAAGCCGCCCTCGTCCCTGGGCCGGGGGACCGTCCACTTCCAGTCCAGCCGCGGCTGCGTGACGCTCCTTCTGAGCCCCAAGGGCGAGGTCAGTGCAGACCCCGACGGGGGTGTCGGAGGGCCGCCCCGCGGGCCGGGGGGTGACAGCGCGCCCCTTGCGCCCGTAGGTCCTCAGCAGGCACCAGGCCCCGCACTGCGTGACCCAGATCTCGAAGGCCTTCGACGACAACACCGACTTGTCCATCGACCGCTTCCTGCTCTCGGACGCCCAGTCCGGGGCCAACACCCGCGAGCAGCGGCGCCAGCCCCGACTCCCGTGCGACGGCCGCCTTCGGGAGGCCCGGGTCGAGCCCGGGAGTTCAGGGTGGGAACCGCGGGCCCCTCGGTCTCTGCCGCGTCCCCAGGCCCTGCCCCGCACAAACCGTCCCCCAGCCCCCGACAGGCCCGCATCCCACTTCCCCAGCCCGCGTCCCCGGCAGGCCCGCCCTGCCCGCGCGCACTCGGGCCCACACGACCCCCTCGCCCGGCCAGGACGCCGGCTCCGCTGCCGCGCCTGGGCTCCAGCAAGCTCTTCCGCCCGCCCGAGGTGCCAGCGCGGCCCGAGAGCGCGGAGACCACGACGCGGGAGCTCCTGCCCGTCGTCCCCGGTGAGCACGTGCGAGGGCGCGGAGCGACGGGGCGGCCTGCCCGACCCCCGTCACTCTCCCACGCAGACCACCGGCTGGGCCTCGCCGACTGCCAGGCTGGGAAGGAGCACAGGGTCCGGGTGAGTGCGCGCGGATGCCCAGCAGCCCGCAGCCCCGCCCTCCCCTTCCCCGCCCCGCGCCCCGCGCCCCGCGCGCCTCTCAGGCCCCGCATCCACCAGGTGTGCCGGAAGACCGTGGACCGGAGCTGCCCGATGGTGGCGCTGTCGGTGCAGAGCACGGCCGAGAGCAGATTCGGCTTCCGCTTCCTCAGCTGCCCGCCCATCACCGCGGACGCGTGCAGGCGGGTGTAGGGCCCATGTCGGGGCTGCACAGGTGCCTGCGCTCACCCGCCGTCTCCGTGACTGCCTCCGCGGGGGCGGCGCGCGTGGGATGTCCGGGGATCGCGGGGGTGCGGGGAGGAAGTCGTGGGAGGCAGGCAGTGCCAGCTGCATAATTTATTGAACCAACGTCGCCTACCAAAAAAACTGCATTTCTGTACACCTGAGAGTTGGAAATGATTTGCTTGGTTTCTGGGTATCCCTGCTCCCGATATCCGCCAAAGATGGGAGGCCTGGCCACACCCTTCTCCTCTCAGGCCAGACCTCCTCTACAGGACCACGGTGGCCCAGGGTGGCTGCAGGGCCTGCCAGGGGTGAACGGGTCCAGCTCTAACACCTTGGGCTGGGATCCACCCAGTCTCTTCCAGGCTGCCCCTGTGGGCACTCCACTCCTGGGAGGGCAAGACCCCTTGAAGATGAGGCGGGAAACAGCTGGGCCAGCAGTGGGGAGCCTGGCCCACCTGGGCTCTCACCTGTGTGTGCTCCCTGGTGGTCCCAGCCCCCCCACTTTCCTCCACCAAGAGGGGCCTCTCCTGTGCCAGGCTCCCTTTATACCCCCAACACACCTACCTAGATGCTCTGGGTTCCACGAGGCTCCCCTGACTAAGCGGGGCCCCTTGGCCTCTAGCCAGGCCCGCTTGGCAGTGGGTGGGGGTTTACCCTAGGGGCGGGTTTGGGCTGGCGTGACGGGGCTCAGGTGTGGCAGGCATCGGAGGGCTGGGGATCTGGCTGCTGGGTCTGTTGTTGGCTTTGGGTCTAGACATTCTCGGGCTCGCGAGCTCGGGCCTGAGGCCACCTCCAGGGCTCTCAGAGCTGCTGCTGCAGCCAGCCCCCCACCCAGGCCAGGCCCGGAGCTGCCCAGGGCTCTGAGCCGCCGTGCCCGGAGCTGCAGGCCTGTGGAGCCCTGGCCGCCGCTGCTTGAGTCACGTGGCACGGGGAGTTTGGGGGGACAGGGGAGCAGATTATAGCCCACGGTCCTAGACGGCTCTGGAAGACAAGGCCCCCCCACCAGAGATCGTCCGGTGGCCATCACCCGGGCAGACCTGCAGTGTGGTCACCCAAGCCCCAGGCTGCACTCCTCTGCCCCACAGCTGTGCTCGCTGGGAAAGCCGCGGCCCCTCGTCCCTGTGCCCTCTGACCCTTGCTTTAGCCAGTCCCACCTTCGAGGAGGCAGAGGCCACAAGAGCTCTAGCTCTGGGTCACGTGGTCCTGTCTCCAAGGGCCTGCTCACAGGTTGGTGGCCCTGGGCCAGTTCCTAACCTCTGGTGTAGGTGCCTCAGCACCCGCCGCAGGGCAGGCTGTGCAGGTGTGGCCGTGGTCGCCCAGTGCCTGCCCAGACCCAGCCTGGAGTGGGAGCCCTGAGCCCCTTTGTCCTGAGTCCCCACTGCCTGCTCTGCTTCCCCTCTACTCCTCCACTAGGTGGCTGGCCTTTGGCCCCTCTAGACTAGCTGATCTCATGACCCACCCTCTCCCCCAGCCTCCCAGGCCACAGCCAGCGCAGCACTGGGAGCGCAGCCCCCCGGGGCCCCTCCCCCTACAGGAGGGTCACTGTGCTCCTACTGCCCCCAGGCCCGCCCCCACCGATCCACCAGGAAGGTCAGACCCTTCCTCCTGGAAGCCTCTGGCCCCTGCGGGATTTTTCCCCCTCAGGGCTGTCACTCTGCAGCTAGTGTTCCTCAGGGAGGGCCCCGCCTGCGGGGCCTGGCGCTCACCTCTGCCTCAGCCTCTGGCCTGCCTGCCGGGTGGGCCCCCTCTGCCAGCACCTTGCCTCGCCCCCTGAGAACTGCCCCTGGGCCTGTCCTGCTCAGTGCTCCCGGCTCCTCACTGCCCCCAGCCCACTGCCCTTCTGTCTCGTGTCCAGCACTGGGGGCCTCATGGCTTCATGGGCTCCGGGGCACTAGAGACAGGTCCCCTTGGTTGCCAGCCCTCGCCCTCAGGAGGGGACCTCTCTGTCACAGGCCCTCAGAACCCGGTGAGGAGGGGGAGCTGGGCTGAGGTGAAGGCCGCCCGGCCCACCCCCAACACAGTGGGTCTCAGTACCTGGGGCCAGGCTCAGGGGGCTGGGTGGTGGGGTGTCAGGCCCAGTCTCGTCCTCTTGCTCCTCAGGGCCCCTCTGTGGCCTCCTCCAGGGGGCTTCGGTCCCTTGCTGGGACTCCAGGTGCCTATGGGGGGGTGGGGTTGGTGTGGGGGAGGGGAGAGGCTGCAGCCCTGGTTCCCCTCAGAGCCAATTCCAAATGAGCGTGACCCTGGGGTGGCACTTAGCCTGGGGACAGGTGACCAGCTCCCCGAGGCATCCGGAGATCCCCACCAGACAGGACGCACATGGTGGGGGGTGGGGCTCCACCCAGGAAGGTCCTCACCGCAGCCTCAGCTCCCTCCAGGCCGGAAGTCCGCCAGTGCCACGAGGTCTCGGCTGTCAGCAGGGTCAGGCCCTGGGGTGGGGGCGCTGGGGGCCAGGTCTTCCGGCCTGCATCGGAGCGGCCGCTCCGGGGGTGCCTGCGGAGGGAAAGGGCAGGTTGGGGGCGCAGCCGTCGATGGGGCGAGTGGGGCAGTCGCCTGGGGGTGGATGGGAGAGCTGGGGGCTGGCCCTGGGGTGGCTGCGGTGCGGTCCCGTCAGGCCAGGATGCCAGGCCACGCGGGGCCCGGCGTGGCCCACAGGGCGGGGGCAGGGCGTACCGGGCACTGGTGCTGACGCTCCCGCAGGCCTCTGCTGGGGTTTCCACACAGGACTGGGCCAGCACCTGCAGAAGAAGGTGTGGCTGGGCCGGCCTTGGGTGGAGGGGCTGGAGGCGGAGCTTTGTGGCATGATGGGTCAGTTACCGTGGGTGAGGGTGCTGGTGACGTCCTCTGGGGCCGGGTCCGTGGGGAGCAGGCCTTCGGGCAGGGGGCCCCCAGGGACCAGCAGGGAGAGGGGCCAGGGCCTGGGAGCCCGGGGCTGGGTCTCAGGCAGGGATAGCTCGAGGCCGAGTCTCCGAATAGGGTCTCCGTGCAGATGATCTGCCCAAGGATCAAAATCGGGTCACCAAGGGCCATACCTGCTGGCCAGCCCAAGAGACTCCAAGACTGTCCACAGACTAGGGACCCCACCAGCTGACATGTGTGCCCCGAAGCCTGGTGCTGTGGGGGGCAGGTTTCGGCCCCCTCTTCCTCTGCGGGTGGGTGGGGCGCCCCACCCAGGCGCTGCTCATGGGGAGGCGTCCTGGCCTCGGGGCAGGGGCGCGAGCCCTGGCAACAAGGGGTCAAGGCTAGGAGGTGATGGATATGCAGCCGTCCGCCTCTGGGAGGCATGCGGCCGGGGGCCGGGCGTTTGAGAGCTCTCCCCTTGGGGGGCTTGGGCTGGAGACCTCTTCTGGGGCTCACAGGTGGGAGCTGCAGGCTGGGTGGGTGGGCCTTACCCAGCCCTGGGAGCAGGCCGCCCAGGACCCGGCCCTCCTTGATGGCCTCCTTCACCATGAGCCAGTCCTGGTCCAGCCTCCGGGAGGCCGGCAGGCCCGTGTGCGTGGCTGGCACCTCGTCCAGGACCTGCAGGTGGGGGATGAGCTTCCTCACCTCTGCCCGGTAGTTGTAGTGCTGGGGCGCCTGCAGTGGGGGGGAGCGGCCGGTGGCCATCAGGCCAGCTGTGTCCCAGGGCCACTTGTCCCAGGCCCCTGTGTGGTGGGGCAGGGGAGCTGGGGCTGGCGAGGCCACCCCACCCGGAGACTGCCGTGGTCTCTCGGGACTTTGGGGCTTTGGGGCTCTCACGCACGTGATCTCACTGTCCAGCTTCTGCAGGTGGGGAGCACAGATGGGGGGCGGGGTCTGCGCGGTGTGGACGTGGCGGAGTGCGTGTGGCTCCACAGGGCGTGCGCATGGCCCTGTGGCATGGGCGTAAGCTCGCGGGGTGCGGGGTGGCCCCCCGCTGGCTGGGTGCCCCCACACGCACCTCGTCGGGGGGGCCGGGGCTCGGCCGCAGGCACACCAGGTTGCCCTCCAGGGTGAGCGTGGCCAGCCTCGGGCACAGCCGCAGGTAGCGCACCTGCCCCAGGTCCTCCACGCTGTTGCCCTCCAGGTCCAGCACCTCCAGCCGCTCCAGCAGGCACAGCGGGCTGAGGTCCGAGACGGAGTTGTAGGAGACGTAGAGCTCCTGCAGCACAGGGGGCCTCAGCCGGGGCCTGCCCGCTGCCCTCCCCCACCCAGGGCCACAGACCCACCTCCAGGGCCGGAAGCGAGCCAATGCCGTCCAGGTCCGCCAGGCCGCAGCGAGCCAGCCACAGCACCCGCAGGCGGCCCAGGGAGGTGCCCAGGTCTCTGCGGAGGGTGAGGTGGGGGGTCAGCACGCCCTGTGGCTGTGAAGACCCTGTGCCCTGCCTCATGCTCAGCCGACACCCACATCTGGCTGGCTGCAGGTGTGAGGCCAGGTGCGCCTGTGGCTCATGCAGCCTCGGGCTGCAGAACGGGCTCCACCTCCTCTCCTGGCCTCGGGCACCAGCAGAACGTCCCCAGAGGGCCCGAGCTGGGCAGGGGTGGGTGGTGGGAGGCACCTTGTGCTGCCCACTGTGGGCTCAGCCTGGGGTGCTCTCTGTCCCATCTCCCCTGGCCTCTGTCGTGGACGACGGACCCAAGTTACAGCCCTTCCCCCGCCCAGACCTCCCCTCCCTGTCTCACCCCTGCCAGCTTCTGCGTGGGGGCACCTTCCTGCCCCCTCTGCGTGCGAGGTCCTCTCAGCCTGGGGTCCCACGTCTGCTGACAGGCCACAGGCCCACCACCCGCATCCTGCTCGGTTCCAGAATGTTCCATGCTCTCCACGCTCCCTTCTCACGCCCGGAGCTCCCCGCTCACCCGTGGTCCAGTCCTCGGTCCTCTCTTGTCTCCCCTGCCACCTGCGCCGTCTCTTCCCTCCAAGGTGGCTGCTAACGCTTTCGTGACATCCTCATAGGCTAACCCCCGGAGCTGTGTCATTCCCTGACCTTTCCTCGCGACAGGTTCGGGATATTTTGCACTGTCTCTGTCCCCTCTGAGATGCTTGGGTTTGTTTCGCCCTTCTCCTTCCCTGCTGCGGGTATCGTGACATTTCTATTTTTATTTATTTATTTTTTAATTTTTTTAGGTGAGGCAACCCTTGGTTGACCTCAAAGATTACAAGGACCTTGTCAGCTTACAAAGCCTTATTTTACTTTATTTTTTTTACGCCTACAGCACAAGTCTTCCCAGGCGGTCTCCCATCCGAGTACTCACCAGGCCCGACCCTGCTTAGCTTCTGAGATCAGCCGGATCCGGGCTCATTCAGGAGGGCTGCGTGGCCGAGACTAGCCTGACATTTTACATCGCTGGAGGTGGTGGTGGGCCACGGCGGAGTCCCGCCTCCTCTCCCTGCCCTCCCCTCCCCTCCCCTGCGTGAGGCCCCTCCTGGGTGGCGACACCGGCCTCGGCCTCGCACTCCTGCGGGTGGGACTCCCCAGAGCCTTCGTCCACCTCGCAAATGCCCGTTCGGTTGGGTCTCACCCACTGGTCGACCCGTCCACGGAGTCTTCAGGGTTCATTCTGCTGTCCTCGTCCCCACGTGCGCTGCGTCTCTGTCCTTCGGTTCCACGGGCTCCACGTTCATCCCCAGCCTCTTTCCTTAAACGGCTTTTCCAGGCCTCTCTGAATTGGCTGAAACTCATGTCTAGCAAGTCCTTCAAGAGGGGCCAATCAAACCTCCTTCCCTGTGTCTCCTAATGCGTTCAAGGGTGCCCGATGCCTCTGCGCCTGGACAGCCCGCTCCCTCCCGGCCCTGCGCTGTGCGGGGCTCAGTCTGCTTCGAGAGAGCCTATGGAAGGTCTGAGGAAAACGTCACTTCTTTTGCCCTTAAGAGAAGACTTGCTGTCTTTTCCTGGCTGTCCCCCGGTTTTCTTTACCTCGAAGCCCAGTGACTTCACCAGGACACGTGTCTGCGCGGGAGGCACAGCGTGGCCTCCTCCTCTCACCCCGTAGCTGAGAGGCGGCAGCGTGTTGTGCCTGGCGGCCTCCCTTCAGCCCGCAGTGGTGAGCACTGCTGCGCTGTCCTGGTTCACCCCACGGAGGCCGCCGTCGGCGCGTGGGGCCCCCCGTGCCCTGCCCCCGGGGGCACGTCCGCGGACATCGGCGTGGCTCACTGCTGCGCCTCTGTTTTCCCACGCAATGCCTTGTCGGGGGCTCCTGCGGGACTTCCTCCCCTCTGCGATGGAACTATCGTTTCACTGCATTTCTTTCTAGGATCCGCACGCGCCTTTCTGCTTGTGACCCGCGGCCCAGGCCCCAGACGCAGGCCCCAGACACAGGCCCCTCCACGGGGGGCTCGGGTGTCCTGTGTGCGGCTACCGGCCCAGCGGAACGCGAGGGGTCCTACTGCTGTTCTAGAGGACTCGCGGTTGGCGGATAACTGGGAGATGTTGCTTCGTCTCAGGTCAAACAGGAAAGAAAACTACTCAGAGCTAGTGACAAGCAAAGTGTACGACTTTTGTGGAATCCTGTCGAAAGCTGTCCATACTGAGAACAGAAATCGTTAAGTATATTTATCAAAAAACTGGAAGGGTTAGAACAATGAAGTTAAACACGCAGCTCAAGGAGCTAGAAGGGCCAACGGCAAACGACAAGAAGCAGCAGCCGTCGCGGTCAGGATAGAACTGATCACACCGGGAAGAAAACACCGGGAAGGGCAATAGAGCCTGGGGCTGATGCTTAACAAAGCAAGAGACCAGCCTCTGGCAAGACCGAGGGGGCACAGAGAGAGGCAAGGCGGGTAACTACATGGAATTTCGAAGGGGAACTACGTGGGACGTAGCGGCGTTTAAAACGAGAGACCGGCAGGGACAAAGCACAAGCCAACAGCACGAAAAGCCAGGCGAAGCGGGCACCACAGGGGGTCGAAGACGTGAGGGACTGGCAGCCCCCGAAGAAGCTGAACAGCGCCCGCCCGCCCCTCGGCCCCACCGCCCCGGGCCTTAGGAAAGTGAGTTCTGGGGACCTGCATGGAGCAGACAGTCCCTCCTCCACAGGAAGTTTCAAAATGGAGCGCAGTCGGAAAGAACAGTGAAAGGGGGGGCACCGCGAGCGAGCCCTCGAACCAGAGCCAGAGCAGCACGACGCGGGGGCCCGGACGGCCCCCGAGGGCAGCGGCCGCCTGCCGCGCGATGCAGTGGTGTTTCAGAAATGTTCCAGCAGGATCAGGCAGTGGTGCTGCAGGAGTGTGAGGTGAGTGACCGGCACGAGGCCTGTCCGTGGCGTCCGGGGCCTCAGCAGACTGAAGGAGAAATGTCACGATACGTCGACAGGTGCTGAGGGCCTTGGACACGCGGCCACGGGGGTCGGGAACAAACCAGCGATGCTGGCTCTTCTCACCGTGACCTTTTAACGCACTGGCCAACAGGCCCTGGCCAGGCCCGTAAGATAAGAAAGAGACACGCGAGGATTGGAAGTGAAAGCCGAGGCTCACAACTTGCGGGCAATGCAATCGAGACCCCGCCTGAACTAAGGAATTACTTGAATTGCCACGAGAGTTTGGCAACATCGTTAAAGACGAAGCAAAGATACAGCGCTGCCAGATATAACAGACCCGTTTATGAAAACCAAGCATTTGATTTTAAAAATCTGTTCTCAATTAGCATAGCGTTTGCAAACATCGACCAGAAACCACAAGAGAAGCAGGCGCCCACTCTGCTGGTACAAATGCTCTGATCACGTGGGGATTGACCTGGTCCCGGCTTTCGGAAGCCGGGCCTCAGAGGAGGCTGCTGTCCTGCCCGTTCTGAGCGGCAGCAGGTGGGCAGGGGTCCTGTGAGCCCCCTCAATCATAGCTGCATCCCCTCGCTAGTGGCTGGTGCAGGGGGTGGGGACCAGACACAATCCCGGCCGAGGAAACACGGAGGAAGGCTGGGTCGAGCTCCCCCCAACTCCGAGGTGCGGTCCTCACCCCCACCCCCGGCACCTCGGAATGTGGCCGATTTGGAGACAGGGTCTTTGCAGGTGGAGTTAGTTAGGGTGAGGCCACATGGAGCAGGTGGGCCCCGATCCGGCGTGACCGTGTCCTCAGAAGGGGGGACTTTGGACACAGATTCGCACACAGGGACCCGCCACGTGAACAGGAAGGCAGACAGTGGGGCGATACGTCTCCGAGCTGGGGAACCGGCCGAGGAGGACAGCGCAGTGACATGGCTCCTCCCTCACGGCCTCGGAGGGCACCAGGTCTGCCACACCAACGCCGCGGCGCTGACCTCTGGCCTCCAGAACCGGCAGCCCGGGGCCCGGTTCCGGCTTTGGGAACACACGCGTGCACCAGGCTAAGGATGCCACCGTGCGGTGTGAGGGGTCACACCCTGGGGTCCCCGCAGGGGGCCGGCCGGGCGCCTGGTCCGCCCCGGGGCGCGGGGGCTCTCGCGGGGCGCGCTGTGGGGGGGCCCGGCGCGGGTGCCTCGCAGTGGCGGCCATGCTGACGGATGGCGTGCCGTCCAGAGGGAACTTCGCACGTGGGCGGAGCGACACCGCACTCACGGGGAGGTGGCAGACACAGCCGCCTGAGCACGGGGAGCTTTTTTAATTCCGAAAAACCCGAATTCCAGGAAGATCAGTGAGGGTGACACCCGGCCCACTGTTAGGTTCACAGGTGACAGTAGGTGCGGGCACAGCTCGGTCCACCCGGGAAGAGAAGCAGGAAGACGAGGCTGTGGATACTTACACACCCACACGGACTGCGAAGGGCGCCGTGCTGGGGAGGGGCGGGGCAGGGGGATGCGCGGGCGCGCCAGGCGCCAGAAACCAGTCCCCGCCTCATGCCACCATCGAAAGTGGCCTCGCGGCTAAGCGGCGGGAAGGGCCGGAAAGCGAAGCGTGAGCCCCGAAGGCCACCAGGAGAAAGAGCAGACTGTCTCCAGGATCTTGGGGGCGGGATGGACCCCCTGCACGACAGCCAACCCTGGGCCTCCCCCACCTGGACGGGACACCTGACCTCACACGTGACACGTCTGTCCAGGGCCTGCACGCTCCCTCCGCTCGGAAGTTACGCCCCAGCCCCCGCGACGCCCCTCCTCCCGGCTCGGCGCCGAGGCCGGTTCACCGGGGGCCACGCTTCGCCCGGTGGCCTCCTCTGACAAGCGTCCGTCCACAGCGAGTGCCAGCGCCATGTGGCCGAGTGTCAGGGTTTGGGGACGGAAAGGACTGGAAGCTCCATGGCGTTTCGAGGCGCCATCACCGGGGGACAGAAGACACCTTTCTGTAAGGTTTACAATCTAATCATTTTTTCTTAGAATTTTTGTTTTCTTGGAATTGAATATTTTGTTCTGCTAGAAGTGGCACATCACGTGTCTGAACTTTACAGTGCCGTCCACTTCTTTTTCTCGTTTTCATCCTTCATTTTAGATGCTTTTTATACGCTTGTATTGGTCTTTGCGCTCATCTGCAAGCCTTAACATGAAGGAGTCGCCCGGCTCGTTGTCCTCGTCAGAGCGAGGCTTAGCACAGACTCGGGGCGCGTTCCTGAAGGCCCCCTTCCAGACTGTTCCCCACAGGACACACGTCACACGGGGGCCACGGGCCCGGCTTCTCTGCCTTCTGAGCACCCAGAGTCTTCTGCATCCAGACCTTCGAGAATTTTGTGAAATTCTTCTTGATGCAAATGTGATAACATGTATACGCAAGGGAGATCAGCAACACATTTAAAGCGAGGTTGCTCAAGAAATTCCTTCATCGCCTCATGTGATGATCCCTGGACACAGCACGCGGAGCCCGTTTGGGCCCTGGGAGCTGCCTGCAGGCCTGGTGCCTCCTCTCGTGGAGGGTGGCGGCCGGGGCTGGGGCTGTCACGAAGTCCCTTCCGCTCAAATGCCAACAGTCAAGCCGTGCAGCCCGTGAGTGGGCCGGAAGCCACTGCCATCTGGATCCTGGGCTCTGCCTTCACGGGCGGTGTGGGGAGCGTGGGTGTGTCTCCCACAGGCCTTAGTCTGTCCAGCAGAGGCCACGCCCATCTGCTCCTCTGTCTGCCACCCGTGGCCCCACACAGGCCCAGCTCCTGGCCCTCCCAGTGGGGGACACCCCGAGCCCTGAAGGTCAACAGGCACCTCTGGGTACAGCACGGTGGGTCCTTGGGGACCTTGTCAGCCACACCACCTGGAGCGACTGGCCTGAGCCTGACCACAGACCCGGTGTCACCCTGAGTGGGCTCTGCCAGCCGCCTGGGGCGGGCGGTGGCAGCTGCGCGCAGTCAGGCGGCAAGGGCCGCGTGCGGGCCGTGGCCGGCTGGACGGCAGGACGCCCAGGAGCCTCTCCACGGGGACCCGCCCCAGAGACCTCACCCCCCCCAGCTCTGCAGGACCCCCGTCCCCCGCCCCCGCAGGTCAGAACACGCCCTCCCCACCAATGTCCCCAGGAGGGGGAGGGGCGCTCACCGCACCGAGCCCAGGCGGCTGCCGTTCATCTTCAGCTGGCTGAGGCTGGGCAGGTGCGCCCCTGTGGGCCACGGGGGGCCAGGTCAGAGGCCGTCCCCCAGCCCCGCTACCCGTGGCTGCCCTGAGGCCCAGGTTCAGGCGGAGCACGCAGGGCAGGGCACAGAAGGTGCACCTGAGCCAACGCGGCCCCTCGTGAGGCCCCCGGGCCCCCGGAGCTGGCTGCCAAAGCCTGGATCCCACCCCAGCCACCTCCCCTGGCCCCCCAGTTACCCCACACCACCACCTCCAACAGCTCGTAGCACTGGAGCCCCCCAGGGCACAAAAACCCTTTGGCCAGTGCCTTTGCTTAACCCGAAGTCCCCGGGAAAGGGTCTGAGCCACTCACTCCTTCAAAGAGCGGAGCTTGGCCCTGTGGCGATCCCCAATCCCTGGAAAGAGGGGTGCAGCGGCCCAAAGACCAGAGCCCGGCGGGCAGGAACCCGGGGGGCAGACCCTGGGTGGGCGGTCTGTCCTCGCGGGGGTGGGTGCGGACGAGGCGGGCTCTCACCGAAATTCCCCAGGCTGTGCTCACGGGTGTCCACGCACAGGTCCAGCATGCTCACCAGCCGGAGGTCATCCACCTGGGCCAGGGCCTGCTGCAGGAAGCCCCGGGGAGTCAGCCCTGGGGACTAGACAGCGGTCACGTCCCCCGGTGACACCCCTGCCTTTGGCCTCGGTCCTGGTCGACCTTGGCTATGGCTGGCTTTGCGCGGTGAGTAGACATGGACGTGAAATGCGCAGCTCGTGCGTGGCTGGCGGGGAAGGGCCTGCCCTGGGGGCGCCGTCTGCAGAAGAGACCCGCGCAGCGCCTGACGCGGCCGGGGCCAGCGCGCGGCGTGCCGCGGGCCCCGGCTGTGCCCAGGCCGTGGGCGAGGGCCCCGCTGGCCGGGCTCTGGCTACGGTGTGTGGCAGCGACGTCAGCCACACAGGCTGTGGGGGCCCAGACGTGGCTCCGGCGGCCCGTCACGAACACGGCGCCGTGGCGTGGCTCCGGACCTAGGGCTGGGTGGGGGCGACGGAGGCGTGGCCGGGGCGGGAGCGGTGGACACCGTGGCTCACGGCAGCGGCGTCTTTGGTGAAGCGGTGGCAGAAAACAATGCACACGACGAGGTGTGGCATCGGGGGATGTGGGGTGGAGTGAGCTGGCTCCGGGTAACGGCGTTTGATACGGTGCCACGAGAGGGGACGGGGAGGGAGCACGGGCGGACCCTGGCCAGCAGCAGGGAGCGGTGACCCAGTCAGACTCATCTGCAGGGGGTGGGTCTTAGGAGGGGACCGTCGGGGTCTCCAGGAAACCCAAGACCCCAGGGTCCAGCGACTGAGGCTGCATGAGAGAAGTACCCTCAGAAGCCACCTCGGTGTGGCTCTGGGCACCTGGCTTTGACTGGATCAACCGTGCTGAAAAGCACGGGGGCTCTGGACCACTGGCTGTGGCCTGGACCGACGTTGACAGTGGCCACCCGCAACCGTGGCGCTGGGGGCCGTGTGCGACCGGGAGGGGCTCTCTGGGTGGGGAGGGACGGGGGCCCCCGGCGGACCTCCTGGGACCCACGCCCGGGGCAGGCTGGGCTCTCATTGAAGCATGTCCTGGGCACAGGGCCTGGCAAACATGCGGCCGGCGGGTGGCGGCTGGCCATGACCACAGGGACCGCTAGGCAGCCCCGGGCTCCCTTCTCACATGGGGGAGGCTGGTGAGTCACCCCATCCCGCCGTGCAGCACGGCTGTGGGGGCCACACTGGCCATTCGCCTGCCTGGGTCTCCTGGATATGCCCTTCCTCAGATGAGTGGTTGGGGGCACCCGTGCTGGCCTGCTGCCCGTGCCCCGCAGTGGGCGGTGAGGGCAGCTCCGTGTGGCTCGGTCAGCCAGGGGCCTAGCCGAAGCCCACATGCGGCTGGAGCAGAGCTGGCCGCAGACCCCTGGGCCTGAGCAGAGACACCTGTTGGGATCAAGTCTGGGTGGCTGCGCTTAGCCCCACTTGGCCATACGTGACAGACTCAGCGACCTGGGCGTCCAGGTGTCGGGAACAAAGCCAGCGAGGACTGTGGCAGAACACCTTAGGTCCACAAAATTCACCCACAACAGGCCTGAGGAGGGCGCGGTGGCCACACCTGCCCCGGTGCCCCCACCTACTCCGGCAAAACACTCCCTCCTGGCCCCCCTGCGAGTGAACACACAGTGCAGGGAAAATGGCAGACACTCCAGTGGGCAGCAGGACGTCCTTGGTCCGTCCCAGCCTGGCCTGCTGGGCGAGGCTCCTGGTGTGTGGTGCTGGGCAGGTGATGAGGCCAGGTCCACCTCCAGGCCCAGCCAGGGTGCCATGGGGGTCACCACCCTGCTGGACCCTGCTCCTGACCCAGTCCCACCCTGTCCCGATTTCCAGGGAGCGTTGAGGAGGACAGGAGCCCCATCCCCAGCACTGTGTTCCTGGCCAGCTGCTCTGTCTACCAGCTCCCAGTCCCCTCCCAGAGTCCGGCTGTTTTCAGGAGGGCCTGGGGCAGGACGGCACCGCCAGCCCCGCGGACACTGGCCCCTCTTTCGCGTCAGCCTGCCGTCTCTGGACTCAGACCTCACGTGCGCCGAGGGCGGCAGGACCCCAGAGCTGGCCGGCCTAGAGGGGGCCCACAGCTCTGAGCCTGTCTCTATTTCCTGGGGCCGGGGCAGGAGTGGACAGTTCCGGTGCGACAGTTCACGCTGACAGTTCCACGCTGGATGGTGGGGCTGGGAAGGTAGGCTGCGTGTCACAGTGTCACAGACACGGCGGGAGCGAGCAGGCGGGTGGGAGTTTCCTGTCCGCCTGCAGTGACCAGACAGCACGAGCCCTTCTCTGAGTTGGTCGGGAAGGTGGGCGGGGGGAGCTCCGGCGGCCAGGCTGTGTGTGTGTGCATGTCACTCAGGCGTCTCCAAGGAGCCCCTCCCTGCGCGCTTCTCACGCCGTGGAAGTGTGGGGCGGCGGGGGCAGCTTCGGCGGTGGCAGCGTCTGCCCCCTGCCCCCCATGGCCGAGGGCAAAAGGAAGCGTGGGCAGGAAGGGAGTGGGCGGTGCTGCACGTGCAGGGCTGCTCACAGCGGTCACCGGGCACCTGCAGTCAGAGGGCTCTGCAGAACCTGCTGGGCCCCAGGCTGGGGCATGGGGGTAACGGCGAGCCCCAGCCCGGATCTGGGAGAAAGCCGTGGCCAGCCGCCCCAGAGACGGTGGGTGTGGGCCGAGCAGCTCGTGGTCCCCCTTGTTCCCTGCATGTCGCACCTCCTGTGTGTGCCCTTGGTGGGACCAGAATGCCAGCGGCTTGACGAGGGGTCCTCAGAGCCCGCACACAGTGGGTGCGCAGCGAACACTGGCAGAATTCCTATCTGGCTCAGCCCCTCCCGGGGCCTGGGACACAGTGGGACTCAGGGCATCCATTAGACAGACAAGTCCGGAGAGCCGGAGACAGAGTGCAGGCTGGACATTGGTTCCAGCCTGTCACCCCGTGTGGGCCCCAGCCCCCTGGCACTCACCAGTCGGGCGGGCAACAGGTACTCCTCCACCAGCCGCTGGCTGTGGCCGTCCCCATGGCTGTCCGGGCCCTTGGCCTGCGGGCAGGGGTTGTGCAGGCCCTGCCAGCTCAGCTCCCGGACCTGGACACTGGCTGTGCTCGGCCGCAGCCTGCAGGCCCTGTCCCAGGTCTGGTCCATTCACGTCTACCCTGCCAGGGAGAAGCAGAGGGCCGAGGCTTTGCTCTTCCTCTGATCTGCAGCCTGGAGCAGACCCCAGAGCAGCCTCGACACGTGCCCACACACGACAAGCCCCTGGGGCCCACCCCCAGCCTGGACAAAGCTTTGGCCTGACAGAGGGTCTCACAGTCCCCTCCCCCAGCCTCAGCTCACACCCCCTTGCCCGGGCAGGTCACCATCTCTGTGCTTCTGCCCATCCGTCAGGGTCCCCGTGAAGGGTGATAGCTCCAGGCCCCCCGACCTGAGGTCCCACTAGCCTGTGAGCCTGGGGGTGCTGGCCCCAGATCACATTTTCTTAGCTGCCTGCCGTGACCAGGAGCAAGCTGCCACCTCAGGTGCTGAGCTGTGCCTTCTCGCTCCGGTGGTCCCTGAGCCTGGGGGGCCAGCACCAGGGTCTCGGTCACCTGACCCCTCTGCCCACTGAGCCCCTCACCTGGAGGCAGCTGCCTTTTCCCACTGTGGGTCAAACATCCAGACAAGGGGGGTCGCATGTGGCCCCCAGGTGGCACCTGCAAGAGAGAGTCGAGTTGGTTAGGTCCTGGCCCAGGCCACCATGCCCAGAAGCGAGCAGGTGCGCAGGTGGCAGGGCTGGGCAGCCTGGGTCCTTTCTAGCGCCCTGATGGGGACCTGGTCTGGCTGATGAGGAAGACGGCCGGCTGGGTGAGCAAGGGAGGAGCCTGCCGCCTCCCAAGGGACACAGCGGGACTAAGGGCACCCATCAGGCTGTGCGGAGGGTGTGGGTGGGCCAGGCTGCAGCGCAGGCAGCACTAAGGGCCAAGCCCACCGCCCCGTCCCTTCTGTGCCTGAGAGAGGCTGGCTGGAGGTCTTGCCCATGACTAGGGTAGTGTTCTGTCCAGTCCAGCCCAAAGGTCTTGGGGTCCGAGGAGCAGGGCCTGTTTGGAAGCTGTGGCTCCCTCCCATCTAGACACGGTTCCCACATTCATGCACTGGCCCAACCCTGGCCACGTTGTTCCAGACCCAGTTCCCACCCCGCCCTACCTCTCTGTAAGCCCCCGGAACTGGAAACCTGGGGGCCTGTCTGTCTCTACAGCCCAGGATAGTGCCGGCCCCTGACCTGGCTCATGAGCTCTCTGGGTGCTCTTCACCACACAGGCAGGGGCTCTGAGGGCAGAATCCACTCACCTTCAAGTCCCCATCATGGACCCCGTCCCACCCCCACACCCCCCCCGCCCCGCAGAGTCTGCTGCCTGCCTCCATCTTTCCCCCAGGGCAGGGCGGGGTGGGGGTTAGGGGGAGCCCTCCGGTCTCAGTGACTGGGAGTCCTCAGAGCCCAGCCAGGGACTGTAGGCAAGGTCTCCAGGGGACCAGATTTGACATCCCGGGACACCATTGAGTCCCCCACTGGTTTTGATAATCCTCGCACCCGTCCCTTGGCCTCAGTTTCCCCTCTGGCACGAGAGAGATAGCGAAGCCTGAGGGCTGGAACCCCAAGGCGCACTCGACTCTCACCGAGGGCTCCGCCCAGGTGCCCCGGCCCCGAGGGCTCAGCCCTGGGCGCCCTCCGCCGCCGGGCGCTCTCTCCGATTCCGGGTTGTTCTTCCGGCCGCGGGGTTGCAGGGCCTGGGAGCCATGGCAACAGGGGCAGGGCCTCATTTGAATAATCAAATATTCATGAGCGTCGGGAATCACCCTGGCTCTGCCAGGCCGAACCACACCCCTTAGCAACGGTTGCTACCGCAGACCCTTGGGGGTATAGCTTCACACGCGCGCGGGCGCCCCTCGAGCTGGGTGAGGAGGTCTAGTCTCCACCGTCAGGTGACCAGCTGTCAGGCCAGGGTGTGGGGCGCAGACCGGCCAGGTGACAGCCCCTTGCAAGAGCCACTTGTGGTGGGGACACGCGCCCACTTTTTCCAGATGAGAGTCGCCTCTGTAAAGGTCGTCCCGAGGGCGGGATTTACCTCTACCTGCAGGTGTGGCGGATGCCACGACGAAAGGAACTGCCATGGGAGAGGACTCCCTTGAGGGCAAGGGAAGTGAGAACCTGGACACCTGGGAGAGATGCCGGAGTCCACTCCTGCAAGGGTCACCGCCACTCGTATGCATTCATTGGCCTTTACTTCGCGTCTACGCGCTTCAGGCGCGACCCGGCTCTGTTCTAGTCTAGTCGTAGCACAGTGCACAGGACAGCCAGCCCGACGCCAGGACACGTGGGTTCGAAGCTGTCGTGGGGCAGAGGGGACCCCCAAGGTCAAGGTCTGCAGTGGGGTGAGCTCGAGGAAGAGCACCCGTGCCAGCGTGGGAGGGGAATGAGATGCGAGCGGGTCCAGCTGATCCGAGGCAGGTCGAAGGTGTCATGCACCACTCTTTCTTGTAAACAAATTTAAATTTACTTTCAAATTAAAAAAAATGTTAGAAATATGTCTTTGAGAGTCTTGAAAGGAGCCAGTACGTGTACGTATGTGCTTTGCATGGGCGGAAACTTCAGTTCACACCCCTATGGCAACTTTTGGGTTGCATTCTTTACCCACGGTTTGTTAATTAGGCCACACAGTGAGCCGGTTTTGTGGGGGCTCGGCGGGTCGGCAGTCTGCAGTGCCCACCCGAGTTGGGGTGGCGGAGTTGAGGGGGCGGGAGAGGGGCTGTCCTCGGAGGGCCGGACAGGGCTGCGCGATAGGTGAGCAGCAGGACTCCGGGACTGAGACGGGCGCCGTCGCGCGGGCTCAGAGGTCCCCGCCTGGCCCAGGCGCTCTAGCACCGCCTAATACTGGCTCACGGCCGTACCACGCCCCACGTCCTCACCCCAGCTACCAGGTGTCCTGGGAAGGCGGGGGCGGCCGTCCCGGAGCCACCTGCGGGGTAGAGGGTGCAGGACAGCCGGGCCCCTGGAGCGGGCTGGGCCTGCTTCCGGGGTCCTACCCTCTCTCCAGAGGCCCCGCCGCCTTCTCCAGCCCCAAGCTTGGGGGCGACCTTAGTGCTCGCCCTGCGGGCTCCGCCCTCCCTGAGGACTGTCCCTTCTGCCCTCGGGCCCCTCGGTGGGCTACGCAACGCGGCGCAGCGAAGGCCTCTAGGGAAGCGGACGCGGCTGTGCGCGCCCTCAGGGTGCCCAGGAGCCCGGCGCCAGGCTCCCGGAGCAGCTCAAGGGGCTGAAGCCGGGCCCTGGCGACCGCGCCCCAGTCCACGCCCGGCCGCCGCCGAGCTTCCCCGCACGGTCTCTTTCTCCTTGGGAGTCCGGCCTGTTCTAGAGAGAGTCTAGTCCCTCCCCAGAGAATCCGTCGCTCCAGAGCCCTCGACCCCGGGGTAGTCGCTCTTCTCCCGCACGGGCCGAGTCAACCCCCAGGCCGCGGCCCACGAGGGCCACCCAGCCCGGCACCCCCTCCGCGCCTTCCGCTCCCGGAAGCCCGCCCGGCCGCGGCCTCTGACAGGCGGGCCGCTTGGCAACCGAAGAGGAGCGGGGCGGTGCTGGGGCGGGACCCAGGGCACACGACCAATGGCAGGCCGCGCCGGGCTGACGGACGGGCTCAGGGCGGGGCGTGCGCGGGCCCGGCCGAGTGTCCGCCGCCTGCGCTCGCGCCCGCCGCCCGCAGCCGGAGCCGCACCCGCCGCGGACGGATCCCATGCGCCCGGCGAGCCGCGCGCCCCGGCCCCGGCCCCGCCCCCGCCCGCGCCGGCCCCGGGGGCAGTCGCGCCAGTGAGCGAGTGGTGAGTGCGGCGCGGGGCGGGCGGCGCTCGGGGGCGTTGGAGTTGGGGCGGCGGGCCGAGCGACCCGGGGCGGGGAGCCGCTGTCTTCGCAGGGCGCGCGGGCGCGCGGGGGCGCAGGTGAGCCGCGGGCGCGGCGCTGCGGCTGGGGGCTAGGGGCTGCGGGGGGGCGCTGGGTGTGCCAGCGGCGGGTCTGCTCTGCCTCGCCGGGCCAGCTTCTCGGGCATTGTGTCCCTGGCTTCGGGGCCCCACAAGTGCCGTCAGGTAGTGTGTCGGGCTCCCCTGCGCCGTGGTCCGCCTGTGGCCGTGAGCTAGGCGGGGTCCCAAGGACCCCCCCCCACACACACACACTTCATCCCCAAATGCCCAGGAACCCGGCGGCCATCACACACGGCAGGGAAGTCTGGGGTTTAGGAAGTCCACTGTCCTCACAAGGGCACCCCCTCATTAAGGTTCAGAAACTGGAGACACCCCAGTTGGGGGCCTTGGCCTCAATCCTCTTTCTTTCCCACCTGTCCCCTCGCTCCCACACTCCTTTGGGTCTTTTCTCGACCCTCGGCCTGTGCTTGTCGGGAACCCCTGTGCTTACCCGGAACTTTCGCCTGGCACCCTGCTCCTCACCTGCCTTGTTTTCTCCAAACTTGTCAGGGAAGCAGGCCCCAATGGGTTCCCCTTATTTTAATTTATGTTGGCTTCCTCATAGGGGCGTAAGCTGAGCCCACGGTGGGGGGGGGGTGTCTTTCTCTTCCTGCCTGTCGCCCTGTGCCTGGAACAGCTCCTGGCACCCAGTCGGTGCTGGATGGGTAGATACTTGTCGAACGCACCAACATGCCCCGTGGGACCCGGCACCGATTGTTGGTTGGCTCTGGCCTGCCTGGGCACGCTGCTGCACGCTCCACCGTGGCAGGACCTGTCTTGGAGGGAGGGGGACTGGTGACCTCAGCCCACGGCACCGCCAGTTCAGGCTTTCTGCCTGCCAGCAGCTTCTAATTTGGGTGCGTGGTTGGGAGACGCTCTCAGCTGTCAGCGCTGCCTCTGGGGTGCCAGCTCCCTGCCTGTCACACAGTCATTAACGTAGCGGAGGCAGGACCCCTCTCCACGGACTGAAGGTGCCACAGGTGAGTGGCAGGCCTCCGTCCTGGCTGCTACCTGTTACCTGGATGTTGGGGCCCGGAGAGCTCACGAGGTCTGGGCACGGAGCCGGGCGTGGCTGATGCAGCTTCCTCTGCAGGTGGGACAGGAGACCACCACAGTGCCTAGCACTGCGGTCCCTTGAGGAGCGATGACGGAGTATAAGCTCGTGGTGGTGGGCGCGGGAGGCGTGGGGAAGAGCGCCCTGACCATTCAGCTCATCCAGAACCACTTCGTGGACGAGTACGACCCCACCATCGAGAGTGGCGCCGGCTCCCCGCCCAGCCCGTGTCCTGACATGGGCCCGTCTCCTGCCTGGTCCCTTGGAGGGGGTCCTTTCGCCGGGGGACCTAGTGGCCACGGAAGAGCAAGGAGGGGCTGGGGGTGCAAACGCCTCACCCCAGGAGGGCTGGGTCCCTAAGGTGTGGCCTCCCACAGGACTCCTACCGGAAACAAGTGGTCATTGATGGGGAGACGTGTCTGCTGGACATTCTGGACACGGCCGGCCAGGAGGAGTACAGCGCCATGCGGGACCAGTATATGCGCACTGGGGAGGGCTTCCTCTGCGTGTTCGCCATCAACAACACCAAGTCCTTCGAGGACATCCACCAGTACAGGCGAGCTGCGCTCCGCCCTCGGGGGCCTCCCCGTCCTCTGGGTGTGCGTGTTGGATGCAGCCGGCTGGTCGGCTGGCCAGCTCACACCTTCCTCCTTGCAGGGAGCAGATCAAGCGGGTGAAGGACTCGGACGACGTGCCCATGGTGCTGGTAGGGAACAAGTGCGACCTGGCTGCACGCGCCGTGGAGTCTCGGCAGGCGCAGGACCTGGCCCGCAGCTATGGCATCCCCTATGTCGAGACCTCGGCCAAGACACGCCAGGTGAGCCGCCCCCCGACCCCCGCACACAGCTAGCCAGGGCCCCGCCCGCCAGCCAGGAGCCACGCTCACCGCCCTCTCCCTCGACACAGGGCAGCCGCTCTGGCTCTGGCTCCAGCTCCGGGACCCCGGGACCCAGCGGCCCCTCGCGCTGTAAGTCTCCCGGGACGCCAGGGCAGCGAGGGAGGCCAGGGCCGGGGTCTGGGCTGAAACAGCTCTGGGGGGAGGTGGAGGTCCCTGGAGAGAGCTGCCCTGAGCCAGGCCGGAGCGGTGACCCTGGGGCCCCCGCCCCTCCCCCAGAGCGCCCCACGGGCCTTTGGCCCTGACCCCTCAGTGGGCTGTTGGGGACGAGGGCAGTAGCTCAGACAGGAGCAGGGCACAGACCTGGGTCCCCTGCTCTGCGCCAGCTGCTGAGGGACAGGTGTCTGCGGGGGCCCTGGGTGCCGGCGGGAAGGAGCGGGGTGTGCTGGGGCCCGCGGCAGGGGTCCACTGGCCCCTGAGTCCCGTGCTGAGCAGCCCCTTGTCCCCAGGGCGTGGAGGACGCCTTCTACACGCTAGTGCGCGAGATTCGGCAGCACAAGGTGCGCAAGCTGAGTCCGCCGGACGAGGGCGGCCCCGGCTGCCTGAGCTGCAAGTGCCTGCTCTCCTGACGCCGCCGTGCCCCTGAGGTCGCCGCTGCTCCCCCCCGCCACACAGGCCCGGGCCTGGAGGGGCCGGATGCTGGGAGGTGGTGCAGACGGAGCAAGGAGAGGGGAAGGAAGGAAGTGCCGCCAGAGCCCGGCCAGCCAGGGTCAGTGGACAGAGTGACCGCAGACCTCCCAGGACGCTGTGCGCAGACTGTCGCGGACTGATGCCACCAGCACCACACCCCGGCTGTTCCTCTCCTCCCAGCCCCGTCCTGGCCTGCCGGGCACAGGTTCAGTTGCAGTAAATTATTGGATGGTCTTGACCCTGGCGTCTGGCTGAGGCTGGGCGGCCGCTGTGTGCAGGGCCCAAGTCAAGGCATGGTGGCGACTTCAGCCCGGGCTCGGGGGCAAGAGCCTCTCCGGCGCTTCCTGCAGGGCCCTAGGGTGCCGCTGGTTCATGCAGGGCCCACGTTTTAATATGAAGTGTTTTATTGACCTTGATCAGCAAGGGAGAGAATTGAGACCAAGAGCCCCTCCTCTGTGGGGGGGTTTTGGGGGAACGCTGAAACCAGAGGGATAGGGCTGGCATCTCCCACCTTGGAGCTTCTTGACTGCAGGGGGTTCTATTTGCTGAGCTTTTGGGACCCTGAAAGGCAGTGGCTGATGACCGGCAGAGGGCAGGCCCTGGTCCATTGGGTCTGTGCCCGCCAGTGTCTTTGGGCCTGGTCCAAGGCAGCAGCTGGCTAGTTCTCAGCTGGGCTCCAGTGCTGTTTGTTTGGCCTCGGTCCCTGCTTCCTCCACACCAGGGCCCAGTGTACCCCGGCTTGCTCCCCTCTGCCACAAGGGTGGGACTGGCCTGTCCCCATTACCTGTCACATTGCTTTGTGAGGCATGCCCAGGCCTCAGGTGGCCAGATACTTCACTGAGGGGGCATGTCCTGCCTTGGACCAGAATCCGGCCTGGTCAGGGTCAGGAGCCTTGGTCCTTCTGGCTATGGGCGGCTCAGAGCCCATGTCCAGGTCAGGTTTCTTTGGCTCGTGCTGTCTGAGGGACCGTCATCTGTCAGGCAGGCCAGTCTGAAGAAGCAGGGCATGCTGCACTGGCTGGGGTCTCGGGGCCACCCCTTTTGTGATCACCCTGCTGTCTGGGGACCCCCAAGCCTCCAGCTTCCGTGTGGACGCGGAGGTTCAGGGGCGGTGGGAGGTGCCAGGCCTTGGAGCAGGAGCAGGAGGGTGTCTTGGACCCTGTGGTCCCGTCTTTGTCAGGCAAGGTGGGACCTGTTGCTGGGCTCC
Source organism: Eonycteris spelaea (assembly GCA_003508835.1). NCBI lineage: Eukaryota > Metazoa > Chordata > Mammalia > Chiroptera > Pteropodidae > Eonycteris > Eonycteris spelaea. Next base: position 218,425 of record PUFA01000436.1, read on the forward strand.
CGGCGTGGCCCAGACGGGTGTTGATGGGAAAGGGACCCAGTGTAGCGGCTCAAAGCCTGGGTCTGGGGGCCCCCTGCCCGAGCTGTGGCTGCAGCCAGTCCCCAGAGCTGTCCTGGGTTGGGAGCAGTTAGGCCAGACAGAACCACTGGGGCTCCCGGGGGTGGGTGTGTAGCTATGGGCCCTGTAGAGGCCATACTACCACTTAGCTTTGGGGACAGCCTGACCAGGCAAGGGCCCAGACTCCTCACACTGGGTGGGTGGGCAGGGGAGGGCCAGCCCGTGCTCTGGGGAGCATCTGGGTGCTGGGAATACCCGTTGCAGCCCAGGGGCGTCGTGGGGAGCTCTTCAGGTGCTGCTGGAAGTGAGCAGATTGGGTGAGGCCCGCGCTGGGGGGGCCCGTGGTGTCTTTGTGGCTCCCCGTGTGGCTGCTCTCATTGACCCTGAACGACCTCCAGGTGGCTGGCCACCAGTGTCGTGTGCCGTGACACCTAGCCCGGCAGTTTTCTGAATCTCCTTAGAAGACGAAGTGTCCTGGGACTGGGGCTTCCCACCATTTCTCACCCGTGGTGGAGAATCAGGAGGGGACCTCGGGGGAAGGTCGCACCTCGTTCTCTATCGCTCAGCCACTGCGGCCCGAAGGGGCCTGAGTCCTGCGCTGTCTCCTGTGGCCCAGGTCCGGGGCAGCTGTGTGTGGCTCAGTGGGTGCAGCGTGCGACAGCCAGACGGGTCCCCCCACTGGGGAGGCCCGGGCCCCACCAGCCCCCCAAGTCCCCTTGTGCGGGCACTGTGACTTGCCAAGGTCCATGGGCAGCGCCTGGCAGGGGTGGCCGGCCAGCACAGGGCCCCCCGTTCCTGCCACCTCTCCGGAGGGCGACCAGCCCAGCTCGCGCCTCGGTGCCCCCTCCCTAGCCACTGCCCTGCCCTGGCACAGGGGTCGCTGGTCTGCACTCTGAGGACCGTGCACCGTGCCTGTGAGCAGGCGCTTGTCCAGGATGCAGGCGTCTCCAAGCTTCAGGGTGAGCAGGACGGGGTCTGTGGGGACAGGGTTGGGAGGGCAGCCTGAGCAGGCCCCCCTCTGGTACACATCCTGGTGGGGACATAGCTCTTGGACAGAGGCACTCTCGCCAAGGCCACTTGATTCTAAGGGCCAGGCCAGGCGACCTGGGAGCAGCAGAGCCCACCTCGCTCTGGGTGGGCGTGTGCCCGTGAGGAGCCAGGTACTCGTCCTGGCTGGCTGGCTGTCCCCTGGGGGCTCAATGGGAATTGGGGCCTCTGGGGCTCTTTGAGGGAGGCTTGCTTCCCCAGCATGGGTCCTGGCCCTGAAGCTCAGCCTCAGGCTCCCCTCGGGAGCGGTGGGGCGGAGCCGGGCCCTCCCTGGCACACCAGACGGCCTCCTGGGCAGCCTTACTCGTCACAAAGCCGCTGGTGGTGTCAGTCCTGGCGGGCAGAGGCTGGAGACCTCCCTGTGGCAGAGGCAGGGCCCCCGATGACCCTGGGTCAGGGGCCTAGCTGCCTGTGGGGCAGCCGCAGTGCCTCTGCCTCCCAGGGGCTGCTCAGCTTCAGGGGTGCCTGGCCTAGAATGTGCTCTGCTGGGCCCCCAACAAGTTGGAGCCTGCTCCCGGTGGGGCGGGTCAGGCTGTGGACAGCAGGTGCCCCGCTGAGCCCGAGGCCGCCTCTCCCATGTAGCCCTGAGGCCTCCGGACACACTTCTGGGCACTGGGGGCCAGAGGGCCACTGTGCCCGCTCGGGCGCCAGCACCACGGCAGCACCGTGCACTGCGGTACGGGTCCAGGTCCCCCAGGTCTGGACGCTGCGCTGGAGGGCAGGTCTGCAGGCTGCTGAGCCGTCTCAGCTGTGTCCTGGAGGGGACGTTCTGGAGAGAGCAGGAGCAGGGAGCAGCCACCTGGGCCCCCGCCGGCCTCTCTGCCGTGCTCTCGGAGTCGTGGTTGGTGGCCTGCTCGGTCGCCAACACTCACTTTCAAGAGGCAAAGGCTCCACGGGAGGCCATGCCTGGGTGGCGGACACTCACTGTGTCGTGCGTGGCGTCAGCTGGCAGCGTATGGGACGGGGCCGGCGGGCTGTTGGCTTCGCTTTGTCTGACAACCCCCAGCAGCAAAACTGCCGTGGCTCGCTTCGCCTGAGCTCACGCGCACGCTTAACGTGGAGCGGGGGACAGAGGTGGCGCCGGCCCCTCCGCCCGGGGCTGTTTGAGACGCGGGCCCTCAGAGCTGAGCGCACCCTGTCTGCCTCATTTGCCCTTCTTGCCCTGTCTGTCCTCAGCCGTGGGGACACCTGCATCTCTAATCAGACTGAGGTGCGGGCCACACCGCTGAGCCGCCAGGTGCCTGGCCCCAGCCCTGCCCGTGTTCCCTGGTTTGTGTGCTGGGTCGCTCAGCGCAAGCCTGCACGGACTGGGCCCTTGGCGGGCACCAGGGACGAGGTGGAGCCGGGGACCGGTCCCGCCTCCACAGGGGCGGTTCTGCAGAGGGAACCCATCCCTGACATGAGACGGAGGGTGTCCGCGTGACAGTGCAGAGACCCCAGACGGCCAGTGGCTCTGTACAATGACAGATCAGCGTCTTCCCAAAGTCCCAGCGGCACCCCTGCTTGGTGTCCCCGAAACCCAGCGGGGTGCCGTGTCATGGGCATCCCAAAGCGCATCCCTCCCTGCACCGTGAGGTGGCTCGGGAACCTGTGACAGTGGGCACGGCAGGAGGCACGGTCCCGCCTCCCCGAGGGGAGCAGCCTAACAGCCTGTCCTGCGGGTCCTTGCCAGTCCCTGCCTGGGACATGCCTGCTCTTCCAGGTGACGACCCCGCTGGGCTGTGATCCTGCCTGTGCCCTACCTGCTGCCGGGCTGTGACCTCATGGGCTTCATCTGTTGGTATCTGGTAATGACCTCTGCTCGTCCCAAGGCCAGCAGGGTCTCCGGGTCCTCCACGTCCAGTGCCGGGAGAGAATTCCAGCGATTCCCACCGCACCCCGGGCTTCAGGGGACGAGCAGGTCTGCATCCCGCCGGCAGCGCCCATCGGGCCGGCCGCAGGGGAGAGAAGCCTGTGCCAGGCCGGCCTGTGGACCCCAGGCACACGCCTGCGCTTGGTGATCCTCTTCTCAGACCACTTCCCAGCCGAGGGGAGTGTCCCAGGGAGACCATGGGACTCCCTTGGGCAGTGTCCCGAGGAGGCTCGGATGGGAGGCCACTCTGTGAGCGCGCAGCTGCTGGCCAGGCCGGGCCCTGTGGGCCCCGAGGACCAGGCTGTGCCCTGGGACACAAAAAGCACAAGTGACAGAAAAAACTGGTCAACTGGACTTGAGCAGGTTAAAAAACTTGTGTGCTTCCAAGGATGCTGTCAGAGTGCAAAGACCCCCACAGCGAGTGAGGTACCTGTGGCACACATCGGGGGTCTGGCGGACAGAGGGGAGTCAGCGGTGGGACCAGGGTGTGGGCGGCGGCCGCAGGCACAGCGGTCCAGCCACCGGGAGGTCCCGCTCCCCGCTCGCTGGAGTGCCTGTTGCCGATGCAGCAGAGAAGGACAAGTGCTGGTGCGGACCGTCAGGACCCTCCGTGTTCCCGGGGCACACGGGGAAGGGTGCTGTGGCCGTGGGCACAGGCTGGCGGGTCCTCGGAAAGTTAGCCGCGGGTCAGCACGCGACCCGGCGAGTCTGCTCCTCAGCGCGTGCCCACGTGAAGTGGGGGCAGGGATGCAAGCCAGCAGCGCAGCAGAGCCACTCAGCAGCCGAAGCGGGGAGGCATCCGAGTGTCCTGGGCAGGCGACTGGACCAGCCGCACGCGGTCTACACCACAGGGCCGCAGGGCGGAGCAAGGCGCTGCCCACCACGTGGCGGGCATTGCAGGGTGAACGGAGCTGGGCCCCGGAGACCACATGCCCGCCGTGGTCAGACTGCCTGGAAGTCGCTCCACATCCACACAGACAAGTGGGTTGCTGGGTGCCAGCGCTCGGGCGGGCCGGGGTCTGCTGACAGGAAGCGGGAGGGGTGGCGAAGGCCGCACGACTCCACAGTTGCCCCCGCACACCCTGACAGCTGACCTTCCCAGTGTGTGAACTTCAGGAGCGCGGAGCCAGAATCCCACTGCCTCAGCCCTGGGGACCGCAAAGGTGGGAGGTGAGGAGGTGCGGGGGGCGTGCCCAGCTACGGAGACCCTCAGCTCCTGCCCTCACCGGGCACTCACCAGGAGGCGGCCGCACTGTAGGGGCCGGACGCCTCCAGGACTGCCCCTGGGAGCGTCTGCAGAGCGGGCGACCACCGTCCGACTCCATCTTGGCTGATTCTGGCTGGCGGGTCAGTGCGGGGGACACCTCTCACCAATCAGGAAGGGTCTGGGTTGGGGGACAGGGTTATACATTTGGCCTCAAGCAGCCCGTCTGTGAGGCCATCTCTGTGGGGTCACCTGTGTCAGTTCTGAGCTCAGCAGCACCTCCGAGCTCCCCAGGCTGTGCACGGACCCTCGCTTTCTTCCCACACCCTGTCTAGAGATGACCGTTGCTGCCCCTGCTCCCTGCACGGTGGGGGCGGGCTTCCGCCGGCCAGTGGCGGGCGTGCCTCTGCGGCCCACTTTGACCCATTGGAAGGAGCTGGCAGGGCCTTCCCACCTGATGGTCCCCTGCCGCTTCTCGGGGCTGGGGCTGGGCCCCGTCCTGTCGGGGACCCAGGTGGGCCTGGAGGGACCAGAACCCTTATGCTCACCTTCCTGCTGGCTCCCAACAGCCCTCACCGGGCAAGGACACACTGCCCAGGTCCGTGCAGCCCGCAGGGGCTGTGGCGGGCAGCTGGGGCCTCCCTGCGATGGTCCCGGCTCTGTGAGGTCAGCCGGCACCTCACGCCGTCATCTTGAGGAGATGGAGGTAAACAAGACTCACGTGCACGGTATGTTAGTTTCCGCCTGACCGTTTCCAGAGAAAACAGCCTGACGCCAACAAAGGAGGTGATTATCTAAAGCGTCCCCACTTGCGCCCCAGCCACAAACTGAAAGGCCCATACGGCTCGGTATGCCCCGCCCTGCAGCCTGCCAACTCCTAGTTACTGAACACCCGGCCCTCCAAACCCGCTGACAAACTCAGCCCAGCCATGACAGGGACCTGCTCCCCAGGCAAGCCTCGCACGCCCCAACCCTCCAGCACTGCCCCCCGAGTGCTTGCCACTTCCATGAAGCAAGACAAAAGACCGACTTGGGAAGGAAGAAGTAACACTCCCCAACTGCACAGGATATGACTGGCTACGAAGAAAATCTCGAGGTCTCAACAAAAACATTCCTGGGACGACTGGTCTTAGGTCACGGAATGCAAGGCCAAGGTGGGTGACCCGCTGGTTGCACCAACAAATGTGTGGGACCGGGATTAAAACAGTCTGTTTACCGCCAGTCCCCAGAAAATGGGACACTTAGGTATAAACTTGACCGAACATACACAGAATTATATGCTGAAAATTGTAAAATGCTGATAAGGGCAGACCCAAATAAACAGACACCCCGTGTTCACGGATTGGAGACAGCACAGGAAATATGCTCATTCTTCCCAAGAAAATGACCTTGTCAAAATTAAAACTTTGTTCGGCAAAAGAAACATTAAGCAGGTGAGAGGGAGCTGCAGACAGGGAGGCGGTACGTGCAGACCCGAGGCCAACAAGGCATTAGTATGCAAAACACAGAGAAAGCTCTGGAAGCCCAGCAGGACAAACCCGTCCCAACCAGAAAACGTGCAGACGTGACTGCACATTTCGCTAAAGACAGCTGGCGAGGGGGACATGCCATCAAAGCCACACGAGGTGCCGCCGCACCTGTCAGGGTGGGTCTGATAGCACCAGTGACAGGCGGGGCGCGATGGTGCAGACGGGGTAGACGCTTTGTGTATCTCCTCTTGCGACCACACCACAGAGCAAACGGCAAGCAGAGTCGCCTGGGGTCTGGGGAAATGAGAGACCAGCCCGGAGGGGGTGGGAAGCGAGGCTGCTGGGTCCGCACGGCGGCCAGCAGGCGCAGACCTTCCTCCTAAGGGGCCGTGGCTGTGACCAGACTTTTGCGGTGACAGACTCCTCGCTCTGAGCTCCAGCGCTGGGGCGGCTGCTGGCGGGGACAACAGAGACATACGGGGGGAAGCTGAGTGGTGGGCTTCCCGGGCCAAGGCCGAGGGGTGGCGTTCTCCCGGGCAGAACTGCTGGGTCCTCACTGGTCCGTGGCGGAGCCCGCCCCCTCGCAGGGTGCGACACACCACCACCGCTGATGTCATCAAACTGGATAACAACGGAGGTCACTATGCCCAGACCATTCCCTGAAGCTCTGCCCTCCCGACTTGTGGCCCAAGCCACATCCGGTGGTGTCCTCAGTGTGCCCTGTGCCCCTTCCTGAGCAGCTCCAAGCCCCACACTGGCAGCAGCTGGCCTTGGTTTCTGGCATGGCCTCTTGAGGTAGCTGTAAGCACAGTACAGATGGCAGGCATCTGTGGCTTTCTTGCTGACTTTCACAATGTGGGGTGGGGCACGGGCTGGGGGCTAAACCTGGGCTGTAGCTGGACCCCTCTCAGGCCTGGGCCCCTACAAAGCTGTGCTACTAAGACCAGGAGACTTAGGAGCTTTACATAGTACCCAGAAACAGACACAGAAAAGAAGCCAACATGGGGAGACAAAGCAAGTCGCACATGGAGGAACATAACAGAGCCCCAGAGAAAGCTCTAAACAAAGTGGAGGAGAAAAGTCATCTCACAGATGCAGGGTTGACCACAGGGTTCCAAGGGTGCTCAATGAACGTAGGGGAAGAGCAGATAAGCTCAATGAGAACTTTATTAAAGAGACAGAAAACATAAAAATGGAGATAAGGAAAACAAAAAAATCAGTCACAAATGAATACAATAACGGAAATGAAGAATACCTGAGGAGGAATCAGCAGCAGATTAGATGAAGCAGAGGATCGAATCAGCGATTTAGAAGATGAGGTAGCAGAAAACATCCAATCAAAACAGCAACAAGAGAAAAGAATCCAAAACAATGAGGATAGTTTAAGGGGCCTCTGAGACATCAAGTATGCCAACGTCCACATCATAGGGGTGCTCGAGAGAGAGAGAGAGAGAGCGAGCGAGCGAGCGAGCACGCAAGAAGTTGAAGACCTGTTTGAAGAAATGATGACTGAAAACGTCCCTAACCTGGGGAAGGAAACAGACATACAAGACCAGGAAGCTCAGAGTCCCAAACAAGATGAACCCAAAGAGGCCCACACGAAGACACGTCATAATTAAAATGGCAAAAGTTAAGACAGAGAATCTTAAAAGCAGCAAGAGAAAAGCAGTTAATTACCTACAAGGGAGCATCCATAAGACTGGCCGCTGATTTTTCAAAGGAAACTGCAGGCCAGAAGGGACTGGCAGGAAATATTCAAAGTGATGAAAAGCAAGGACCTACAACCAAGATTACTTTACCCAGCAAAACTGTCATTCAGAGTTGGAGGACAGTTAAAGAGCTTCCCAGACAAGAAAAAGCTAAAGGAGTTCATTACTACCAAACCAGTATTAAGGGAAATGTTGGAAAGGGATGAAAAAGATCCCGCGTGATGGACCTAGAGGGTGTTGTGCTGAGTGGAGGAAGGCACTTGGAGAAAGACAAGTGCTGTAGGGGTCATGTACACGTGGAACCTAAAGAGCAAAACAAACGAACGACAGATGCACAGATCCGGAGCACATTTCGAGGGCTGCCAGATGGGAGGGGTGGGGGGGCTGGTGAGAAGGGAGAGATTAAGGAGTACAAATGGGTCGTTACGAAAGTCATTGGGATACAGAGCCCAGCACAAGGAATACAGTCAATAATATCGTAATAAGTATGTATAGCGCAGAGGAGCACTAGATTTATTGGGGTGATCACTTTGTGATTTATATAGACGTCTAATCACTATGCTGCACACCTGAAACTGATACCCCAGCTAGAACTGAAAAATTAAAAATATTATTCAAAAAAATAGATAGCGACAGTACCAGATGCTGGCAAGGACGTGCAAAGGGGGGGCCGTGGGTGCTGGGAGACCGTGCAGCGCCCCCATGAGGCGGCCACTGGCTCCTTACGGAGCGAAACGTGCCGCTGCTGTGCTTGGGCACTGACCCCCCAGAGGAAGGACAGCTCAGGTCCGCACGAAGTCCCGGACACGAGGTTCACAGTGGCTGTGTCCTTACGGCCCCCACCGGAACCGGCAACGTGTCCTTCAGCAGGGACGTGGCGCATCTGCTCGGAGGACGCCCGTCATCGGGGGAGGGAGGGGACCGCTGACACGGCAACAAGCTGGAGGACAGGCTGGGCACAAGAGCCGGTCCCGACGGCCACTCGCCGTGCAATTCCATATAGGTGACACTCCTGAAATGACATCATCACAGACGGAGAACAGACCAGTGGGTGGAGGGGTTAAGGATGAGGGCGGCGGGGAGACCCTGAGGTGACTGATGACCGTGGCCTGCCAGTGCCCACGTCCGGTCGAGGTGTCTATGGCAGTGTGATTAGCACGGGCGGAGGCCGGGTGGGGCGCCCAGGACCTCCCTGTGCCGTTTCTCACAGCTGCACGTGGACCTACAATTTCCTCAAGATCAAATGCTCAGTTAACAAACACCGCCCCCGTTTCTGTGCCCAGCAGCCCCCCTTCTCGTCCCCTCCCATCTGGAGCTCGCCCACTGGGCTGCCCGTCACAGCCCGGCCCGAACGCCAGCAGCCGCAGCCCCCGTGGCGCAGGCAGGGGCAGCATCCGCTCACGCCGTCACTGTCCGCCATTCTCGGCATCTCGGCTTTCAAATGTCCCATCACAGAGGCCATCCTGGACACGCAGACCCCGGGGCCTTCAGCTGGCACTGACCACGTCCTCGAGGAGCAAGGCAGGAGGAAAAGGGCCACGTCGTCCCCGTGTTCTATGCGACAGGCCCAGCGCTGTGGCCACCAACACGAGGCAGAGCGGTGAGCACAGGGCCACAGGTCGGGGCATTTTCTGTTCACGGCTCCCTTGAGAAAAGTGGCATCACCCAAACATGGGCTTTGGGAACACCAGGGCTGTGGGGTCCCAGCTGCTATAGAGTGAGCCTCGAGCTGGCCCCCATCCCTCCACCGGGAGCAGAGTGGACCCCACGAGCCTGACTGCTGCAGTCACAGCTGGTTCAAGGACAAAAAAAAAAGGCAGGGAAGAACCTCAGGGTGGGCACACGGGTCTCGCAAGGGGAAGGGCTCCCTGCCCACGCAGTGGTAGGGGGAGGGGCACCACAGGGGCCGTAGTGCCAGCCAGCGCAGGGCCAGCGCTGGGGACAGTGCCACCCATACAGAGAATCTTGCACGCATCCGTGAATGCAACCTTTGATGTGGTTTTAAAACCACCTTTTTTCTTTCGTTCTGTGGCTTACGCTGTGCCTTCTGCCGCCTCCGCACGCAGCAGCACCCTCTAAAACAGCCATGCAGGCAGGCACATGCCCCGACACTCTCTGCGTCTGCGTGTGGTCCCCCACGAGCCCGGCGCCCGCGGCAAGCTGACCACTGGGGAGTCACCCGCGCGTGCGCCCCTCCTGCTCCCAGCAGCACCCAGTGGCCAGTCTCAGCTCACCTGTGCAGCCCAGAGCACACCCTCGATGGACGCTCGCTGCAGGAGTGACGCTCGGCGTCCGCCGCCTACCGGCCGTTCTCGTCGTGGCCCTTCCCGTGACCCTGCGTTCCCGCCGCCACAGGCAGAGCTGCTCCAGCGTCGCTGTGGGCGCCTCATGCAGGGACACTGCTTTCTGTGGGTGGGCGCGCACTCCCAGGAGAGCACGTTGGAGCCAAGGCTGTGCTCGGTTCCGTTTTCCAGATGCTGCCAGAAGCCCTCGGAGCACACCATCCCTGCAACAGCAGGGTGTGTTTTCCTTGATAGACTTTGCCTTCAGTGTCAAATCTGTGAACTCTGCTAACTCCAGGTTAGTAAGACTTTCTTCTATGTTCCTATCTAGAAGTTTTTAAAAATATATATTTAGATCTATGACCCATTTTGAGTTCATCTGTGCATAGTTATGAGACTTAAAAGCGATTCTTCTTGCACGTGAACGTCCAGTCGTTGCAGACCACCCGTGAAGACAGTTCTTTCCCTGAACTGCCTTTGCGCCTTCGTCAAACGTCGATTAGCCGCATTTGCGTGGGTCCATCTCACCGATACCGCATTGGTTTGATCCCTGCGACTTCAGAGTAAGTTTTGAAACTGGCTAATGTGATGCTCACACTCTTATTGTTTTGCAAAGTTGTTCAAGCTATTGCAGTTTTTCCAACTTTGCATATAAATTTTAGAAACAGCTTATCTATTCCTACAAAAAGTCCCGCTGGGATTTTGATTAGAATTACAATTAATCTATAGATCAATTTAAAGAGAACTGATATCAATGTTGAGTCTTTCTATCTAGGAACATGGTATACCTCTCCATTTATTAAGGCTTTTTCATCACTGTACTCAGGATTTTGTAGTTTCAATGTACAGATGTGATGCATGTTTTGTGTGGACCTATATCTAAGTATCTCAACTGTTTGAGCTATTGTAAAAATATAAATATTTTTTGGTTTCCAATTATGACTTTTCTGTCACAATCTTGCATCCTGAGACATTGCCAAATTTATATATTAGTTCAGGTTTTTCTGATGAGTTCTTTGGGATTTTCTACACAGATGATCATGTCACCTGTGAATAAAGACATTTTTTCTCCTTTCTAGTCTATGTACTTTTATTTCTTTTTCATTGGAGTAGCAAGAGCTTCCAGTAGAATGCTAAGAGTGGGAAGAGATTTCTGTCTTGTTCCTAATTTCAGGGGAAAAACATTGACTTTTGCCATTACGTGTGACATAAGCTGTAGGTTTTTGTAAATGCCCCTTACCTGGTTGAGGAAGTTCCTGTTTTACCTAGTTTTTATTATGAATTGTCCAATCTTTTTCTGCATCATGATGTGTAATCTTTCTTTTTTAGATCGTTAACACAATGGATTATAATGGTGGATTTTCAGCTAATGAACCAATTGCATTCCTGGAATAAAGCCTATGTCGTTGTGATATGTTATTCTTTTTATATACTATAGTGTTTGATGATCATACTTTGTTGAGGATTTTTGCATTTGGTTCATGAGGAATATTGGTCTGTAGTTTTTTCTTAATTTTTTAATTTTTTTGTACTCTTAGGGGTGGACATGTCGGTAATGCTGTCCCCATGACGGGAGTTGGGACGCATTCCCTCTTGTTCTGTTTTTCTGGAAGAGACTGAATAGAATTGGTGTTACTTCGTTAAATGTTTGGCAGAAATTGCCATTGGGTCTGGAGATTCCTTTTTCTGTAGGTGAAACTACAAATTCAGTTTTTAAAATGGTGATGAGAACGTGAATTTATAATAAAATCACATTTGGTCTTCACCCACGATTGGCTTGCAGCTCCCCAAAACTTTGAAATTTCCCAAGTGCTAAGAGCAATGGAAGTGTCTTCTGTTGCGACATGGACCTTTTGTCTTCAGGTGCTTAAGTCATTCAGAGCAAAGAAGGTGAAATGGGTGCTCATGCCGAGCCCCTTTCAACCACACCTGGCTTTATGTTAATGAGACTTTCAGAAATCCTCTAAGGATGGGAGCTGGTTGCCAGGGGAACCAACCAGGATTAGGGGGGTGGAGCCTCCCTAAAAACCCAACAGGAGGGAGCTCAGAGAGCTTCCAGACTGGGGAACCAGAAAGCCGGCCAGGCTGAGGGCCCAGACTCCCTGGCACTGATGCTCCTGTTAGGGGCCCTTCCAGCCCTTCTGGCCTGTGCGTCTCTTCTGCTGCTGCTCGTTCGTATCCTCTTAACAAACAGGGTGCTAGTAACTTAACGGGTTTCCCAAGTTCTGGAAGTCATTCGAGCAAATGTATTTAGTCTGAGAAGGGGGTCATGACGACCTCCAATTTATAGCCTGTCAGTCAGAAACAGAGGTGACAACTTGGATTGGCATATGTAAGTGGGGGCAGCTTATGGGACTGAGCCCTTGACTGTGGGATCAGATGCCATCTCCAGGTCAATAGTGTCAGAATTAAGTCAAATATATGGGACACCCAGTCAGTGTCCCACAAAAATTGGAAAATTGCAGAAGTGCTTGGTGGTGTTGGAAAAAGACACGTATTTTAAGGACCATTCCAGTTCCTATTTCATCTTGAGTGAGTTTTGCAAGTTTGTGGTTTTTTGAATTGGTCCATTTCATCTAAGTTGTCAGTTTATGTGTGTGTGGTTGTTTTTAGTCCTCCCTTCTTGTTCTTTTCATGTCTCCATGGCCTGTAGAGTTAGCCTCTCTTTCCTGAGATTAGGAAATCATGTCTTCTTTCTTTTATTTTTATCTATCTTATTAAAGACTTATCAATATATTGATATTTTCAGAGACTGAGCTTTTGTTTTCATTGACTTTTCTGTTGTTTTCAATTTTGTTGATATCTGTTCTGCATTATTTCCTTCCTCCTGCTTGCTTTGGTTTTTTTTGGTCTTCACTGTATAGTTTCTTAAGATGGATGCTTACTTGATTTGTACTGTAGGCATTTAATGCTATATATTTCCCTCTAGGTGCTGCCTTATCTGCATCCTATTAACTTTGACTTTTTGTTTTAGTTCAAATTATTTACTAATTTCCCCTCAGACTTTCTCTTTGTATATGTATATATTACCTATAAATTATTTAGAAGCAAGATGATTAATTTCTAAGTTTTTGGAGAATTTCTTAATATCTTTTTGTTAGGGATCTCTAATTTAATACCAATAGGTCATATACCATATATGATTTCAATTCTTTTAAATCTCCTAAGCTATGGTTTATCTAGTGAATGTTTCAAGTGCACCTGAAGGGTGTGTTCTACTCTGTTGGGTGGAGAGTTATATGTGTACACGTGTGCATATATGCATGTGCACATATGTTCCAGTGTGTGTGTGTGCGCGCGCGTGCAAATGTGCATGGTGGAGGGACAGCGCCGGGAGCCCTGAAGCAGGATGCGACAGCCACACTAGGGGCCGGGCTTTCACGCCTGCAAGAAGAGAAGCCAAAGGCCCTGCCTCCCCGCTCCTGCAACAGCGGACTGTCCATTTCCCTTCTGGGTTACGCTTCTTACGTCTGCTGCGGGTAACTATCTTCCCCACACAGCAGGAAGAAATTTATAAACACATCTCTACCTTGGTTTTTCACTTAATATTTCTTAATTATTCCATATCAGTACATACAAAGCTTTGTTCTTTTTAGCAGATGCCTAGAATTCTGTTAATACGTACAATCACGTGAATTAGTTTTCTAAGCACATGGACATCAACCTGTGAAAGTATATTTATATTTAGTGTCTCTCTAATTCTACTTTTCGTTTCTGTAATGAAAAAGCAGAAAGGGAAAGGCAGGTATGTGTGACATAGTTAAGCCCAAATGCTTCGACCTTAGTTGATGCTAAACTGAGAAACAGGAAACAGTCTGTGCGTCACCCGGCTGGCCTTTCCACAGCAAAATAAAAGTCCTGAATCCCACACAACATGCCCACCCATGTTAACCCACGCAAATTCGCTGGGTCCCAAGCAGCTTTCATGTCTTTTTAAAAATGCTTAATTTTCGTATTTTTAAAATTACAAATAATATAGTACCATTGCTAAATATTTGAACAATTAAACCAAAACGTCTTCCGAGGTGGCCTCCACAGTGGTCCCCGTCTCAGGCCTGCCCTGTGCCTGGACTCTGCACCCACATGGCAGTCTAGCGCGAGTCCTGAGCTCTTTCTACGCGTCACGTGTACCTACGTGTGGGCACGTGCCGCTGTCCCGTTGGGATCGTGCGGGCGTCCTGTCCTGTGCCATGGCTTCCTCACCCCCCAGGCAGGGAGCAGAGCCCCTGCTTTTTCCACTGGCACACAGGGCCCTGCAGTACACATTTACCTGAACTTAACCTGCTGTGTCTGTCTCCTGATGGCTGGCTCTCACCCCAAGTTCCAGGGCAGGAAGCCTACACCTCCCGGACCCTGGACTTCGGGTCAGGCTCCACCCAGGGGAGGCACTAGCAGCAGCTACTGGTGCAAGTCGTGCTCTTAGCCAGGGGACAATGCCTGCAGCAGGTGGCATGCCCTGGCCCTTCCTGCAGGGTGGCCGTGGCAGTGGGCTCCTGGGTGCTGGGCACCCCTCAGTTCTAGGTACCCCTTCCAGCCTTTTAGCAAATAAGGCCCCTACTTGATTCCTCTCTGCTTGTCACATCTGAGGTCCTTTGCTCTCAGGAATGGACAGTGGCACAGCACACACTGACCATTCCCCTGCCTCTGGGTATTGAAGTTGTTTCCAGTAACTTTCTGGAACGAGCAATGAAGTGATGAACATCCCTCTATGTACTTCCTTGGGGCAGATACCCAAAAGCAGAACTGCGGACAAAAGCACACAGGTGTTTAAACGTTGACAGAAACGGCAAGGTGTCCTCCAGCGAGTCAGCATAGATTTGCATTCCCATCTTCACTGCACGTGATGCCAACTTCTCCAAAAGCCTTTAAAATTTTAACTGATGAGCAAAAGAGGATGTGTTACTGTTGCTTTAATGTGCATTTTCTGATAAGAGGTAGAAGTGAGGGCCTTGCAAAGTCTCTTGGCCAACTATCTCTCTTCTGTGCACTGTGACTCTGTATTCGTGTATTTCATATGGAGTTGCCTTATTGAGTTAGTTATTAGCATATTCTGGGTACCAAGATTTCGCTGTTTTATACGTTGCAAATACTTTTATCTGTCTTGTCATGGGTTTTGAATTTTTTATTTGGCTGTATTAGAGTTTTAAATTTTTATTTAGTCAAATCTTGTCCTCTTGCTTCAGGTTTTATATTCTGCTTAAGAATACCTTACCTTCTCAACCCCAGTGTGTCCAAAGCACAAGACTGTTTTCTTCTAATGCTTTTTAGTGTTTCTTCCTCACTTCCACGTATGGCGTAAAGAAGGGCCTAACTCTCCACCAATGAACTTGCCCCAAAGCCGCTCGATCGCCGTCTTCCCCGACTGCGCTGCTTCCTTCCTTGTGATCAGAATTCCTGACACGCAGAGTGGGTGCTCGGTTCCAGCCCACACCCAGCCTGACACCACCCCACTGCTGCAGTGGGGGTGTGCTGTGCAAACTTAAGTGGGAACTATGGGAGCCCCGAATTTTTAATGAGCGAGTGCAAAGTCTCCTTCATTGCCTTTTTCCCAAACGTTTCTTGGCTTTGACAGTTTTTCTGGATGAACTTCAGACTCAGTCTGTCAAGTTCCATTTCAAAACTCTAGGTGGGATTTTGGTTGTACTGAATTAACGGGCTTGAGAAGAATCGATACTTTTACAGATTGATTAATCTCATTCGGGAGTATATTTTATATTTATTCTTCTGAGAAATTATGTATAATCACCTTCAAATAGCCTGTATGTTAGGTAATGAGCATCACTGCTATGAATAAAATAGTTTTGCTTCCTGCATTTCTAGCTGGTTATTGGAGCACAGGATGCTTCGGTTTTCACATGCCAATCTTGCACCCACGTGCCTCACTCGATCCGCTTACTGGCTCTAGGTCGATACTCTTGGATGTTTTAGCCTCTCAACTCACTCAGCCTCCACGTAACACACAGCACAGCTGATGACCAACCACCCTCACCACATGAGTCTTCCTTCTGGGCTTCCATGACTACGCAGCACTGGGGGCCCGAAGCGTATCTGAGCTGGGGGGACTCTAAGGAAACAAATGTAAAATTACAAATACAAAATTAGGCACAAAATTGAATATTTAGAAATCATGATCTACACATCTAAAAAACTAATATCACAAGCATCAAATATTATGTTATTTTTCTAGACTTTGTGATCTTTATCCTATATATCCAGAAAGATAACGTAACATTTGTATTAAATGTCTGAAACATCGCTATGATGTTTCCCCTGAACTGCCTGCTGTATACTCTCTGAGTACTTCTTCGATGACAATTTTACGACAGTTTATACAGAGTGGTCAACTGAATTAAAAACATTTTTACATCATTGGTATTAACTTTTTAAAAAAAGTCTCATACTTATTGCGGAACCAGCCCACTAGTGCAGAAGCATGTTACCAAAGAAGAAAAGGATTTTCCTAATGATTTCCCCATAAAGCAAGCCCAACTGTCTGGAGTCGTGGTCTCCCCAGTGCCTGGGTGAGACCCAAACAGGCCGGACACAGCACGAGCACGTGTGCCACCCCGCGGATCCCTTACAGACCCAGCTGGGTTCTTCTCCAGTGTCTCCCCTTGGAGTTGCGTCTGGTTTTGTCACCAGTTTTTGTCTGAATCCTGGGGATTGGGCTGGTTCTGCTTTTGTTTCTTGGCCTGGAACTGCCTGCTCCTGAAAGTCTATGAGAAGACAGGTGGGCAGGAGCCAGCTGCACACGCCACGTGGCGGAGAGAGACAGCATGCATGCGCCCTCACTGGCTGTCCTGCCGCACGTCGTAAAGTCACTGTGAGCTTGGGAAAGGCTCTATCGAGTTTCTTCCATGTCCGAGCTCCCACTTTCCTGTGAAGTGTCAAAAATCTTTAAAGTCCTCCAAGAATCTCTGAACTAACGCACTCTGAGCCAGGTATGCCCTCGTGGTGTGTGATGTGCTCACTCATCCTTGTTGTCAGTATGAAATGCCAAACCTGGGAGGACACACCTCTTCCCAAGGTGCTCACCTCCTGGTCCTGTCCTCATTAAATGGATCGTATGACAATCCAAGACCTTGTTCAGCGCATCTGTTTGACGTCTTCCTCTTCCTCTTAGGGAGAGGTGGGATCTGAAACATTTTCTATTAGGTTTCGTGCTTGATGTCTCAATAACTTCTACTGATTTCAAAATTCATTTCTAGTATTTTTGTTTCATATTTCATCAATTAAAATTTCCCTCAGTTTTTTCAGAAATAAATTTGAGGGTGACAAAAGACAGTATCCTTCATAGGCATCTAAAAGAGGACAGCAAAATTTCTTCTCTACATGGAAGTGCTACAGAACACCTGTCCAAACGCACCTGGGAGCCAGGAGTTGCCTGTGGTCCCGTGGGCTCCTGGCCAGAGACGGAGCATAGTGGAGGAGACGCTGGAGGGGGAAGAAGCCGACTGGGTGGGAACACGTTACCCTGACAGATGGCAGAACACGATGATGGAACCCACTGCTAGAATCCCTCCTGGTGCCCTGGGGGCCTGTGCCGTGCCCCACTGGCCTCATGCTGAATCAGCACCCTCCCCCTAGCCTCCCTGCGCCACCAGCAGCTGGCCCTGACCCCTCGGTCGGCAGTGAATGCCGGGATCTGTCCGGGGGTCAGTTCTCGGCCATCTCTCACAGCATTAAGTACCCACCAGGTTGTGACCGGCTTCCACTCGGTCCGCAAAGCCCAGCTGGAAAACCCCCGGAAGTCTCACGTGCATCCCGAAACGAACACACCTAAAATGCTCTGGCCCAGCCTGATGCAGTCCCCTCATCCCACCCTCTGTAAACAGCTCTACCATGTCCATAGCTACTGAAGCTGACACTCTGGAGTGTCCCTTCGCCTTACCCTGACGGCTAACCATCACCACCTTCAGGCAGATGGCTGTTGGAACACCTGACTTCTGTCTGCCTGGACACCCTGCTGGACACCCTGGCTCACACCACCACGACTCACTCGGGAATCCCACTCACCACTTGCAGGCCAGCCTGCCCCACCTCCACCCTCGCTGGACTCTTGGGGGCTCCAAGAAGATGGGTGGAATCTCATGAGGTCCCCTATGCCACCTTCCTCGTAGCCACACTGCACCCTGCAACCAGAGTGGTCTGGCTGGGCACTCAACACCCAGGTAAGTGGCGGCTCAGAGCAGGTTTGGTTTTAGTTAGAAAAGGAAATCAGTGTAATGTTTTCACACGTGGGTGTCACAAACAGCCCCAGTAAGTCCTGTGTCCTGAACAGAAAATGAATTCCGCTTCCTGGTCTCCTCCCTAAGAAGCGGGGCACGGGCAGACTATAGCCTGGGACCTGGACTATTCTGAGGTGCTAACCCCACATCAATAACTCTCACATGCAAAAACACTGAGAGTCAGACCTATTTCTTAGAAATAGCTACTGCTGAGCTTCCCAAGGGCTTGGAGTGTAAACCCAAGTACAGGCTGCACTTCGTACTCTTGAAAGATGGGAGATGGTCCTATTTCCTGAGATGGTGGAAGACGAGGTTCAGATTACCGCTCTGCTGAGGACTAAGGAGCCTGGCACGGTATTAACAGAAAAACCTACACACCTAAAGATAGTGAGGAACTGTGAGACTAAGACCCAGAAAGAAGGAGGCTCATCCTGAGGTGAGTCATGCAAGCATCTGCCAATTAAGAAGACAGCAGCCACGAGGCTGAGCAGCTGATCAAAACTTTCCATGGAGTCCTAGGGCTGCCAGCAAAGGCTGGATTTCAGGGTCTGTGTGAGGGGGATGGGCCCTGTGAATTCTCCAGGCTTTGGGCGGGGTCCTGGAAGGACTACACTCCAGAGCAAGAGGAGCAAAAAAGAGACCAGTCCTGGTAAGAACTGAAGCTGGACTTCAAGTGATCGCAGGCCCTTGTCAGGACTGAGATGACCTGACGATGGCTAGTGCACCTAACCAGCGGTCTGCTGAGGAAGAAGATAATGTCATCCAGTGCACCATCCAATCGCCAAACTCTCTATGATTTCTTAAACATAAAATGTGCAACACTCAATCAAAACTAACCAGGCATGCCAGGAGATAAGACGTGATGAAAAGAACAGGCAACAGAAATAGACCCAGCAGAGATGCAAACAGCAGAGCTATCAGATGAGCACTTGAAAATCACTATACTCAAAGAGCCAAAAGACATGATTAACAAATTTACGGAGGGCGAGACCTGGAAACAAAAACGAACGAATAAGTGAAAATTCTGAAACAGAAAAACAGAATAACTAAATTTAAGGACTGAATGGATGGTTCTGACAGCAGATTACAGATAAACAGAGAATTAATGAACTAGAAGGCAGATCAAAAGAAAATTATCTAGCATGAAACAGAATCAAAACAATATAAAATCTAGAGCATTAGAAATATGTGTCATACAGTGAAAAGGTTCAGCTCATTTTTAATTGGAGTTCTAGATGAAGAGCAGAAAGAGAACGGGCATCCAAAATATCTGAAGAAAACAGAGATGAGAATTTCCCCAAACTGATAAAAGATATCAAGCTGCAGGTTCTAGAAGCACTATGAGGCTCAAGAAGGATTAATACAAGGAAAAACACATCTAGGCACAGTATTGCAGTCTCCCTGTATGCACGGGGGATACATCCCAAGACCCCCGGTGGATCCCTGAAGTCACAGGTAATACCAAACCCTACATACACATACCTATGATGCAGTTTAATTTATAAATTAGACATAGCAAAAAATTAATAACGATACTAATAAAAAAATAGAACTGTAATGATATACTGTAAGAAAAGTTATATGAATGTGGTCTCTCTCTCAAGGTATCTTACTGTACTATACTCACCTTTTCACTTAAAGGAAGCATTTTATGGCTTCCCTTCGGCATATTGTTTTACTAGTCTTCTGCTTTGGACTATTATTAAAATAAAGGCGACTTAAATACAAGCACTAAGATGCTGTGACAGTCGATCTGATAACCCAGATGCCTACTATTACATACAGGGAGTGTTTACAACCTGGAGACAGTGGACAAAGGGATGATTCACATTCTGGGAGGGACAGTGAGATGGCACAAGGTTTCATCATACTAATTAGAACAGCGTGCAATTTAAAACATGACTTGTTTATTTCTGGAGTTTTCCACTGAATATTTTTGGACGATTGACTACAGATAACTGAAAGGACGGAAAGTGAAACTGTGGGAAGGCGGAACTGCTGTGTAGTAAAACTGCTGACTGAAAATAAAGAGGAAACCTAGACAGCACCAAGAAGACATGTCATTTTCAAAGAAGCAACAAGACTACAGGAAGTACAGACGCCAGAAGATAGTGGAATAACGTCCTCAGAGTGGTGGCAGAAATAACCACAACCCTGTAATTCTATACCCAGTGAAAATGTCCTTCAAAATCAGGGAACACACGAAGAAATTTTCAGAGAAACAAACTGGCAAAATCCATTAGCAGTAAATGTGCAGCAAATGCGATACTAGAAGGTGTTCTCCAGGGTTTCTGTCGGACGTGGTTAGTGTTGAATCCTCTACACCTACAACACATCGGGCACAAAGGAGCCCCTCGGTATTTATTGAACGAGTGTATTTAGATGTGACAACTGTCAACAGTCATTGACAACGTTAGGTGAATGAAACATCAGCCATAGGCTACAAACGCTGCCATAATGACGTTGACTCCTACAACACCGTGTCTTGCGCCCCTGCCTATCACAGTGTTTCTCTTCCGTCCTACGACGCGCCGGTGCTCGGCAGAGGCTGTTGCGCAGGATCCTGAGACCAAGTCTTGGACTTTGTTCCAAGTCGCCGAACCCAGGCCTCTCCCACCCACGTGAACGCCACGTCCCGGCACCGAAAGGAGCGCGAGCGTCTGTCCACGTCCGAGGGCCGCCCACGCACGCGCGCGTCGGGCCGCGGCCCCGCCCGCCGCACGCGGGCCCCACGCGAGCCCCCGCCCCCGCCGCTGGTCCCGACGGGGGCCGCGAGACGTCGCCCCGTCGGAAGTGACCCGTCTTCCCTCCCAGTGACAGTTCGGGGCAGTGCGTCGTCGTCTCGAGGTCAGTCACCCTCGCGGCCCGAAAGCCCGCGGGCCAGACGGCCGGCCGGCCTGAGGTCAGCCCTTACCGGCGCTGGCCTTGGTCTGGCCGCCGGTGGACGCGCGCGGGCGCCACTGCGGCCACGCTGCCGGGCGAGACGCGCGCTCGTGAAGCAAGGCTGGGGGCGCCGGCGCGCCGGGAGGACGTCCGCGCGCCCCAGCGCGCCCCGCGCGTGCGCGCTCGCCGCCGGCCTCCGCCCGGGGTACGCTGGGAGCCCCGGCGCGGAGCGCCGCGCCTGCGTGGTCCGCGTCTTGGTGGGGCTCTCCGAGCCCGGTCACGTGTCCTCCCTTACCGCTGGTCCCTGTTCGTTGGCGCCCAGCAAGCTACACAGGCAAGGACTGGCCCAGCGAAGTAGTGTCCCAAACTGAGTGACACTTCACTTTCACCCCGCCGAGAACCGGTCAGGCCCTCCCGGTCCCTCCGTGCTGCCCCCTGGCGGCCGGGAGGATTAGGCCGGGTGTGCAGCGAGCGCTCTCCGACATCCGTGAACCGCATTCCAGTCCGCTCCCCACCGGCTGCCACCCGCTGCCCTCCGGGGAGGGGCTTACCCGACCCCGGCCCGCCACCCAGCACTCCTGGTTCCCTTTTATTCTGCATTATCCCCCCCTCCCAGTCTTTGCATTTCCACATTTTAAATACTGTTTACTTCTTTTCATTCTGCGCTCTGGACGTTGTGCTCCATGAGGGCTGGCTGAGACCTTCGGCCTGCTCAGCTCGCTGACGTAGCCCAGTGCCGACGCACAGTAGGCGCTCAGTAACCGTTGGCTGACTTGATGAATGCCCGAGCGATGAGAACACACGGGGCATCCGTGTTGTATTGAGTGCGCAGAGCAGGAGGGGACGCCCTGGAGTAAGGAACTGCAGCCCGAGGGCGCCCACGGCGGGGACCTGCTGAGGCAGCGTCCATCTCAGGATTTTTTCAAACGTAGTGCTGCTATACGTCTTGTGAAGCTTGTTTGAAAAATACAAGAGGAACCTCGAAGGTCGCTGCCTGTCAGTATAGCCTTAACTGGCAGAGAATTGACGTGTTATAAATTATTTAACCATTTTCCTGCTGATAGACATTTAGGCTGTTTCCAAGTGACGAAAGGCTGCAA
This sequence comes from Eonycteris spelaea, assembly GCA_003508835.1. Lineage (NCBI taxonomy): Eukaryota > Metazoa > Chordata > Mammalia > Chiroptera > Pteropodidae > Eonycteris > Eonycteris spelaea. The sequence goes on from PUFA01000436.1 coordinate 240,256, forward strand.
AAAGTTTTGAACGTGGCCCCCAAGCTTATACGTGAAATCAGTATTTCTCTCGATGGGTACGTAGAAATGCGTCTGTATGTGTTTCACGTAAGCCAAACTGCTCTCCAAAAAGCCTGGCTAATTACAGCCTGACCCATTTCACCTCACCCACAACGAATAACGGTCAGTCAAGCCCACCCTTCCCCGTCCGGCGGCAAAGCAGTGGCCGGTGTTTTGTTTCCGCGGCGGCGCCAGGTCTGCTGCTGGGCGCAGGCGCGGGAAGGGAAACCCGCCGCGGTCTCGGCGGGGGTTCGGGGCCTCCCTGCGCCTGCGCCTGCGCCTCCACCTCGGGCTGGCGACCCTCGCCGCGGGCCGGCCCGTCCGTCCCCTGTTCTGGCAGAAAAAGCTGAGAGGCAATCGGGCCAGCAAGTGGAAAATCAGATGGGGACGTGGAGTTTGACGCCGGGCCCCGCGGAAAACAGCGACGCGTAATCGGGGCGAAGGCTGGGCGCGCGTCTTGGGAAGAGCCGAGTGCTGCCGGAGCGGTGGGGCAGGCCGGCCCCCGGGCTAGTGCGCGCCGAGCGGCCGGGGCGGGCCGGGGCGGGCCGGCCCCCGGCCACCGCCCGAGGCCCCGCCCCCGGTCCCCGCGGAAGCGGCAGGTGGGGTCTGCCCGGGGCGGCGGCGGCGGCGGCGGCGGCAGCAGCAGCAGCAGCAGCAGCGCGAGGTGAGGTCCGGAGTCTGGAGGTCCTGGGATTCGAGGGTCCCGGAGTCCGAGCGGGCCGGGTGGGAGGACCTTCCGCGGCGCTCCGGGGCAGTAGAACTCGGGCGACGGCCGCGGGAGTTTTCCGGGACCCGAAAAAGGCGCGGCGGGGCTCTGGGGTCTGAGCGCGGCCTGTTTCTTCCTAGAGTGACCGCGCCGGGCCTGGGCCCGGGCCCGAGGCCGCCCAGAGACACGCGGAGCCTCGGGCTGGCGCGGAGGTGGTGGCGGCCCTGGGCGGCCCGGCTCGGAGCTCAGTGGGCCCGGGACGCGCTTGGCCCCAGCAGTCGCAGCGGCGGGCGCCGCCCCAGTGAAGGCCCAAGGCCGGCTCCTGCGCAGCCGCCTGCTGTCGCCCTCGAAAGCTTTGGTTAGGGCCGTTGTTCCGCTCCTGGACCCCAGACGTGGGACTATAGGGAGCAGCCCAGCGGGGGGCGGGGGTGCCGACTCCCCGTAAGCCCCGTGGGCCCCAGATGTGCCTGTCCCATTCTACCTCAGGGACCTTAACTGGGGGCGTCTTTTAGAGGCTTTTCAAAGGGATCATTGATCCCCAGAGATTAAAAACGCCCTCCTGGTCCCAAGACTCAACCAAGGGAACACTCCAATGTCTAGTGAAGCCCCGAAGGGGGCCTTAGCCCATGGGAGCCCTTTTTCTGTCCTGGTGGTTAACCGCAGACTGGATTTCGGGGGTGGGCACAGCCTGGGGGAGCAGTGATGGGCCGGGAGGCTCACATGGTCTCTCTGCAGGGAGGGGCCAGCAGTCCTCATCCCCACCCCCTCCGGCCGCTGGCCTCACCCCTCCACCTTGACTGAGGATTCTGAGTCAGGGTTGGGGTGACCACACCCTGGCCTCCCAGTGGGGCGGGTTTGGTGTTGGTCACATGCTCTGGGCAGTGGGCTGGGTGGAATCTGGGCTCCTCCGGGTGGCAGTTGGGTGACATGGCCAGTCAGACACTCTCTCCAGTTTCAGTAGGGCCATCTGCTGGGACCTGCAAACATGAGTTTTGCCTGCTGGTTGGCACTCAGCAGGAAGGGAACTGGAACCTTGCTGAACCAGCCCTCCCCACTCTGGGCCCCAGACCAGCCGGCCCCGGGTTGGAGGCAGGGGAGGAGGGAGCCTTCAGTGAGGCCAGGCAGTGCCAGGCTGGGACACAGATGCCTGACACAGTGTTCTCAGGAAGCCAGGGGTTTCGGGGAGCCAGGACCTCCACAGGCTGAGTCACCCAGTGGGGCAGGGCCGCGCCCCAGGCGGCCCAGATCGCATCATTTCCAGGGCTTTCTGGGGCTCTCGAAGGAATCAGCCCCCAGCATGCTGCCAGGGCCCTTCTGCTGGTCCCGCCTTCAAGGCCCCCAGGCCTCTCATTTATTCAGGCTCTGACCAGTCCCCAGTGAGGTTGGGGGGCCTGTGACCTGCTCCAGCAACCCCTGGCCAGAGGCCTCACGCCTTTCCAAGCCTGCCTCAGGCCAGGCCCTCTGCCGGCGGACCCAGGGTGGGGCAGAGGATGCTCCCTGCCAGTGCAGAGTCCCAGGCCCCCACAAAGGGATAGTGGAAGCTGGCCACCCAGGGCGTGCAGGCCACTGGGCCTCGGCACCCTCTCCACCTGCTGTGTTCCGTCCTGGGCACCTATGGCTGGTGCCCTTTGGGGAACTGTTACCTGACCACGGGCACCTGTCCCTCATAACCCACGTGCTTCAGGGTGATGTGGCTGAGAGTGTCCGTGTCTTGAGGGGCCTCTGGCTCTGTGGACGGCCTAGCTAGTGTACCCCTCTTGTTGTCAGTTTCCCTGGCATTGCCAGACTGCCAGTCCGGTGCACCTGGCTGGGGGCTGCACTGTGTCCAGGCTCACAGGCCATGTCTCCCACCCCATCCTTGCCCAGGCAGATGAGAGGCAGGGGCTTCAGGTGGCAGGTGCGGGTCCCAGCCCGCATGGGGCAGGGGGTGCTAGAAAGAGGGGTGCGGGAGGCCTGGGAGTGAGGGCAGCCTCTGCTCCCACAGCCATGTCCCCAGCACTGTGGCCCGCGATAGCCTTTGCCAGTGGACACAGCCCCCTGCCCTCCCCCATTCCACTCCTAGGGGCTGAGGGAGGGGGAGGCTGAGGCGTCTCCCATGACAGCCCGCCTGCAGGGTGTCTGGCCCCTCGAACTGTGACATTTGGGCTAAAATTGTCTCCTCCTCCCTCTGTCTTGCCCAGAAAACTCTCCGTCCCTCACCATGAGTGTTGATATCCACTTCGAGCAGCTGAGTGACGCCCGGTGGACGGAACTCCTGCCGCTGATCCAGCAGCACCAGGTGGTCAGGTAGGGACGCCCTCGGCCGGTCCCCGCGGCGTGGCCGGCAGGCTGGGGCCCACATGCGGGCATTCCGTGCTGCGAGGCCCCCTGCTTCTGGAGGCACGAGGTACACTGACTTTCATGGGGCGTGAGATGCTGTCTTGTCTTTCCCAGCCATTTAAAAACGCAAGCTCATTCCTGGCTCAGGCCCGCTGGGCAGGGCTCAGCTGGCTGGCTGTGCGTGTGGGGCGTGGCCTGTCCCCTGTCCCATCCCCGCCTGTCCTCAGACTCAGCGGTCCTCAGGCTTCTCACCGAGGGAGAAGCTGCCTGCTTGTTGTCTCTTTCACGGGTCTGAAATCCATCTAGGTTCCCAGAAGAATTCTCAAGACAGTTGGGGCACCCTGTGTCCCGCTTCCCCTAAAGTCAGCGCCCCATACCCTGGGGCCCTGGTCAGAATGAGGAGCCCCACACAGCTGCCCTGATGCCAATATCACCAGCTTTCCCAGCATCCTTTCCTGTCCTCGTTAGTTCAGGGTCCCACATGGCATTTGTTATCATGTCTCCTTGGCCCCACCATCTGGGACGGCCCCTCTGTCCCTCCTTGTCCTTGGCTATCTTGGGTCAGCTCAGGTCTGGAGAAAGTCCCTCTGATGTCTTCTCTTGGCTGATCCACACATTTTGGGCAAGAATACAGGATATTCGCTCTGCCAGGCACATATCGTGGGGGCGTGGTCCCAGTGACACCATGTGGTCACCCTGTCACGTGACCACCGTGGAACCACCTGTTAGGGGGGTGCATGCCGGTTCTCTGCTGCTTCTCCCTCTAACATGAAGCTGGGGTGAGACACTCTGTGCTCCGTGTGTGTCCTGTGTCTGCCCTGTGTTGCCTTGCGACTTTAGTCTCCCTCGGCGGAGCTTGCCACCATGGTTGTGACTGGCCTCTGCCTCCCTGGGGTTTTTAATGGTGTCATTCCTTACGTTTGTCAGTTGTCACCTGTGAGCAAGAGCTGGCGTTCCCCCCATCCCCCGCACTCCATGTCCCACGCAGTCAGGTGGGCCTGGTCGTCTAGCTCAGCGGTTCATCATTGCTCCAGTCCCGTGCTCAGGTCCCAGCTGGCCGTCTGCAGGCCCTGTCCCCCAGCGCTCGCTCAGAGTGCCGCCTGGGGCGGACCGTGACTGCCTCAGGTGGACGCAGGGAGCACACACGTACCGCGGACGCACACCCGCCTTTAGCCAGTTTCCCACGATGGTCTGGTCTTTTTCTCTTTCACTCACAACGTCGTGGTTGTAACCCACCTCGTTCTTGGCCCACTTCTGGGTCACAGTCTGCCACGTGACATGGCCATCTGAGTGTCCTGTCCGCAGGCTGATCGACTGTGGCATCACGGAGGGGCGCTGCAAGGACATCAGCTCTGCCCTCGGGGACAACCCCACCCTGACTGAGCTCAACCTTTGCAACAATGAGCTGGGCGACGCCGGCATGCAGCTGCTGCTCCAGGGTCTGCACGGCCCCAACTGCAAGATCCAGACGCTCAGGTGAGCCCAGCCCTGCTCCCCAGTGAGGGTTGGTGTGCGGGGACCCAGCTTCCTCAAGGCCCGTCCGCAAGGCCAGGCTGTGTGGCGCCCCGTGACGGCCGTGTGCTGCCCCCACAGCCTCCAGAACTGCGGCCTGACGGAGGCGGGCTGCAGGGGCCTGCCCGCCACGCTGCGCTCCGTGCCCACCCTGCGCGAGCTGTACCTCAGCAACAACCCGCTGGGGACGCAGGCCTGCAGCTCCTGTGCGATGGCCTCCTGGACCCCAGTGCCACGTCGAGAGGCTGCAGTGAGTGCTCCCTGCCCTCCCCTAGCCCTGCACCACCTGCCCCTTGGGCAGGTACCCTCCCGGCACACTGGCTGTAAGAAGTGTTGCAGGAGGGAGCTCTCAGGGGCCTGCAGATGTTCCTCCTTGGTGACGTTTTCTCTGGAAGGAGCTGGCAGCTGGCCCTATGCCCGTCACTGGAGTCTGGGCAGCTGGGCACACTGAGCAGGCGGGTGGGCCCCACAGAGGCAGGAGGCTGAGCTGGGAAGGCCCACGTGGAGGCCCCTGGACGTGGAGCTCGGGGCGGGGCTGGCGGTCAGTGGGTGGTGTCCGGGAGGGCCCGGGTGTCCGCAGCGGCGGTGGGGGGGGGAGGTTGAGGGACGCTCCGGGGCCACGCCGCCCCAGACATGGGGTGACTGCACCGGCCCCCAGGCTGGAGTACTGCAACCTGACCGCCGCCAGCTGCGAGCCGCTGGCCGCGGTGCTCAGGGCCAAGCGGGAGCTCAGGGAGCTCATGGTGAGCAACAATGACCTGGGCGATGCGGGCATGCGGGCCCTGTGCCGTGGCCTGGCGGACTCTGCCTCCCCGCTGGAGTCGCTCAGGTGAGGCTGGGGTCGGGGGCGGGGGGGCGGGGGCCAGGGCAGCGGCCACAGCGCTCCTGTCCCCCAGGCTGGAGGGCTGCAGCCTCACGCCGGCCAGCTGCCAGGACCTGGGCGGCGTCGTGGCCTCCAAGGCCTCGCTGTGCACGCTGGAGCTGGGCGACAACAAGCTAGGTGACGCGGGCATCGCGAAGCTGTGCCCTGGGCTGCTGAGCCCCAGCTCCCAGCTGCGGACCCTGTGGTGAGTCGGGCTCTGGGCAGCTGGCCGCAGGGTCCTGAGCAGCCCTGACGTGCCATTTCGTGGGGCCCCCTTCCGAGCTCCCTCCCAGGGCTGTGGCGGGTGGCACAGGGAGCGCCCAAGAACGTCGTAGCACCGGGCCGGGGTCGCCCCGGTGGCTGTGCAGTGACCAGGCCTTCTCCTGCAGGCTCTGGGAGTGTGACATCACGGCCAGCGGCTGCAGAGACCTCTGCCGCGTCCTCAGGGCCAAGGGGAGCCTGAAGGAGCTCAGCGTGGCCGGTAACGCGGTTGGGGACGAGGGCGCCCAGCTGCTGTGCGAGAGCCTGCTGGCGCCCGGCTGCCACCTGGAGTCCCTGTGGTGAGCGTGGGCTGAGGACCCCCAAGGGGAGGGCCCTGTGAGCAGGGAGACAGCCTGGCTGGGACAGTGCGGGGGGGGGTGCCGAGGACCCAGGCGCACTGCTGCTCCGGGGGGCTGCTCCTGAGGGTGAGGCAGGAGCCCCTGTGCCGTGGGGCAGCCCTGGGGGCGGGGGCGGGGGCGTGGCCCAGTGCTGTCCCTCTCCCACAGGGCGAAGTCCTGCGGCTTCACGGCCGCCTGCTGCCAGCACTTCAGCACCATGCTGGCCCGGAACACGCGGCTGCTGGAGCTGCAGCTGAGCGGCAACGGCCTGGGCGACGCCGGCGTGCAGCAGCTCTGCCGGGGCCTGGGCCAGCCTGGCGCGGCGCTGCGCGTGCTCTGGTAAGCGTGCACGTGCCCACGCGCCGCGGCGTGGCGCCGCGGTTCCCTTCGTCACCAGCCCGCCCTCCCGCGCAGGGTCCCCGTTTGCTTCTGCTAACTGCTGCCTCTTAGCGCTGCCCGGAGCCTGGCTTCTGCCTCCAGGAGGATGAGGCCCCTGGACCGAGTTCCATCTGCTGGGACCCTTTGTCTCATCTGCTTCCCCTGGGCCATCCGTCGTGTTCTGGGGTTCAGAGCTCCTTGTCCGACGGGCCGGGTTCGTCTTTAGTGCCAGACCCGTGGCCAGGCCTCTGACGGTCCCACTGCCTGCCGCGCTCAGGAGCCCCCATCAGGGGTCAGGGCCAGGCCCGCATCTCCTGCTCGCTCCGTGGTGCCCATTTCTGCTGCCTGTCACTCTGTGTGTATTCTGTGTCCTGGTCTCTGCCTCTCACTGGTGGCTTTCAGTGACACCTGGTCATCCTGGGTGGAGCACAGGTTGAAGCTGGGTGTGAGAAGCCCTAGCCCTGAAGGCTGAGCCCGTCCAGCTCTGTGGCTGGTCCCCACAGCCTTTCCCAGGAATCTGGAGGCCTTGGTGCACTGGGCGCCTCCTGTCACCGCCATCCGCCCCTTTCCTCGGCTTCTGTGGCTGCCACCTTTGCCGGCCAGCCTACGCCGGCCCCTGGCTCTCAGGTGGCGAGGAAGTGAGGGGTGCAGGCGAGGCCTTCCAGGGGGACAGCCGTCTCCAATCTGCCTTCCTGCTGTTCTCCCTCGTCCTGCAGCGCGTCCCCTCCCAGAGGCCCCTGGGTGCCCACCTCTGCCGGCGGAGGCCAGGGGCCTAAGCCCAGGGTGTGCCTGCGGCCCCAAGTCGGTCTGGGGCTGCCACTGTCACCGTGTGGAGCTCTGAGTGCCCTTCCACCTTTGCGGTTTGTTCAGGGCCACCGAGAGAGCCACGTGCTCAGGGTCGAGGTCTGAGGAACAGCTCTGACCGGGGTCTTGCTGCACCATGTGCACGTGTTTTTGGTCCATGGGCATGGTGGTGGCGTGTGGGTCCCCTCGCCTCCGTTCAGGTGCTGGCGCAGGCCCGGGTCACTCGACCCGTCAGTGGCAGCCTTGGGACGTGCCCTTTGTTCTGATTTCTGCCCTACTCTCTGCCCAGCCTGGGGGACTGTGAGGTGACCAACAGCGGCTGCAGCAGCCTGGCCTCGCTCCTGCTGGCCAACCACAGCCTGTGCGAGCTGGACCTCAGCAACAACTGCATGAGCGACGTGGGGGTCCTGCAGCTGGCCGAGAGCCTGCAGCAGCCCAGCTGCACGCTGGAGAAGCTGGTGTAAGTGGCAAAGCCGCGTGGCGGGCGGTGTGGCCGGGGGGGCGGCACAGGCCCTGGCACCAGCCCACTCCCTGCCCCCTGTGCAGCCTGTTCGACACCTACTGGAGGGAGGACACAGACAACCGCCTGCGGGCCCTGGAGGAGAGCAAGCCGGGCCTGAAGATCATCTCCTGAGCCGCCCGGCCCCAGCTCCGGACACCTCCACCCGCCATCGTCCCCCATGGGCACCTGGTCAGCCCTAGGGACTCCAGTGTCAGCTCTGACTGAAGAGAAAGTCAAATCAACTTAGAGAAGAAAATGTTGGACACTTTATAACTATTAAAGCACTTTTTAGGCAAGAGGATCCTTGTCCTTTCTTGTGAGGTTCCCACAAGATGCCCCATGTTGGGGTGGGGTGCCCCTGTGGACAGCCTTGTGGCCCCACAGACCACAGACTTAGCAGCCAGAATAGTTCATGCCCTGGGTGCTGCCCGCTGCCTCCGTCACTTCCTCGGGGCCTGTCCTGGAAGTTGGGTGATGGGCGAGCCGAGCCCGCGGCCCTGGGACAGGGGCCAAGTTCCATCCTCAAGTGTAGCTGGCCTCATCCTGCCAACACAGGTGACCTGCCCTGACTGGCAGTCGGGAAGGACCCATGGGACACAGTAACTGTGTCCCCTGCAAGGGGAACCCTTCAGAGCCCCAGGCAGTCTCCAGTGGTGACCCCCGCCCTGCCAGGAACCAGGCAGGACATGCACAAGGTCAGCCTGTGGCATCTTGTGCCAGAGACCACAGGACTGAGACCAGGGGGCTGCCTGGGCCAGGCCTGGGACAAGGGGAGCAAGGGGCCACCAAACCTCCCCCACTGAGGAGGGAGGCCGGGGCCGAAAGCAGTGACAGCGCCTGAGGCACCCCCACACAGGACACACCGGACAGTGTACACCTGTGGTGCCGACAGCGGCAGCCCCTCCACGCAGTACGGCCAAGCTGGCCGAGAGCGCGCCTCGGGACGTGCCAGGCCCCGTCACCACTAGCAGTGCCCAGCGGTCCCAAGCACCCCCTGAGAGCCTGGGGCTGTGGCCCGTGCTCCCACAGTGCCAGGGTCATAGGGGACAAAGGCTGGGAAGCTGGCAGAGAAGCCTCGAGGCCATGTGAACTGGTGAGACGCCGCCACCATGGCACAGCCGGGACAAGTGCACACGCAGCACCCGTGGGTGGCGGTCCTCCCACAGGCACCAGGCCCCTTCTCACCTTTGCAGTTCCGACTCCCCCCAAACCAAGGAAGCCCAGCCCTTTGAGGCTAGAGGCCTCCCGGGGGCAGAGTGGGTCCACCCCAAGGGGGCAGGAAGGGTCCTCACAGCCAGGGTGGGGACTTGGGGACCCAGGGCTCTTTCCACTTGTGGGTGACTTTTCAGGGCAGCTGCACCCACACCCAGGTTTCACCAAGGGTACAGCCGGGGCTAGGAGGTCGTCTGTCCGGGCCCAGCAGCTCCGCCTGCTGGGCTCTACCCCATCTGGGAGTCGTCACGGGAGGCAGGCGAGGGTGCCCAGTGGGGCTGGGAGTGGCAAGCACGCGAGCCACAGGCCACTACCAGTTTATTCGTTCTGTCTGCTCACAGAGGTGTCACTGGGTGCAGGCCGGAGGCCCCACGACGCTCCGCCCCGCCCTGGGCACCTGGGTGCCCAGGAGCTCTGGACCCGACGCCGCAGCGCCCTCTGCCACGTCCACACGCCTCCGAGCTGCTGGGGCTGGAGGGAGCGGCTTGGGGCACACGTGCCCACGCGTGTCCGTGGGTCGGTCACTGACATAGGCTGCCGGGCGCCAGCAGGAAGAAAGGGCCCTGAGGGCCTGGTGTGGGCCCAGAGGCCAGTAGGCCGACCACACAGAGATCCCAGCCACGCCTGCCGGCCCAAGAAGCACAGCTCTGACACACACACACCCTCCACACGCGTCCCCCACACGCACACACACGTCACACGCAGGCTGTAGCCTGGGATGGGCCGTCTTCACGCCCTCCTCGCTGAGCCTGTCATGCACACGCACGGAGAAGAGGGAAAACCCAGGCGGCGAGGCCCAACAGGCTCCTGGTGGGAGTCACGGCTGCGGGGACAGCGGACTAGGGTCCCGGTGGGCACGAGGGCAGTGTCAGTTCAGAGCCGGCGGCTCTCCCTCTCAGCCTCCGCTGGTGCCGGGGCGTCACCGGGTCCAGGCGGGTGCCCATCTGCGTGGCCGGCAGCACTGCCCTGGTCGCCACTGCTCTGCTGTTTCTGCCGCCTGGTCTCCTTGTACCGCAGGGTGATGTCCCTGGGGGCAGTGGGGGCTGTGTCACTGCCAGCCAGCCTGCAGAGGCCCCACCACACCGCCCTGCACGGCCGGAGGGGGCAGCACAGAGCCACGCAGGACAGAGGCCAAAGTCTGGCGGCAGCCCATGCAGGCCACAGGGTCTGCTCACCGCAGGAAGAAGCGCCACACGGTCCAGGTGAGCACCAGCACGGAGCCAAGCGTCCAGCACTGTGCGATGTAGAAGGGCAGGGACAGCGTGAGAGTGTGCGGGTCGTACTTGACCACAATGAGCAGCTCCGTGGCAGTGATCGCGGCCACCAGCCAGGCCTGCTGGCCCAGCTTCTTGTGCGGCTTCCTGCAGAGGGAGGGCACGTGGTTGGGGCGGGCACGGTGGCACCGGCTCCGCCCCCGGCTTGTCCCCCTGCCTGCGGCCCTCACGGGTCATCCATGAAGTCGTAGATCTCCCGCATGGCCACGCCGCCCACGTTCACGAAGAAGACCAGCCGCAGGAGGACCAGGTAGTGCTCGGGGGGCAGCCATAGCACGAACTTCAGGTAGAAGGTGTTCAGCTCTGCCAACAAGAACTGCGGCAGAGGGTGGTGGGCGGCGAGCCCCTCCCCACGCTGGCCCCGCTGCCGGCCCACCCCAGGCGGCCGCTCACCACCAGGATGATGCCGCACACGGCCAGCCAGCGGCGCAGGCTGGACGCCGGCTTCCACTCGAAGCGCACCCAGCTGTAGGGCGTGAACTGGAAGGCGATCCTCTTCATCTTGCCCCTGGGGGCCAGAAGGCTCTCAGCCGCACCCGTGCTGCTCCTTCACCCCGTCCCCAGAGGTCCCCACGGCAGGGGGCTGGAGGCCCCGTACCCCAGCGCACCCCACTCTTCCCCTGGACGGTTCCTTTCTATTAAATCCAATGTCAAACTGCCAGGAGCCTGAGGCCACTTGGAGCAGGCGGCAGCCTCCCTGGAAGGCCCAGGGGCGGGGCAGTGACGTTCTGGCCACCGGTTCCCACGGCAGCCCAGGGACAAGTTTCAGGTGGAGATTCTAAGATGGAAAATCCTCGTCTGTTGCCCCACGCCCCGCCAAAAGAGGCACCAGATGGAGCAGGGCCTGGACCTCGGGCCACCCGCAGCCCCACAGATGCCCGGGCCCCCAAGCAGACACGTACTTGTAGGTCGGAATGTTCCAGAGGCCCTGCCACTTGTACGTCTTCAGAGACAGCCACTTGAGGGTCTTCATGCCGCAGTAGATGCCCAGCCCGTTGCAAACAAGCACGTCCATGACCCACTGTGGAGGAGGGCACCTGCGGACCCCGCTCCGTCTCGCCTGGGCCGCCGTGCGCCCCGCCCCCCGGAGCGCCGCACCTACGTGGTCCCACCAGCACTCGCTGAAGTTGGGCAGCTGGTGCTCCAGGCTGTACTCCAGGAACTCGAACATCACGCTCACCACCGTGCACGTCCACCAGTCGCGGATCATCAGCGTCTGCGGCCAGGCCCACGGGGACGCTGCAGCTCCGCCCTCCCGCCCGCCGCCCAGCAGCGCACTCACGCATCCAGGTGGGGCCCACACTCGTGAGCCGCGTGGGCACGGGGGCAGAGGCCTGGCGGGGTCTCTGCCCACATTCTCACAGGCCGCCACCATACCAAGGACAAGCCGCAGGGCGGGGTCGTACCCGGAGCTCCCAGGAGGCTTTATGAGGCCTCTGGACAGCTGGCTCGTCTTGTACTGTGGCCCCCAGGCCCTTGCCTGCCACACTCCGGCCACTCTGAACGTCCACCCGCCACGAGAAGCGGCCATAGACGCCAGGGTGGGGCTGAAAACCAGGGGATCCCACCCAACAACGCAGTCACCTTACCTTCAGGTACCAGCCGAGGAAGTGTGCAGGCACAAAGCCGTCCAGCTTATCCTGCAGAGGACGGGACGCAGGCCTCGCACAGCCCCTGTACCCCATCCTCGCGACCCCCTGTGGTCCCCAACCGCCCTGCCTAGGACCAGGTCGTGTGACGTCCCTCAGAGGCCCCAGCAGCCCCCTTGCCCCTCTGTGCACACCCTGGCTGGCTCTCACCCAAGTCCAGGGCCCCAGGGCACCCCACAGCCCTCTGAGGGGCAAGGCCAGGGTCTTGCACACGTGCTGTGGATGGACAACACACCTTGACCTGAGGGGAGAAGGGTGCCCTGCAGTGGGCCCCGCCCACCCATGCGGTCTGAGTGGTTCGGGCTCCAAAGAAGCCCCCGGCGGGGCAGCCCTGGGCCCGCCCCACACCTCGCTCCCAGCCGACCTTACCCACACGTTGTGGAAGGGGTCGGTCTTGTTGTCTGCGTCGTAGATGAGGCAGTTCCCCCCGTAGTCCCTCTCCGGCAGCGGGACCCCCAGCTTGGGGTCAACATACTTCAGAAACTGGCGGCCGTCTTGGACAGTCTGCAAGGTCAGTGGGGCCACACACATGCACCGGCCATGTCCCCGATAGCTCCAGCTCACAGGCGAACTGGGGCACGTGGGGCACAGACACCTCCAGTGTGGGCACACACCGCCCCCCAGGCAGCCCCGAGTCCCACGTGATGCTCACACCCCTCAGAACCATGCTGCATGGGTCACAGGGGTGCCTCCCACGGGAGGGGCAGGGGTGGCCCGAGCACTGGGGGGGTCGAATATCTAACCTCTTTGCCCCCCCCATCTGTGTGACACACTTCGCACGACCCCAGGACAGCCTTCCCCAGACACGCACATGCCAGCATCAACCAAACGCTCCCAAGACGGCACTGCCCCCTCCGGCCACCAGCTGAACCACCAGTCCACAGGGAGGGGCCCCACATGCCCAGCATCAGGACCCCATCCCCACACCCCTTCCCCGAGCAGTAGCTGAGGGACAAAGCGGGGGACTCAAGCTGCATGGGCAGGTGACACTCGGACCTGCATCCTGTCACATGACTGAGGCCCTCATCCCTGACTTGGGGTCTTTGGAAGTGACCCTCAGACAATGCCATGACTCATAACGATTTGCCCACACGTGCTCTGGCGACCACAGGACCCGAGGGCGAGGAGGGCTGTGTTCCTGAGTCAGCGACCACATCAGGAGCATCTGGATGTTGCAGGAAAACTACAGGTGACCCCTCTCAGGAATGGGGAGGCACAGTCCTCAGCGAAACGCTAGGAAACTCCACCCAGCTGCATGGAATCGGGGTTATCCCCATGGCCAGTGCAAGTGGCACCAGTAACACCAAGTTGGTCCAAAGTAAGAAAATGAATCGATGAAACACACCATATTAACAAAGGGAAAACCGCATGACCATCACATCTGATGCAGAAGACGCACCTGACAAGCTCCAACACCCTTTCCTAACGGAAACGACATATCAGGAGCAGAGGGGACCATCTTCCACGGAATCGTGGGGCCTACGAAAAGCCCTCAGCTAACAGTGTGCTACGTGGTGACATGCTGAAGCCCTTCCCCTAAATCAGGGACACGGCGAGGCTGTCTACCTGCCGGTCTGGGGGACGGTGCCTGAGACTGCAGCTGGGGCAGTACGAGAAAAAGGAGAGGACCGAGGTTGGAGAGGAGGGACGTCCCGACACCTGCTACGGCTCGGATGCACCGAGGACACCGTGCTGACTGAAACAAGCCCCACGCAAGACGACACTGTGTGATCCCACTTACACGGGGTCCCGAGTAGAATCGGTTGCAGAAACAGGAAATGGGGGTGGTTCCGGGGCTGGGGGATGGGGAGTGTTTCACGGGGACAGAGTGCCGGTTTGGGATGAGACAAAGTTCTGAAGACGGCGGTGCAGCCGCATAGCACGTGGATGTGCCCAACGCCACTGACCTGTGCCGTGAAGAGCGGCCACACAGTAACTCCTACATTACGTGTATTTTGCTAAAATTAATACACGCACTGTAATAAAACTGAAATCGCATAGAACCACGTCCACGTGCGCGCATGGAAAAGTGGTGATGTGCGATAAGCTCTGTGCGCTGAACCAGTGTGAATTTCCTGGTTTGACACTGTCATACGTTTGTGGGAAATGTCACTCTTGACGGACGGGGTGAAGGGCACACGGGACCTCCCTCTACAATTCTTTAGAACTCTTTGTGAATCCAGAATTATTTCGAAATAACATATTTTTTAAAAACCCTCAAAATGGAGGAGATCTAAATGTAAAATCTAAAACCATGAAATTTTCAGAAGAAAACCAAGGAGAAAGATCTTAGTAACATGACATTAGAAAAAAAAAATTTTAGACATGACATCACAATCGCAATCCAGAAAAGAAATGACGACGACCACTGTGAAGGAACGAAGGACAAGCTACAGACTTGGAGAAAATATTTGCAAATCACGAATCCAACGAAGGACTTTATATCAAGACTACAAAAACCCAATTTTTAAAAAGGCAAAAAAACTTAACACTTCAGAAAGTGGATGTCTGCGTGGCTAATAAGCACAGAAGTTGGGTCATCATGACCAGCCACTCCAGAAACGCAAATCAGGACCGTGCCAGGATGCTGCTCCCCCGTTAGAGGAGATGAGACATCTGCCATGTGCCGACAAGGACGTGACCCCTGGAGCTGACACCGCAGCCCCACAGGCGACACTCCCGAGGCTCACCACCTGGCGAGTGCCGGCGCGGGCACGTCGCGGGGACCACTCGGCAACACACAGCAGCGGGCAGCGGAGGGCCCTGGACAGGAGATGCTCACAGGCGAAACTGGTGATGGAGAAAGAACCCATCAGCGGGGCCAGGGGCCGGGGAGCCGGCAGACTCTCAGGAGGGAGCAGGAGGGCGTCTGGGGGGACGGGGCTGTGGCCTGACGGTGGTGCCTACGCGAATACACACAGCCGTTAAGACTCGCAGAACTGAACACCCGCCCTAAAAAGTGAAATGTACCAGCGGCACAGAGTTTGAGACTGCATTAAAGTGCTTTGTAAATTGAAGGTCACCATCAAAACGTGCTCATTAGATTAAGCAGAACAATGAATACCAATAAAACAGACACTGGTGGCCACAAAGCCTGATCCAACATTCACTGAGGAGGCAAGCTTCTAACCGCCACCCTGACGGTCCCGCACCACCTGTGCCAGGAGGGAGAAAGGCACACGAAGCCACACTGCTCAACCTCAAAACCGAAACCGAAAAACCCCAGTGGAGACTGGCCCTCGGTCTACCTCACACGCTCAGAGCACCTGTGCCAAGGGGCCGGATGTGCTTCTGCCCCTGATGTGGCTCCTGGCCCAGATCTGGAGCACAGGCGACCCAGCGGGCATCCACACAGGAACCAGTTGGCCCTGCCCGGCCCGCGGCCATGCAGCACAAGCCTGACCCAGGAGGCTCAGGCCCGCGGAGCTCCACGGGGTCACAGCCTCTGCTGAAAGGCAGTGGGTCCAGCCTTCTCACAAACGGATCCTTCTGGAGGGTCTTCTTGCAGCCTCTGCCCACTTTTGTTGGGGTCCAGCCATGCCTCTGTGGACCCCAACAAGGAATGTATCTACCAAGAAGGACTCCCAGTGGTTAACTGGGAGCAGTTCATGACCAGAGTCTAGCACCGTTGCTGACAGAGGCCCCACAGGCCCCACACACATTGCATTTCAGGAAAAAGACACAGACTGCACCTGGAGGCTCCTGCCCTCTGAACCAGCCCTTATAAAGGACTTCCTGGTATTTCTGGCTCTTGACCAATGGGCGGAGACCTGTCCCATCCAACTGGAACTTGGCAGCTATACCTCCTGTATCTATACTGACCAATCAGAGCGGCTCCACACCAACCAATCAAAAAATGTGAGACTGACCGATCAGGACAGTGCAAATTCAGATACCTCCAGTGCACAGAGACAGGCCCTCTGGCGACCAGGGCAGCAGCTCCCCTACAAGAGCAGCCTCCCCTTTCTGGCCGGGATGCTCTTTGGGTTTCCTGCAGGTCTGCAAGCTGCTCACTCCAGCAGCTTCTCACCTTCCCCACACCTCAGACTGGGTCCTTTTATTGACACTTCTGACCAACGCTCTGGAGCGGCCAATGTGCAAAGCCGCCCGTCACCTGCACTTACCTGGGGGCCACATGACCACCTGAGCTCCCGCAGGACACGCAGCGCAGAGGAGCGGCTTACCTGGAAGAGGATGAAGATGAGGAACAGCTCGTAGACCACACTGGCGCACAGCCAGAACCGCCAGTACGCTGCAACACAGAGCGTGCGGGCGTCAGGCGCCCGGCCAGCGCGGCGGCGGGGTGCACCCCGCTGCCGCCCCCAACACCCAACACACGCCCCGCTGCCCCACCACCTGTCCCACCCGGCGTCCCTGGCAGGGACTTTATAAAGCAAAACCTAACTCAGAAGTGAGCCCAGTTTCTCTGAATGTTTTCTCTCTTTCTTCCATTTCGGTCCTCAAATCTCTCTCTTTTTTTTTTTTTTTAATCTCACCGCAGTGGCACAGAAGGCCCCTAAATTGTGGGACAGAAACAGTGACGGCAAACATCCTTGCCCTGTATTTACCAGCAATGCTTGTAACCCTCAACACTAAATAGGTCTGCAGTGTTTTTGGAGGATACCCTTGATTGTGTTAAGAAAACCTTTTAATTCCAGTTTGCTAAATGTTTACCATGAATGAGTATGTAATTTTATTTTTCTGCATTTAAGAGTATTGACCCTTCTCTTTTGTGTTAATGTGAACGAACGACATCAATGCATTTTCTAACGCTGAACCAGCCCTGAATTCCTGGGACAAACCCGGCTCGGTCACAATGATTTGTTTAAGGAACACGGCCTTTGATTTTACTTGGCACACTTAGGGACTTGTCCCTCTGGTGACAACGTGAGCAACAGTATATCATATGCTCAAGAGCTGCTAAGAAAACATATCTTAAATGTTCTCAGCACCAAAAAAAACCCTTGAAATTATATGAGGTGACAGAGGTGGTAACTAACCTTATTGGGACAATCATTTCATAATACATATCAAATTCTTGTTGTACTCCTAAAACTTACACAATGTTTGTTATGTGTCAATTATGTCTCGATAAAGCTGAAAAGAAAAGAACTTGTCCATCAAAACTCCTTTTATTAGTCTGCTTTTCACACCCTCAAATGGAAACCTCGGTTTTCACTGGGGGTGAGGTAACTGGTCTAGAACTGTTCTGAAATGCAAATGGTAACTTTCACCTTCCAAGAATCTCGATAATCCTGTTTAATAAAGGCCCAAAATATTGACTTTCCCTTTGTTTGTGTCTGTAAAAAAGGAAAAAATCACCAGCCTACTTTCAAAACCTAATTCACTGCACAGGACAAGGTGAGAGCCGGGTCACAGAGCATGAGACTGTCTGCAGGTAACTCCTAGGTAAAAACTGCTCTGCGGCTGGGATGTGAAGAAAACAAGGATCAAAAGTCTTAATTCTGAGTTGAAGTGTGGGGACAGCCTGTGCCCACTGAACCAGCATTTCCAGCGGCTGCCTTTGACACTTCATCGCCTGCGCACGAAGTCGTTAACTCTGGAAGATGTTACCAAAAGAATAAAAAGAGACTAATAACAGTGGGAAACAAGCAAACAAACAAAAATCTAATTCACCTTGAATAAAAAAGGGGTGCTCGTGATCTTTTAAGAGGCTCTGGACCGGACCTGAGGTTGGGCTGCTATTGTGGGACATCCAGAGCTCACCCACCCCGGCTGGGGGGAGGGGACGGAGGGCGGGCGGCAGCCAGGGCAGCGGCGGGGGGCGCCAGGGCCCGATGCGCCAGACCCCAAGCGACGGCCATGCGGGCGCCAGGTGTCACTGCACAGGCGTGTGCCCATGCGTCTCCAGGGCCGGGCCAGCACCCTCGGGGCCACGCCTCGTCTCCCTGCTGCGGAGAAGCAGCCATGGGGGCCGAGGGCACACTGGCCGCACGGGCCAGAGACATGAACGCGGAGCGTGTGCTGACACAGCTCTGGACGCTGGGGTGAACAGCTGAGGTGACACTTATTCTTCCTGCTCTCAAGGAAGGGAAAGCTCAGGAAAGTCCCTCTCACCCAAGGGCTGCAGACGTGGCTGAAAGGGCTCGAGGCCGCCGAGGCTGGACCGGCGCCTGGGGCCTTCGCGCATCAGCGCTGGCGACCCCCATGGCCCCCGGGCCAGCAGGAAGGCGGGCATCTCAGCACCTGCCACTCTCACCCTGCGGCGAGCGCCAGCCGGGGCCCCAGACCTGCCTGCCCCTTCCCAGACAGCCGGCAGGCCCTCCTCCCAGTCCCTGCCAGGGTCGCCGGTCCCCTCGAGATCCTGGCCTTGGCTCCCCTGACTTGGCACCTGCTCCTAGCACTTATTTCTTTCTAGACACTTGACTCCGGCCACCTGCAGCCCCGAGGATGCCCTGCCCAGCTCCGGTTTGCAGAGCAGCCCGAGAGCAAGGACATCGGGAGGGCGCCTGCCTCCCTCTGAGACGACAGCCACTCCCAGCGAGGTCCCTCGCCCCCCGCTCCCGACCCCCACCTCTGGCCCTGTGCAGCACTGACCACATGAACCACCTGGGCCGTCTGGAGAGTGCTCCAGGACAAGCCCCCCGCCTTAATTAAGTCAAAGACTGGCAAGGAGACCTGGAGTGTGTGCGAAGCCGCTAAACTGAAAGGCAGAGCAGGGCTCTGAACGCAGACCTGGGGCATCTCTCCGCAGAGAACCCTCACGCAATGCTCACCTGACTCCAGGAAGACTCACGTCCTGCCGGGTGACGTGAGCCAGACCGCACAGGGCCCAGGGTCTCCTGAAGCCCGGGAACCAGGGCCGGGCGAGCCGCTGCGCGCTGGCCGGTGCCCCCCCCCCGGGCAGGGCTGTCTGTCCGTGGGGGCTGCACCTGCGGCCCGGTCCCAAGCCCACAGGGGCTCGCCTGCCGACAACCACCGCCAGCTACAGACCAGCTCCGCTGAGCCCCGGGCAGCTCTCGCTCTTCCCTTCAAATCGACGCGACACACAACTGCACCTGGTTGTCCACTGTGATTCTGGTGGCTCTTAACCAGCACCTCGCCTTCCCATCGCGCTGGTCAGGAGCCCAAAGCCCGCTGAGGCAAGACCGGGTGTGTCAGACACGGAGCAGGGGGAGACTGCCCTGCAGCTCCAGGCTGCGCCCTGCAGCCCGGGATGCTGCCACTGCCCCATGGCCAGGGACCACGCAGGTGCCAGCCAGCACCCACGTCCCCAGCAGGCACTGAAAGGGCAGAGTGGCCGGCGACTGCTCACACCCCCGTGCCCACCGGGCCCCCACAGACACGTCCCCTCTGGAGGGCCCGCCGGTGACATCTACTGTGGGCCAGCTCATTACCCAGCCCCTTCTCCCGGGACTTTGCTACACGCTCACCAGACACGCACGCACAGACGTCTCAGTGGGGACTCGGTGCAGCCTGGTTTACTACAGAAAATGGACACCCCTAAATACAGAATCACATGGAACTGGTTAAATTAACTGTAGTATATTCAAGTGACAGCTAAACAAGCAGCCATTGAAAGTCCAGCTGTTGAAATGAAACTCCTTTGGCATATAAAAAACATCCAGCTGTCTAATTTAAAAAAAGGAAATGCTAGTGTTAAATCTGATATAAACCCACACATGACGTGATTCCAATGTATATGCATGAGGCTGCAAACACATCAAAACAGTGGTGATTTTTTGTGAGTGGTTTGTAGTTTTACTTAAAATATTTCTTGTATTTTGCAAATTTTCTACAACAATACACACCCCTATTGAGACAGGAAAGAAACATGTCACTGAGTTGTGAACCTTCAGGAAAGCCACCCCGCACACCCTGCCCCGGTGCGGCCGGGCCCTGAACCAGCTGGGCCCCAGAGCCAGGCCAGGACAGGGTCAGGACAGCATGCCCTCCAGCTCTGGGGGGGTCAGAGCCCCCTGTAACCTCAGGGGGTGGGGGACAGAGACAGGAGAACTCCCCGCAGATGGCTCCTCGATGGCAGGGCAGACCTACAGCCAACAGCACAGCCACCCACCCGAGCCCACGCCGGCTGCACTGGGCGGCCCGGGAACCTCTCGGTCTGCAGGAAGAACCCCGCCAGAGATCACAGGGCCGCCGCAGGGTGAGGAACACACAGACCTAGGCTGATGGTGACCTGGCAGCTGCAAGAACTTAAAGGTGACTTCAAAACACACCCCTCGCCTTCCTCAGATGACAAGTGTGGGTGGCCGCCTGAAACGGGCCAGGAAGAGGGGAAGCAGGACATTCACACCCGGCAGCACAGACACAGAGCGACTGCTCAGGAAGGAACCGCCACATGGCACACACGGAAAAAGAAATGGCAAGTTACCTGGGTGAGGTCTGGAAAATGGCCCGTCTTTAGCTTGTGTGACTCCAAAACATAAGAAAACCAAAATACTGGCCACAATACCTCTGCAAATAAAGAACAAACAGCCCTCAGTGTGTGTCAGCGCAGGCCCACGCTGGCTTCTTTGAGGCAGGAGGTCCCAGGACGCCCACTGTGGTGACAGCCCCCGACCCCAGTGGGCAGGGCGGTTGGAAGTGGGCCCTTGGGGGACAGAGCTGGGTGACGGGGCAGCAGGGAGGGATGGCTGGGCCTACACTCCAGCCCCTGGCCTAGAGGGCCCCTTTCCCGCTGCAAGTCCAGGGACAGAACCACCGAGGGAGAAGATGCCCCTGGGGGCTGTGCACTATGTGCACTCCGGGTGCCACACCAACACGCGTGGCTCACACGTAAGGACACGAAACGAGAGGTGCTGGTCCCTATGGAACCCCGTATAGACACGTGTGATAAACTGGGTCATTTTCTCCTGCTAAACTGTCCCGTGTTGGTCCTTGGTCCAGACGGAACTCAGAAGGTGGGAGGAAAAGTATTTTTCTGCCCTGAAAGTTTGGCTAGCCAGCTAGGAGCACGCGGCTAGCCTGAAAGGTCAGGGCTGGGGCCAGGCCGGTGACGGTGACTGGCCAGTGACGGCTGCAGGCGAGTGCTCCTCCCTGCCCCGCTCTGGCTTGGGCCTCCGCCTGTGGCCGGGCGCGGGGAGCTGTGAGCCCTCGCTCCCTCTCCTGCATTCAGATTGGCATGAAAACGTTCACGTGACGCTCGCTTCTCGGGCCTAGCAACCGCTGGACTTTCTTTATCGAGTCTTTCCTCCCAAAGACAGGCCTTTGTTCCTGCACCTGTGTCTTCTGCACCATTTGTCGGAAGAAGGAAATACGGCCGGGACAGACGCAGGTGCAGGGCCCCGCAGCCTGCTGGCCGCAGCCTCACGGGCTGAGGAGCTCAGCGGCTCTCTTGGGACAGGGGTCTGTGGACACCAGTGGCTGTGGGCCCCCCTCTCTCTCTCTGTCTCGCTCTGTGACCAGAGGGGACCGACTCATGAACCCTGGTCTCAACTACGTGCAAGGTGCACTCGCCCGGGTGTACCTGGTGGCGGTCACGCCAGCCCACAGGGGCGCGCACCACAGGGGCCCTGCCCGGAAGCGGTCTTCTGTCACCTCCACCGCCGTCACTGGTCAGTGCTCGGAAGAGCCCCTCTCCGCAGCGCCTGCCTGGGGCCACAAGCTGGTGGGTTGTGGCCGGAGGTGCTCGCATTTCGTGGGAGACCAGAGACGCCGGTGCACCCCGCCACCCTGACTGCCTGTGCTGCTTTTGGGAGTGAATCTTTCGACCATGGGGGCTGCACTGTCCGCATCCATGGAAACGACGTATTCTACGCCAGGTCTTTCCATGAAAAGGCTTACTGGTTGGAATTGCTATCGAGGTGCCTAGATCCCACTGTCACTGGCCAGACATAGACCCTTCCATTGGAAAACCTTTCAAATTGAAAAATTTTTAGTGAGCTCCCAACATAATAGTGGTTTTACTGGTACCTAGAGACCAAAATATTAAAAAATGGGCACGAGGAAGTATGGTGAACCTCACGGAAACCAGGCAGCCAGGAAGCCCTGCTGACGCGGTCCCAGCCCCGCCGTGGGGTCTGATGCTGGCGAAATACCAGGCTGATCAACAGGACGGGGAAACTCTTCCCAAGATGCTGAAAAGTTCTCAAGGTTACGAAGAAATACAGTGAACAAAGCAAGTACTGACGGGAGCAAAGGAAGCAGGCAGCAGGGCAGGGAGCTTTGGACAGTCACCGAGAAATGGCACAGACAAGGCAGGCGGTGCCGGGCTGGAGACTCGGGCTTCCACACGGCACTACCGGGGCTGGGCCAGAGGACCCCCGCTGGTGCCCAACACGGCAGGGCCCTCAGCGGCCACTCAAGTCTGCTTGCCTCACCCACGCCGGGAGACATCGCAAAGCCAGAAGGCGGCGGCTACAGGGAGCAACCCAACCAGCAGCTGGGACGGGACGCAAACTTAAAGGTCGACAAAAGGACCAGGGTCCTTAGCTTGACCCCTTACTTGGGACCCGCAGACTTTTGACTCAAACGTGGGTGAAATGGTCAGGGGACAGAAAAGGGCAATATTTAGGGCTCTGTGTTATGGGAATTCACAAGCTGTGGCACCACAACCCACGAGTGACGCCCGACTCAGACTACAATTAGGTTAGAACAGGGAACGCAAGGCAGGTCAGACGACGACGCTGGACACTTCCATGGGCTCTGTGGCGTGACGCCGCCATCACCCGGATGCTTTACGGGAACGGCGTTCCTACCTAGAGCTCTGAAACCAAACCTGCTGGCAAAGTCCCCACGAAGGCTGCGGTTAGGAGCGAGGGCGCGGAACAACTTCTACACAGCTCCACCGAAAGGCCGGAGGCAGCGGGCTGCGGCAGAGCCTCCCTGCGGACACCCTCGCGGCTGGGTCCAGCCCGAGGCCACCCTCAGGGCCACGATGAGCGACTGCGCGACCCACGGGGGCCCAGGGGGCCCTGTGAACAGCTGACCTCCTGCGCCCAGCGACAGGGAACTGGGATGTCGGCCTGTCCCTTCCTCCGCGGGTCTGGAGCACGTCTCTCCCAGGGGAGCTGCTGCCTGTGCTAAGGGCCTGGTGTGGCTTCTGCCACCTGGGACATGCAGGTGTCGGCACAGATGACACTGGAAGGTCATGCCCTCTGCTCCCTCTTGAGTCTGCGGACTGTCTGACCACCAGAAACACTGCTGGCCCCCGCTGACCTGATAAGATACGTGGAAGGATTTAATAACTTCCCGATCAGAATCTGGTAAACGAGAAGCCAGAGATTCAGAGCCTGACGGGCATTTGCTGGGGGCCCTCCCGCACGACGCGAAGCTGTGCACCGGAAGGGAGCCAGCCGGCCACCGTGCCACTGGACAGGGAGGTCGACCTGCGAGGCCCCCGACGGCACGACCCAGCCCTGGGGCGCTCAGAGCAAACATCCCTGCCTCGCAGAGCAGTATGCCAAGCCCACCCATCTTTACCAGCCCCGACTCCCAAGGCTGATGGAAGAAAAGGGAGAAGCCACCACGAACTGCTTCTCTGGCTCCAGGACCCCCTTGCCAAGGACAAACACAAACCTTCACTGTCTTCTCCACAAATGTTAATTAAAAAACGACACGGCCATCCGAGTACATTAGATTATTACCTGTCTCAAGGCCGTGATTTTAAAACCAAGGGCAGGAGTGTGACTGTGTTCACAC
This sequence comes from Eonycteris spelaea, assembly GCA_003508835.1. Lineage (NCBI taxonomy): Eukaryota > Metazoa > Chordata > Mammalia > Chiroptera > Pteropodidae > Eonycteris > Eonycteris spelaea. The sequence goes on from PUFA01000436.1 coordinate 263,734, forward strand.
GTGTGTGTGGTTCTCTACCGCTGGACAGTACTGCTCACTCGAAACAGAGCTGTATTCAAATGGCTTGAACAAGCGCTGACATAAAATTCTCAAAAAGGTAATAAGACTAACCCCAACACTTTCCAGGATCACATGAGCTGGGGAAACATTTCGGACTGGAGTTTGGTTTGGGTAAACAGGCATGTCTGTACAGTTCTCATGCAGCATAATAACTTCATGCTCTCTGGGTTTACTAGTCAAATAAGTTCATGTTATCTGTGTTGCAAAATTTGTCAACAAGAAAAATAACTTGGTATGATACAATTTTCATAAGTAATCTAAACAGAATTGTTAGGAGCAAATAAATTAAATAAGTAGGACAGAGGTTTTTTGAGGTGACCTCTATAGCAATAGTCATATTTGATGTACTTAAAATGGTTTCCTAAACCCCTTTGAAACTTTGAAGTTTTGCTAACTAAATTAAATGATGAAAATTCACTGACTATCCAGACTACTTCCAACTAAAAGAATTAAACATTAATTATTAAACAGATTTATCTACTTTGGCTTTTCACCACAGAGGAACCAATGGTATTTGGGTCTTTTAGTAAACATGTCTTGTGCCTCACTGAAAGACTGTACTATGAAAAGCATATATTTCTAGAAACTAGGGCATCTATTTAGAAATTCATTAATCTAAAGAACACTGGTGCAACAGACAGTTCACAATCGCTTACTTCTTAGTTTTCACCAGAAATTAGTTTCTACAGGTTAAGAATTCTAATATATGCAGTTAAAGCAACAAATGACAATAATAGGGAAAACTGTGTATACAAGGAAAATAGGACATGCTTTGATTTTTAAACAAAGGTATGAATATACACGTGTCAATATATATGTATATGTATATATATATCTGTGTGTATATGTATATACACACATACACACACACCCCTCACAGTTGAATTGTACACCTGAAACTTTTCGGATTTTGTTAACCGATATCACCATAAAAAATAATAATAAACAAAGGTGTGAGATACGGAGATGTATTTTCATTAAGGGGGATGAAGGTAATTTTGTCCTGGTTATTTCTGAATGGATAAGAGAACGAGAGACAAACTAAAAGGAATAAAGTAAGTTGTAAAGTTTATGAAGAAATGTTATGTGTGATCAAGCTGGATAAGAATGGCTTTTAAAAATAAGCTCTAGGATGTCGTTCCGCAGTGCAGCGGTGAGCACGTCTGCTTTACACGCAGAAGGTCCTGGGTTCGCGCCCCAGTGGAGGCACGGTGCATGGTCCACGGCCACGCCACCCCCAACAAGCCCGACGTCTGATCTCGGAAGCTAAGCAGGTCGGGCCTGGTTAGTACTTGGATGGGAGACCACCCAAGAAGACCAGGTGCTGTAGGCATAAAAAATAAGTTTTAAATATCAATACTGTACTAAACTTATTCTTCCACCTGCCAAGAAAAGATTTTTCTGTATTACTGGTCTGTTCCCAACAAGATGCTGTGAAGTTTTCTGCCTCAGAAGCGATGATTCTGTGTCTTACTGAAACAATTTCCTGAGCTGCATGCTGTCTTCGTCGGGTCTTTGACTGCGGAAGAAGCTGAGTCCCCTCCGACACCCCTGGCTCGCCCCCTGCGCAAAGCATCGGCTACCACAGCGAGAGAGAGTGGTACGTGGGCCTCCCGCCCCTGCAAAGCGTCTCCTCCTTCCCGGGCCCGGTGCCAGGCCGTTTCCTGGCAGGCATGGGAAACTAGGCATTCTGGGGACCCCAAGGAGTGAGAAGCTCACCTGACCCTACAGGTATTGCAGCGGAGTCTGATGGCAAGTCCTCGCCTTGGCTTTCCTGGCCTCGAGAGGCCTTTTCAAGTTCAACCTGGTGATCCCTTATGAAAAACCCCCGCAAAGCAGGCCTAAGAGCCTTTGTGGTTCGTTTCTATTCCTCCTGCTCCTACGGGAGCAGCAGGCCATGTATATTTAAATTAGACTTAACTTTGCAAACAAATCAGTCTTAATTTGGCTATCTTTAGTAAAATGGGGTGTTTTTAGAGAGAAAAATTACGTGTGAGTTACATGCCTTTGTGGATACTAAGTTTAGTGCCATTCACTATCTTCTGAGTCGTCACTGCTCCCGGCCCACTGGACCTGAGGCCGAATCCTTCCGGTTCCCTCAAGCTCTGGCTGTGACCGTCCAGACTAGGGTTTGCCATCCCCCCCGTTCTCTGACTGGGAATCACTGAGAACTGCCCTGTCCAAGGCCACACGTGAGTGGAGGCGGGACCTGACGGAGACCAGAGAGGTCAGCACAGCAGCTCACCTACGGACAGTCTCCGCCCGGTGCAGCAAGGCCACCAGAGACACGCCAGCTGCAGACCAGGAGATCCTATTAGATGCTCACTGCCTGCCTCCACCCCTCCTGACAGACTTCTAGAAAGCTCCTCGACCACCCACCTTTGGAGCTTGGAAAGCGGGATCCAAGCAGCCCTGGTCGTTAACCAGTGTTTTCCGGTTTCCAGCGTGACGCCTCTCACTGAAGACCTAACTGTTCGCACCACGGGGCTCACGCTGGGGCCCACCTGCACTGCCGCCTCCTGGGACGAGACAAAGCTATTCAAACGGATGCGCCTGCTCTCGCGACCGACTAGCCGAATGAGACCGGGAGCAGGCTCTCAGCCGACTGCTGGAACGTGAGCCTCTCGGGAAGGCTCCAAGGCAGGGCTGAGGCATTCGGAACCAGCTGGCCAAGACGCGCCGGCCCCTGGCGCCTGTGGGCCACTTCAAGAACCAAAGGCACTTGAGACCCTGTGGGCTCTCGAGAAGCTCTGACCCCTCCCTTGAGGAATCTAAATTAGTGGCCTTGCCTGGAATAGGAGTTTGCAGCGGGAATAACTTTTATGACCCATCTGGAGGGCAGACGAACACCTAAACCTCTGCTCATTGTCCTTCACGTGAACCTCCTCCGTCCGAAGCCCCAGGCGCCTGACGGTTCCTCAGCTGACTGTCACACGCCCTTCCTGGCCCACTGTCGCTGAACCTCTCTGAACCTCTCGAGTGCACGGGGTTCCCAGGTGCACGTGTGTAAATTGGTTTTTCTTGTTAATCTAACCTGCCGCATGCAGACTCATCAGACCCGCCGAAAGCACCGAGGAGGGGAGAGGAAAGTTTCTTCTGCCCCGCAGAATGTCCCACAGTTCACTGGCCCATCGCCTGCTGAAGGACATCTCGGTGGCTTCCCGGTTTGGGAAGTACAAGCAAAGCCGCTGTGACGCTCTGCGTGCAGGTCCCGCGTGGACGTCCGTGTGCAGGTCGCGCGGGGGAATGCCCCGGGGCGCGACTGCAGCCCCGTGGCGAGAGTGCGCCGAGCTGGGCGAGGGGCCGGGGCCGGCTCTGAGCCGCTGCAGCAGGACTGGTGTCTGCCCCCAGCCGGCACCGCCGTGGTGACAGGTGGGCGGAGCGTCTGCTCACGCGCTCCGCTCCCACCTGCGCAGCTCAGGTGATGTGTCTGTCTGCTTGCACCTCACACCCGTTTGTTTTCTTTTTCCCCCTCTTTAACTCCCCCCTCCCCCCGTTTTTAATTGGTCGTTTTCTTATTGCTGAGTTTTAAGGGTTCTTCGCACATCTTGGATACGAGTCCTTTGTCAGATCACTTTCCATGTCTTTCACTGTCTTAACAGTCAATCTTATTTCTAGATTTACATACACGTAGCTGTACATGAACATAAACATCCCAAACGTCGCCAGCAGATCAGTGGGTCCATGGAGCGCGCTGCTCCCACGCAGCGGGACACTCAGAGCGGCCGGGCCGCTGCAGACACAGCAGGCGCCAGGCAGCCACCAAACGAGGCCCAGCGTGAGCGCCGGGCGACTCCAGCACACGGCGGGCCAGAAGCCTGTGCTGATGGGTGGCAGTGGCCTGGGGCCAGCGCTGAGGACTGACTGCTGGGCTTGGAGGGACAGCGGGATCATCCACTCAGGGGCACCAGGTGGCTGTAGCTACGTGTGGAAACTCGCTGGGCTGAGTACTGTAATTGGATACATGTCAAATTAACTTATACGCCAATAAGACTGACTTAAGAAGAGTGAACCTACTCCCCCAGAGTAACAGAACTTGTCAGACCCATAAAATGAATGCTAACACACAAGCCCAAACTGGAAGCTTAAAAAAACCAGTTTCCTAAACTTTTAACAATGTATTCGTGTTTGAAAATAGACATAACCTGTAGCAAGCATTTCCTATACATGAAACCTTCCCCACCTAGAGTGTCAAAAGCTCTCATGTAACGGTGGCCTCCCCAAGACCCTGGCTGGCTGAGAAGGCAGCCAGCCCAGGAGGGACCCGGCGCCCGCATGGCCGGGGTGTAGGGCTGGGGGAGTGTGCAGCTGGGTCTAAGCCGGTGAGAATGACCCAGCACAGACAAACCTGTGACCCACGTGCCCACATTCTTCTCGGAGAAGTAGCAGAGCCACGGAGAGCAAGAGGGCAGGCTGACGGAGGCTCCGGGCAGCGAAGCAAAGTTACAGGGCCGGGAGGGCCAGAGACGGCGAGCTGCAAAGAGGCCCCGTGTCCCCAAACAGAACTCCAGAGAAGTGCCGGGAGCCCTGGAATCCCCACCACCCTTTCAATGCACTGGCACAGGTTCGGGACAGGGCCGAGGAGTCACTGGCTGGGCAGCTCAGAAGGGCCAGAGCGGGGTGAAGAGCTCGGGACCCACCCACAAGGGTCCACAGCTGCGGCCCTCAGGGGTCCAGGTAGGAGGGTGGGCACCTGCTGAACGAAAACCAATGCCCTGCCCTTGGGGTGGCACCCCCCCCCCCCGGACACCCTGCATGGGCTCAGTCTCGCTGGGGCGGTCACCTTCTTCCTTGTGACACATCTTGTCTGGTGACATCGTAACTGCTCATCTCTGACATTTTACAGCCACGTGGAGACACCCTCCAGTGTCCCCAAGTCCTGCTTCTCGGTCCTCCTTGCCCAGCTGGGCCCAGCGGACACCACAGACCCTCCACACTGACAATCAGTACAGGAAACCTCAGCGACGTGCAGGCGGGCCAGAGGGGGCGCTCTCGCACCGTGCCGCCGCGTCCCTGTGGACTCCAGCGGAATCCCGAGGAAGGACTGGCCCCTACAGCCCCAAGAGGACGATGCACGTCATGCCCTCCTCCAGAACCTGGCTGCCCAGCGAGAACCTGTCAACCTGTCACCTCCCTGGACTTTCCTGCTAACAGCCCCTCCCAACCCCTGCTTTGTCTCCATAAAATGACGCTCCGCCCCTCGCCTGCTGGACTCACGGCTTTGATACCACTCGCTCATCCAGAGCTGCAATTCTTTGCTGTTCCCAAATAAACCCATCTTTGCTAGTAAAATAACTTGCTTTTATTTTTAAAGTCAAGAACACCCAGCTGGACAAATTCACAGAGAAGTCGGAGTCGTATTTGTACATCTCTCTCGGCAGACGCAGGCTCCTGCCAATCCATAGGCCCAGTGTCCCCCAAAACTGCTACAGTGAAGGTGGTTCTGGAGGGTCCAACGTGCAGCCTGGCTCAGTCTCCCCCAGGGACTCCACTACCTACGCCCCAGCCTGGGCAGCTCCACCTGCCGCAGGCCGGCGCTGCCACCGAGCGGGGCTGGGCCGGCCCCCGCAGCAGGCCGCGGCAGGAGGCCATGCCCGGCGGGGGGCTGGGAAACCAGAGGAAGGCCGCGGAAAGGTGGGGGCCGCAGTGGCGGAGGGGCAGGACCTAGTGACGGGGGCTAGTCTTACAGGCGAGGAACGATGTGAGGTCCCCAAGCGAGCAGAGCCCTGGGTCCAGATGCTCTGGTAGCCGTTTCTAAGCAGAAACGCCTCAGCCACAGCCATGGAGCCAAGCTGGGTTACGAGGTGCACTGTGGGTAGCTCTCAAGTGCCCGCACAAACCGGAGGCCTGCCTGGAGCCACCTGGCATTTTAACAGGCGCTGACACCTGCAGAGCGCGTGACAGGGTTTGCACCACGTCCCCAGGCAGTCATTAAGAGCCTCAGTTTATAGAAACAAGGGGTGGCTCCAAGAGGCCCCACCAACCCAAGCTGACTGGTGGTCCCCTGGCACTGCCAGGCCACCAGGGCCTCCCTCCCCGTCCCCACCCAGTACAGGCCTCCAGATGCCTGCTGGCCTCCTCTGGCCGCACCCCCAGAGCACGTGGGGCCTGGGTTCTGATGGTGGCAAGGAGGCTTCGTGGGCCTGCAGGAGGGGAACACGTCGGCATCAAGGATCCAGGGGTGAGCTTCAGGACAACAGCTTCCTTCCCTCACACGCTGCACCCGGCCGCCGGGCCTGCAGGGTGTGAAGGGCGCACCTGCCCGCCATCTCTGCCTGCAGATGACGCTGCAAAGACAGCCCCCCTCCCCCGCCCACATCACCTGCCAGACACCCACCTGACTTCCTACGGCCGCTTTAAATGCTCCAAAAATCAGCACAAAGGGCAAGAGTGCTGCCCACTGAGGGGAAACCATCCGTGGTGGTACAAAGCCCCGCACACCCCAGGCCTCGACCTCACAGGCTGCGAGCCTGGGACTTCTAACGAGAAAGCCAAGCTGGGTCTCCATCCCTCTTCCTGCACAGAGGCCCAAAAATCCTCAGAATTTCCTGTGCTCAGCGGGAAAGGTTCTTTTGTTCTGTGAATGAGATGACTTCTGGAAGCTCCCAAGGGTGGGCACTGATCACCAGTAGAAGCAACCACAGCCTTTGGGGGGGTGCGGGGGGGGGAGACTGGAAGCCAAGTTCAATCACCAATGGCCAATGACTTAATCGCCGCTGTACAAAGCCTCCGCAAACATCCAGAAGGATGAAGGGCGCATTTCGGAAGACTTCGGGGTCGGCGACCGCGGGAAAAGTGGGAGGGCGGCTGCTCAGAGGGGCGGGAGCGGGGCGCCCCCCATGCCCTGCCCCACGCATCTCCCGCGTGGTGGCTCCCGCGTCCCACCCTTTCGCAGGAAACCCAGGCCTGGTGACAGACTCGCTCCTCTGAGCTCCGTGAGCGCACTGGCAAGCTCACTGAACCCAGGACAGGTCACGGGAACCTCCAATCTAGGGCCAGCTGGTCAGAAGCCTACGTGACCATGTGGACTCACAGGTGGAACCTGAAGGAGGCGGGGCGGAGACTTTAGGGACCCGGCCCTTGTCCTATGGGACCCAGGGCTGCCTTGGATGGACAGCTGACCAAAACCACTTTTTAGGCTGGATCCCTGGGGCCACTGGCACATATTCTGGTCCCCCCCACCCGACATGAGCCGCAGGTTATGTGCCCGATGGCCCGCTCTGGGGCCCCAGGGGCAGCCGTGGGGCAGGTGCCCTCCGGGCCTGAGCAGGGCCAGGCCCCACGGCCACCTGACCGGCCGCCTACCTCTTGGTGTTGTAGGCCGTGTCCTGAGGCGTCTCCTCCAGCAGAGTCACGTAGCCGAGCACACAGGTGAGGATGAAGAGCACGGTCAGGGTGTGGGCGCGCCTGAAAGCCAAACACGCGTGTCAGCATGAGAAGCATGTGGCCTCCCGTGCCGAGATTGAGGCCCAGAGCCACCTGCTATACAGGAAGAGCCCACGGTCTCGGATGGGCGCTCAAGACTGCCACTCGAGGCCCAGAGGGCCGGTCCCCGCGCTGGCACCTGCTGCTGAGTGACCGGGCAGCAAGACCACGCCGAGACGACAGCCTTGCACACAGGACGCGGCCGCAGCTGAGGCCTGCGAGGACAGCAGCCCAAGCGTGGGAGCGGGGAACGACTCGAGGACCCGCAGCGAGAAGGCGCGGGCCCCTGACGGGGCCGAGGGGAGGCATGGGCTCTGGTCCCCTGCCCCCTCTGGCTAGACCCGCAGAGCCTCATGTGGGAGGAAGCCCCCTGGAGACCACGCCCCTGCCAGTCAGGCCTAGGACCCGGACAGGCCACACACCCAGCAGCCGCATCTTCATAGCCGCCTGCAGAGGACGCCACAGGCCCCACCCCCAGGTCCTGAGGAACAGAGGACAGACACCTCTGAGCCTGTGTCCCCCTCTCTTCACCAGAGGCTTCCAAACCAGCAAACACATCCTCCAGAGGTCAACATTCTCGGACAGGGACGCACGACAGAGCCCGGGCACGCAGAGCAGCTAAGGACGTTCTCCGGACAGAGGCTTGAGACGAAAGAGCGACAGGAATGGCAAATGACACAGGCTGCTCCCCACTGTGCTCTTGAAAGCATGGTGACCCCAAACCAGCGTGGAGCACCTTCTGACAGGCCAGCACAGGCAGCAGGGGCTCAGCGAATCCACGGCCTGGCGCAGCAGAGCTGCGAAGCCGGGGGCCGGGAACACTCAGGGAACCACCCACTGCCCCTGGAGTGACACTTACAACTCCAGACACAAAACTAACAACACTCCAGCTGAAGCGGACACAGGCACGAAGGGCAAAGGACCGAGGATGGGACGAGCCGGGCCACCTGAGTGCCAGCCTGCTTAGTAACTACACGGAAAGGCTGGGGCTGTCACACAGTAAGGGAGCTCGCAGCAGCAAAGGAGCCTCGGCCAGCACGTGCGGACGTGGTGAGGTGGTATCCGGGCTGGGGTCCAGGCCTCAGCCCGAGGCCCGTCCACATGGTGGGGATGGGGCTCCTGCCAGCCCCAAGGTAGTTACAGGGACACATAGTCCAAGCACATGGCACTGTCCCCCCCAGGAGTCAGTGTCAGAGGCAGTGACTGAGGCAGTGAGGACGCCGATGAGCTGTGATTGGCATTCTGGGTGCAAGGTGGGGAGCCAAGGAAGCGAACTGGCAGGCCCAGGCCCAGAGTGGGCACGGCCCCTCCCTCTGAGAAGGCCCTCGAGACCCCAGCCAAATCCTGGGGCCCAACACCACCCAGTTCTGGGGAACAAGGGGCCTCGGGGGGGCATGTCTCTGAAGCGGCCTCGCCACGTGGGCTGGGAGCTGTGCCCGCCTCCTCAGTGGGCCTCCCAGCCGGCGGTTCCAAGTCGCAGGCCTCCGGGCCCCCGCAGGCTGGTGACAGCGTGCTGGTGCATGGAGCACTGGGCGTAGTGGGAGGTGTCCACCTAGGAAACAGACTGTCCCAGGGACCCAGCATGGGACTGCCAGCGTCCCCACCTCGAGGGTTGCCACATGCGGTATCTGCGAGAAAACGGATGTGGGCTGGGGGGAGTGGGGCCCAGCACCCATCAAGGCCCCTTTAGGGACACTGGCACACCCACGCACTGCACAAGCTCCATGGGGACCCTCAGCCCCTCACAGGGTCTAAGAGACACACGTGCAGCACAAGAGACACCTGTACCTGCGGACCCCATGGGGTCTGAGCTCGGCCGCACTCCAGCTGGAGTCAACCTGCAGGTCTCTCTAATGTTACTCTCCACGAGCATGGCGATCGGTGGCCTGGCCAAGACATGTGCCCTGAGGAACACGGGCAGCCCCGGTCATGCATCTCGCCATTCTGCTAAAAACAAACTGTACCTGAGAAACGAAGACAACGTTCTGCCCCTCGAGACACATGTTCACACTGTCATTCAGGCAGTCCCCATGGACCCTGGGGGAGCAGAAATAAGGACTACGAAGGACCCAGCGTGTCCTGTTGAGGCAGGAAGCGAGCAGAGGGGTAGGAACCCAGAGAAAGGGCCCCGGGCGGCAGCCGCACAGCAGGACCAGCTCCAGAACTGCTAGAACGGAGCGCCACGGGAGAGGAAGAACCTAGCAGCCAGCGACGACGCCACCCGGCTGTTTAAAGGCTTCCTCCTGCAGCACAGCAAAGGGAGCCCAGAATGGGAGGAAGCAGCTGCAGACCACACACCTGACCCGTGGCTAACACCCCAGCTACACGAAGAACTCACATAACTCGATAGCAAAGGTGGGGGGACAAACCCACGGCAGGTTAAAAAGTGGGCAGCGGCCTGACTGGACATTTTCCCAGAGACGACGCAGAGACGGCCAACGCGAACACGTGAAAAGGCACTCAGCATCATGATCATCAAGGAGTGCAAACTGAAGCCACAGAGAGAGGCCCCGCACACCCCTCGGGACGGCTGCGCTCGAAGACAAGAGGAAACAAGCGCTGGCCAAGGATGTGGGAGAAGGGAGCCTCGGGCACTGCTGGCCACCACCACGGGCAACAGGACTACCTGTGACCCAGCAAGTCCACTTCTGGGCATTCATCTGCAACAAAACAAAGCAAAACACTCACTTGAAACCCCTGTGTTCACCGCAGCATTACTTACAACAGCCAAGACTTGGGAGCACCTACCCAGCCATGAAAAAGAATGAAGGCCGGCCATTTCTGAAACCCTGGATGGAACTCGGGGGGCCTTACGCCGCGTGATTAGGTCAGGCAGAGAAAGGCAGACGCCTGAGTGCTCCGCTCGCACGGGGAATCTGGACGACAGACACAGATGCAGGGAAGAGCCCGGAGCTGCTGGAGGCGGGCGGAGGGGGGGGATGGGTGAAGGGGGTCAGAGGTAAATAAAGTTGCTTTCCTGATAAAAACATTTTTAAAATCACTTCACAAATTCTGTGTGACAAGTAGTGACGTTCACACGGCACCACCGCATTCTAGGTCTCTGAGCACCTTCCACTGTAGTGTCACAGCACTCTGGCAAAGAAACATCGTCAGCCCCAATTTACACGTGCAGAAATGCAGGTGCAAACACGCTGCTGTGATCACGCCGAAGTGGAGTCTGAGGGGAGGGCACGCGACCCCTTCAGGCACCGTTAACACGCGGCTTGAGGCGAGAGTCCCAGGACGGCATCAGGGACAGGGTGCCTATCGCTCACTCCCAGGCCATGGCTCAGGCTGCGGCCCGGCCCTCCTCCCACATGTCACTGTAAAGTTTACGTCTCCTGCTTTGATACTTTCCCTTGGAGAGGCGACATGGCATAGTGGGGAAAACATGGATCTAATGTCAGCTTTGCCACTCACTAGACATGTGACCTTAAGCAACTTCATCTCTCACACTGTCTTCCCCATCTTTAAAATGAGAATAGAAGTGTTAACTTGCAACTTTGGTTAGGACGAAAGCTTCCCTGTCTTGCACGCAGCATGTCCACACGTGTGGAAGTAACAGAGGGACACTCAGGACAGCACGGGGGACTATGCGGCCAGGCCTGCCTGACGCTCCGGATGCCAGCACCGGGCAGGAGGGGGTCCCTGCACCACCTCCCTGGGACCAGGAAGACAATCACACCCTTTGGTCAAGTGGCTAACGGGTAACTCAGGGGAAGGTTTGGGTCCTGTGATCCAGGCACAGGACGAGAGTGGCTATAAATCCTGTGACTTCAACCACTCAGCAAGGGTGAGGCCGTGAACACAGCTGGATCCCTGCCACGAGTGGAAAATGCCCAGTTGTCAGTCCCTTCTAGAAATGCCCACGCTCGTTACGCAGAGAGGGCAGGAGGGCAGGCCTGCCAGTCCTATTAGGGCACGGACATGTGGCCGGGAGGCTGAGCGCAGGACGACGCCTCGGCCAAGACCGGGCAGTGTGTCCCCAGTGTGCAAGGACACCAGGGCGTGACTCTGACCCTCCCAGCCTGCGACCGCATGACCAAAGGAGCATCAGCTGGCGAGTCATGCTTCCCAGATACAGAGGAAGCCGGCAAACCCTAAACCACATGGCTGGGAAAGGCATGGTCCGGAAGCTGGGGCACCTGGGTCGCCCCCACAGGCTCGCAGGGTGCAGACAGCGGCGCCCGTAAGTCACCGGGCATGCTCGCAAAGGTCAGTGCTGCAAGCCAGCACGTCTCGAGCCTGCCCACACCACACAGCACCCGGCTGGCTCCTGACCCGGGAGCGGTCAGGGAGCAGAGGAGCCCAGCGTGACGCACCCGCCTCCCAACCACAGGGGGCACAGCGCCTGTCCCGGGCATCAGGCCTCCAGGCCAATCCCAGCCCAGCTGTAGACAAGGGGAGCTGACACGCCTTAGCAAGGACCCTGTGCGTCTGTGCACTGTGGATGTCCCCAGAAGGGGCAGTGCCCTTGCTCCCTCAGTCTTTGCACCGCCTCCCTGGGGCTGGGTTCAGCGAAGCCCAACCGCAGGCTCCAAGGCTCAGACGAACCCTGATTCTGATTCCATACCCTGTGGCTGACAAGTAGTGACGGAGAAACTCAAAATCCTAGTACCTGGCCTCCCTGCCACCATCACTGGCCCCCCAAAAAGCCTGACCTACTTTGAAAAGGAAAAACTAAAAAGCAAGGTTCTGAACCAAGCAGAAGTTCCTTCAAGTAACTGTGGACCATAAATTCATTCCCACAAATGTATGCTTTTAGTCTTTACACTAATATTTTGTACTATTATTAAAATTCTCACAAAATAAGAGTTTTTCAAATCCTAGCACAGCGAGTTAGTGGGGGAAGACTCAGAAGGGAAGTGGCTAAAGATAGGTAATTCTCGGCAGGCATCTGGTTAGCCGCACGGGTGAGGAGAGGCCCACGGGCGGCGAGAACCTGCACACGCCAGATGCATCGCCAGCCGGCAGCAGGCACCTCACACCTGTGATGGGGAAGCCAGAATCAACCACCCGGGAGACCCATGGGGCAGGTCCCTGAACCCAGCCAGCCTTGGTGCACCCTCCGTGGAAAGCCTTCCCGGCCCCGGCAGCCCCCCTCACTGGTAAGCTCAGTTACAGCCGGTGTCTGTGGGTCCAACCCCCACGAGACCAAGCCCCATGTGGACAGGGCCCCAAGGGCTGCTGGTCTGCGCTTCTGAAGAAACTGGCACCTGCCTCTCACGGCACAGGGTGAGGGTGCGCTCCCTGGCTTCTGCGGGGGCTGCGACATTCAGCATCCCTTCAGCCAGGGGACTGAGCCTTCTAAGGTCCCTGGCTTATGCCAGAAGCTTCTTGATTAGTTCCTGCTGTATCCTCTGGAACAGGAACTGGCACCCAGTAGTAGGGGCTCCAAAAAATGTGGTAAATGAATGGAAAACAAGGAAAGCAAGCCCAGCCGCCATGCTCTGGAACCTCAGTGTCTCCAGTGGTCGCCAGCTGGGCTGTGGGAGGGCAGTGCTCTTCGTCCTGCAGTCTGAAGGGTCACAGCCCCCAGAGGGACAGCTACAGGGGCATGATCCACAAGCAGCATGTCCAGCAGGACCCAACAGTGCAGAGGTGACTAGCTCCGGGGCCACACCCCGCTGACCAAGCACCCTGTTCTGCTTTCCCTCCCAACAGCTCCTGCGCCACCTGATCGCATTTTCCCCCAAAGCAGGGCTGGGTGGCCATCCCTAGAAGCAGCTGCTGGCACCCCCGGGGAAGGTGCCAACTCTGCACAGACACAGGGCCCCCTTCCCCACAGCACCTTCCTGCATCCTTCCCGCATCTGACACAGGCCAGGACCCTGTCAGCCCCAGACACCCCTCTCTGAGGTCCCTCCCAGTGTGGCAGCACCTTCCCCTAAAACTCTGGTTACTCCCTCGTCAGGTCTCCTGACAAGTCCCACAGGTCGGTTCTCAAAGAACTGCTGCCATGCGCTTTCCTCTTGCTAGGACACGTGAGCGACCCCGGGCAAGGCCGCATCTACGTCTCCTGTCCCCCAGGGCCTACCGCAGGTCTCAAATGCCAGCACTGTCCGTCACTCAGCATTAGAAAGCCAAAGCCCTCCTCTCACGAAACATGCTTTCTGGCGGCCCAGGTTTGTCTCTCTTACAAACGGAGAAGGAAAGCTCAGAAAGGTGAAGGGCTAGACCAAGGTCACGGAGCCACCAGGCAGAGGAGCCAGACCGGGACCTGCGGCCCAGGGCTGCTTTCCTGAACCTTCGAGCACAGGAGAGCCAAAGAGCAAGAGACGACAGGATGAGCTCCTCGGACAGAGGCTCTGGGAGGACAGGGGCTGCCCCGGGCGCCGCCCCGACCCCCACGACGGCGGTCTGGGGCAGCCCGAGCCGGAAGCCGGGCTGGGACAGAGCTGCACACGGGTCGATAAGCTGGCCGGGCAAGGAGCAAGCAAAGAGAGGAAGCGCCTCTATCTGACAAACATCCACTCAACTCCCAGCACTGCGTGAGGTGTTCGTGCCGGTTACCATGGTTACATCCCGGGGGGAACAGAAAATAACTTCACACAGCGCAGTGAAGGACTCAAACATATAACTTGACGGAGGTCAGAGGTGAATTTCGGACAGGGAGGTCAGGAAAAGCCTGTCCTTCTGCGCCAAATCATCCCACGAGAAGGGTGAGGGGAGCGGAGACGCTGGGGGACCACCAGGGAGGCCGGTTGGAGCGGACGCCGGTCCCGGGGTCCCTCGGGCACGCTTTCAGCCCCTCGCTCTGGGGCAGAGGTCAGAGACGCGGGGTGGACTCCCGGGGCGGCCGGGTGCTGCAGGGCCAGGCGTGTCCCGGGGTCTCTCCCACAGCCGCTCGGGTGCGGACGGCCTGGCCACGCCCCCGCGACCCCGGCCGGCCCTCTGCCGACCGCCGCCCCTCACCAGAAGAAGGTGTTGGTGCCGTCGTCGTAGACCTCGGACTCGGTGCTGCGGCGGCCCAAGGGCGCGCCGTCCGGCGGCTCCTCCAACGATGCCTTGCCCGCGGGCACAGGAGACCCTGGCCGTGGTCCCCCAGCGTCCCTGCGCTCGCCCCTCCGCATAGCTCCTCGGCCCCGAGAGCCGCTCCGCCCCGCACCGTGACCTCACGCACACCGGGTCACCGCGAGCGCGCCGCGCACGGCGCGGGGAGCGCCGGGAAGGGGTCGCGGCGCCTGCCGGCGGGGTCTCTGGAGAACAGGGGCTGCGGGCGGTTAGGAAAGGGTGGGCGGTGCATTGTGGGAGTTGTAGTCCGCACGCCTGGGCCGCGGGGCATGCTGGACTTCGTAGTCTCCGACCTCCGGGTTAGAAGCAGTGCTTGCTGGGAAGGATGCCTCCTGGTTGCTAGGTAACCGGAGCCGGCGAGAGGGTGGAGTGGCGTCTCTCTGGGGCTGCCAGGCACAGAGATTACCCCAGACCCTCCTTTCCAGGCGGCCCGACCCATGCTCGGCCTCCAGACTCGCCCGCGCTTTCCTGGAGCACCTTCCGGGTAGAGCCCGCTTGTTGTCTTTTGGGGCGCTTCTGGACCCCCTACCTGCGATGGACCGGATGCCACTCGGAGCTCCAGAGTCTAGGCGACTATAGGGTCATCGGGTGGCTGGCGGTAGTCCTTTTTCGGGATCTCGTGAAACTGGGCCGTCAGAATGGTGCGGACATGCTGATTTGTTAATATAGACTGGCCCTGCAAAGACATGTAGCCCTGAGCCACTTTGAAAAACAGTCTTTCAGCTCCTCAAACAGGTTAACATAGAATTACTGTGTGACCAGCAATTTCCCTCGTTAGTATATACCCAAGAGATGAAAACACGTGCATAGAGGTTCACAGCAGTGTTGGCTTTAAAAATAAAATGGCCAGTTATTTTACCAGCAAAGTGGGTTTATTCAGGAATAGCAGAGAATTGCAATTCTGGACAAGCATGCTATATAGCAAAAACTATAGGTAAGTCCAGCAAAGACAGAGGAACCTTACTTTACAGAGAAAAAAGGAAGTTGTGAGTGGAGCTTTGAATGGAAGTCTATCTGAGAAAAGCGAGAGTTCAGGTGGTGATGGCTGATCATTCGCTGAGTTGACACGGTTCCCATTGACTGGGCCTTGTGCTGGGTCAGGAGAAAAATATTTCCTCCTGCTGGAGTAGTAGAGAGACATCTTGGTGGGAATGCAAAATCTTTTCCCATTGGGTCTGTAACTGAAGCTTCTTCCTGTTGAGGTGGGTGTGTAATTGACCTGGAGTGTTAGTGTGTGAGGGCGCCCCCTTCAGGCCTCCCCACTCCATTTTAAGGTTTCTTTTATTCATTTTCACAGCAGCTATATTCATAACAGCCAAAAGGAGGAAGTGAGGTAACACCCATGAACTGATGAATGGATACGGGAAATGTGTATGTCCACATAATGGAAAAATTATTTGTCCATAAAAAGGAATGAAGTTGTGACACATGTTACAACATAGGTGAACCTAGAAAAGAAGCCACTCACTGAAGACTATGTTATTATATGAGCCATTGTTATGAAACGCCCAGAACAGGCAAATCCATGGAGACAGAAAGTAGATTAGTGGTCAGCAGGGCTAGGGAAAGGGGCTGGGATTCTCTCCAGGGCCGTGACATTGTTCTTACATCACCTCTGCTGATGGTGGCACATATTTGTGAACGTACTAAAAACTGTAAAAAGGTGAATCATATGGTGTGTTAATCACCTGTCAATATAGCTGTTGAAATATACATGTACAAACACGTATGTGCTGGAGCTCCCTCAGTAGCCCCTGCCTGTCGAGCATGGGGTCTAACTGTGATGTGACGACGTCCCAGTTCCTGGCAACCATGTGGAGCCTTCCAGTCAGCTGGGATCCAGCAGGCCGTCAGGAAACACTGGCTCCGGGGGGGAAGTGTGCTGTGGGGCCTTCCAGAGCCTGCTGCCCCCGCCTACTGCCCTTCTGCCCAGGCCCTAGCCCCATCCAGGTAGGGTTGCCAGGGTGGCCTGGGCAGCCAGCTTCTCTGTGGCCATCCTCGAGTGCATGTACGAGTCAGGGTGAGATTAGGGAGAATGGCCAGGGCTAGACTTTGGGCTAGATTTTTTGGAGACCAAAAGTCATGATGAGGTCATTGTCACCTGACTGTGCTGTGGGGAACCAGGACTTACAGTCCCCAGAGCACAGGCCTTGCACAGACTTAGGCGTTGAGACCCGCTTTGTCTGTGGAAATGACGTTGGACTGATGAGCAGGAAGTCCCCGAAGCAAGCCAGCTCCCACCCACCCGTCTTTCCAGCAAGCTCCCCACAGGCCAGGTGCCCACCTCTCCTGTTCTGGGGCCTAGGGCCATCCTTCAGGGCCCCTTTTCTCCAGCCCCAACTGATGGCGCTCACGTTTTGAGCGCTGTTTTGGCGATGTTGGGATCGATTCCTGGGTATAAGTCTTTCTCCCAAACTGTGCCCAGAGCCCTTCTCCCGAGGCAGAGCGGGGCCCCCGCGGCCTCTCCACGGCGCAAAGACGACCTAGGACCGTCGCCCTGGGCAACTCCCGGGCGCCTGGGCATGGGAGCTGGTAGTCCCTACAGGGCGGGCCTGGAGGGGAGGGACCTGGGGGGCAGGGCCGGGGTGCTGCTGGTAGGGGCGGACAGGCAGGGGCGGGGCCCGAGGGGCGGGCTCACACAGCGGCTGGGCGTCTGCGGACCACGTGTTAGTTAGGGACCTCTGTCGAGTTCTGGCCCTGTGCCAAGGAGAGTTCCCAACGCTTTACGTGTGCTAACTGTTATGATCTTCACACCCCGTCCGGTTCCATTTTTATCTCTGGTTTGGAGACTGAGAAACCGAAGCACAGGAAGGCCGGCGATCCCCCCTCCTCCTACCCCCATCCGTCTGGGTCCAGTTCCTTCTCCCCCGCTGGAGCCCGGAGCCTCTCCCCTGAGCTCCCCACCACACCCCGCACTCCACGGTGAACCCTCCACCTGCAGCTTTGTACCTGGGACCTGGATCTGGGTCTCGCCTCTGCCCAGTCCCTGTCCTGACCACCCCTTCGAGGGCAGTGGCGTGGGCGTCTCCGAAGGCCACTGGTTTGTGGCTCAGGTGGCCGGGTAGCAGGTGAGAGGAGTTAGCAGAGTGCTTTGAGGACGCTGTCCACCGCGGTGCCGGCAACACGCTGGGGCTGGCCATGCAGGAGGACTTGGGGTCCCCAGCCTGGGGAAGAGTGCAGAGGCCCTGACCTTCCTCAGCCACTGGATGACCACCAGAAACCCCAGGGCGCCAGTGGCGCAAAGGTTTGAAGGTGCCCAGGTCTGGCATTCCTCAGGGGTAGCTGGTGTCCCGCAGGCGGGGTCAAAGCCTACGTGGGCGTGGCCTGGCCTCAGATCCCAAGTTCCCTTAGGCCTGCAGGACACATAAATGGTGGTGAATAGTGAAAATATTGGCAGAAATGCTTTCTAAAATATCCTTGCAGGGAAGGGAGAGAAAGCTGCGAATCTGTGAAAGAACAGTGACCAGTATTTCCACTGGTCTGGTGAGTCACTACAGGTGAGGGCATCACAGGAAACTACCAGCAGACTGCCACCTGGGGGTTTCCTCAAAGTCGATGGAGGGATTGGGGACAAGGGCTGTCCACTCAGCCAAGACGGCTCTCTGCTCCCTAAGACAGGAAACAGGGACTGGCGAGAACCTAAGGCCCAGAGGTGTTGGAGCAGCAGGGAGACAGAAGTGTCTCTGGGGTGAGGACATTGGGAGGCCTGGGTCCCACCCTGATGCCACCCTGATGTGACATGCAAGGACCAGCTTCTGTCAGACCTGAGGAGCAGAAGCCCAGCCTGAGAGGGGTCTTCCCTGCAGGGCCTACCGCTAGAGAATCCAGGGGAGGTGGAGCACCTGGGACTAGCCCAGAGGTGATGCGGGAGGCGGCAGCCCCAGCTGACCCCTGAGCTGCCTCTGGGAAGCACCCTGCCATCCATCCACCAAGGAGACCTCCAGGCCACTGGATTGGGAGGATGGGGAGTGCTTGCCCCTGTCACTGGCATTTCGCCCCGAGCATTCCTGATGGCTTTGTCGTCCTGACCTCTGTGTGGTGGTGACCATCCCCCAGTGAAAAGGGTCTGAGGTGCCCTGGAGGTGGGGGAACAGGGGAGCCGCCTCCTGCTGCCCCTGGGTCCTCAGACAGAAGACAGCAGGTGAGCAGGGCTCTGAGGAGGAAGGCAAGCAGGGTCCAGGGTCCACAGGGGAAGAGCAGGAGGCCACGTGGGCCTCGACCGAAGTTCCCTGCCCAAGGCAGGGCGCAGTCAGCTCTGCCAACAGCCGGCGTGGCTGGGGCCACCCTGCCGGCAAGGGGCTGGCCCACTGCACTGTGGCTCCTCCACAAGATACATTTGAGAGCAGGGCAAAGAAAAAGGCTGATTGGGGAAATAACCTTCATAATAATAGGTTTTAATGTGATAGTAAAGTTAATAATAAAGTTTATAAAAAGCAATGTGTGTTTGCTGCAGAAAATGAAAAAGTTAAACTAAAGGAAGAAAAGCAGAACTCTACCATCTACCGTTCACGTCGTTAAGCAAATGTAAACATCCAATACTAAATGTACTCTTCCAGTGTTTTAGCGCATTCTAACTTGGCTGAGATAAAACGCGTGCACACGTTTGGGATCTGTCTTTGCACTCAGTGGAAAACGAGCTCCCCCTCTGTGCTTGCTCTTTGAGAACAGCTGGCGAGGCCGCTTACCTGGCCGTGAAGACTGTGTTTGCTGACGTCTTCCTGTGGCTGTTCATCTAGGAGGTTCACAATTTTTTCCACAAAGGACATAATTATATATATTTATGTTATTTTGGATGTTTTCCTTAGGACAGTTTACACAAAGTTAACTTAACGGACCAAAGTATAAATGATTTTAAGGCTTTTGATTCCTTCAGCGAAACGACCTTCCAAAAGGGCTATCCTTGTTTTCCATCCAGAGAGGACCAGATCCACCGGTGCTTCATCTCCGTCCTCGAGAGCTGGAGGTTCCCGTGAGGGACCAGGCCCGAGTGGGGTGCTGCCGGATTGTTTTAGCAGAGTGTCCTGGGCAGGCCGACTCGGAGACCTGGGGCCGGGGCAGAGCCCCGGAGCTGGTGCTTAACTGGATCCTGATTAACGCTCAGAACCCTCACTGGCTCTGCCGTCTGAGGCCCTCTGGCTGGAGGCACAGATGCTGGGTGTCCCCAGTGTCTCCTACCTCCTTCCTTAGGAACAGGGATCACACGTTCCAGGCTCCCTGGCCTTAAGGTGTGGCCACTGACTAACCGTGAGGGTGGAGTGCTCTTCCCCCTTCCTACTGGTTCAAATGCGGAGGTGATGCCTGGCCGCTCCCGCAGCCATTTTGAGCTGTGGTGGGGGGGCACAGGTTTAAGATGGCAAAGCAGCGACTTAGTGACTGGTCCTGGATGGCCACCCCCTGACTTCACTCACGGGAGGGAGAGGCAGGCGAGCTCGTCCCAGCCGGCGCCATCTGGGGCTGGCCATCACGCCAGCCACAGTGCATCTTGAATTTGCTCCACCAGAGTCCAAATCCCCCTTGTCTTTGCCACCTCACAGTTCAGTCCTGGCCCCTGCTGCTGCTGCCGGCTGCTGCAGACCCCCCAAGCAGAAGCGTGGGTGGGGACCATGCAACCCCGGTGGGTCCCAGAGAAAACGGGCAACCAGGGTCTGAACCACCCACTGGGCTGCACGGGCTGCACGATGCTGTGCCCTGACGCCATGGGTGCCCCGCTGGGACACGGGTGCTCCCTGCTCCCCAGCTGCCCCATGCTGTCCTGCTGAGCTCCTGCGCCATGCCCTCAGCTTCGGGACAGCTTTCAGAACCCAGGGGCCCCACCTCCCCGCTCCCCGCCGCTGCCCTCGGAGCACTGGACATGGTGGAGCCATACCCTCAGCGCGTGGTCAGCCATAGGCAGTCAGCCACCTGTTCTCAGGACCCGAAGGGCCCCGCCCCCACAGCTGGTCCACGAAGCAGGGCTGGGGGTGGGGTTGGGGAGACAGTTTTCTTTTTCCATCTGTCTCATCGTCAAGCCTCGGTGCCCCAGTTTCTCCTCTGAGGGGATCAGCTCTGGACTTGGGGATCGTGGGTTGGATGTTGAAGGTGACGTGGGGAAGATGCATCCCGGGGTCAGGAAGGGTGAAGGGGAGCAGGGGCATCGGTGAGCGCTCATGCACCCCCCAGGCCCCCAGGAGGGCATGCCAATCTAACTCCTCTCCCAGGGGAACACCCGCCCCCCCCCCGCCCCGCAGGTGAGGGTGAAGGCCTCCGAGGGTGTTCCACCACCCTTGGGTGTGCCCTCCCACCTGCTCCACCCCACTGCCTGGGCGCGGGCTTGGAGGGACCAACGGAGGAGGAGGTGGCAGGCTGGCGGGAGGGAGGGACAGGGAGAGGGAGGCGAGTCCCACGCGGAAGTCAGGTAGGACCCGCCCGGCTCACTTCAGAACTGCCACTGCGGGCTCCAACACCACGGGCGGCTCCTGGGGCTCTGGGACCCGTGGGGCTGCCAGCATGCAGGTGAGTCTGGCCCTGCGTGGGATCCACACCTGAGGCCCCTCCAGCCGGCCCCACCAGCCTCACCTGTGCGGCTCCTGGAGCCCAGGTCGAGGTGAGGGTGGCAGAACCGAACAGACCCCTGGGCAGGGGCTTTGCTTTCCATCCTCCACGCAGCCAGAGACCCTGGCAGCCCCAGGGCTCAGGTCTTAGTGAGTGTGTGGGACCTAGATGGGCAGGGCGTGTCCACCCGGCCCTGAGCCGGGCCCCCAGCTGTGCAGCTTTGCCCTGCAGCTGGCACCTGGGAGGGAGGGGCTGGCCTTGGGCTGGGAGGCCCAGGGTAGCCAGTTGGGCCCTCTGCTCCCTGGGAGTCCTGCCCCAGACAGAGGTGAGGGCAGCTTGGGGCTGCTGAATTCTGATTCTGGGGGACAGAGCAGGAGACCACGGGGGTCCCAGGAAGGCAGGCAAGAGAACATACCAGAAAGACACCCTTTCTCCCATTTGCCAGGCACAAGGTCACGGGGCTGGGCCAGGGCCTGGGCAGCCGGGAGGAGACCCAGGTGAGGTGGAGAGCGAAACCAGCCTCCCACTGGGCCGCCCAGGGCCCTCCCAGTTGTGGGCCAAGCGCTGGCCTCTTGCTTCACCTTGGCCCGGGGCCTCCTCCGTCCTTCCAGAGCTCCAGCATCCTGGCAGCCCTGGGCCTGGCCCCAGGCTCCTCTGACGACCCCTTCCTCACCTGCTGGCCTGTGCTGGGGTGGAGGAGAGGCTTGGAGCGGGCTTGGGGTGGTGGAGGAGGCAGCGCCTGGCTTGGCTGAGGTGAGAGAATCAACCTTTTGCAGCACAGGTGGGACACTGATACCGGACGTGGTGCTCCGAGCCCCCAGCTGCACCTGAGCGTGCCCTTTCCCTGCTCAGGTTCCTCCCAGGGTTCCCCATCGCCCCCAGCTGAGTAGCCCTGGGTGACCTGGCCCCCGCCGACCCGCGGCCGCACCTCCTGTCTGGTCCCTCCCTGCTCTTCATGCCTCTGCAAAGTGGAAGCGCTCGGTACCGCGTTGCCACAGCAGCCACCAGCCAGTCCTTGGGGGCTGAGTCCCCGCGAGGTACTGAGTGCCAACTCCTTGGGGGCTGAGTCCCCGCGAGGTACTGAGTGCCAACTCCTTGGGGGGCTGAGTCCCCGCGAGGTACTGAGTGCCAACTCCTTGGGGGCTGAGTCCCCGCGAGGTACTGAGTGCCAACTCCTTGGGGGCTGAGTCCCGCGAGGTACTGAGTGCCAACTCTTTGGGGGGGCTGAGGCCCCAGACACCCGTCGCACGCGGCCCCTCAGGGCCTGACCACACACCTTCCCCTCTCCCAGGAATGCTGCTCCCTCTTTGCAGCTCCTGCCCACCTCTGACCCCACAAGGCCGAGCTGCAGGCGACCTGGCCTGCCCCGCGGTGCCTGCCCCTGCAGGCCGTGTCCACTCACACCACGCACCGCCCATAAGGGCTGCACACAAGGCAGGCTGCTTCATCAGTGTCTCGGGTGGATGGGTGGACAGACACCCGAAAGGATGAACTGACAGATGACAAGCCGATGGACAGCTGGGGAAGTGGCGGGGTGCAGGGGGCAGGAAGGCGGGGGGGGGTGGCGGGGGACAGCCCGCCCGCCTCAGAAGCGGAGCCGGCAGAGCCGGGCAGGGACTTGCTCAGGGAGGGCGGTCGGAGGGCGTCTGCAGCCCGCCAGGGCGGCGTGCTCTTCGGAAGGGCAGGTATGTCCCCTTGCTGGACAATGACACTGCACCGTGCCTTCAGGGCCCAGTCGGGAGGGCCTGGAGGCACGGCGAGACCCTTGGGATAGTGAGGGGAGCCCACACCCCGCTCGCAGGCGGGTGCAGCCGGAGTGATGTCGCACATGCGCACCCCACGTAGCCGGGTCGGAAGCAGGGTGGTGGCCCCGCTGGTGACCTGGAGGCTGGGCTGGCAGCGGTGGGGAGAGGCAGGACTTCCCCAGCTCAAACTCTTCGTGTCCCAGGCTGCGGGACGGAGGGTCTCTCAGAGCCGCAGCTTCTCCAGAAGTTTCCTTGTCTGGAGCCGGTGGCTGAGCCTGTAGGGGTGGGGGCGGACAGGGCCGAAGGGACGACGACATGGGCCCCAGAGCCAGGGGCCCAGAGTCTGTGCCTCTGGCCATGAACCCGATGCTGGCGACACACACCCCTCAGTCCCGTCCAGTTGACACCACTCGGCTCCTGACACAGAGGCACTTCAGCCCTGCCCCCGCCCGCAGCCCGGCCTGTGAAAGGCAGGGCTCCTCTGGCCCAAGCGGGGAAGTTCCAGGTACCCGAGCCACACCTGAGTGCAGGTGTCCGTGGGCTGCGGTGGGAGGGCAGGGAGCGGCCCAGCCCGGGGGGTGGGTGCTGTCGGGAAGAGAAGCAATGCTCTCGGAGCATGGGGAGCCCCGTGGGCAGACTGGGTGGGGGCTGCCCTGCGCTGTGGGGCACGGGACAGCGACATAGGGCCTCTCTGCAGACCTCGGCTCCTGATGCCTCGGGCCTGTCTTCCGCCCTCGGACTTGATGCCTTTCCTGACTTCTGTGATTGACAGAGGGGGTGCAGACCAGGCCAGCTCTGGAGCCAGCACTTCCTGCCACGCGTGTGCGTGTGCGTGTGCGTGCGTGCGTGTGTGTGGTGGGGGGAGGTTGGGCTACGATCTCAGGTTTAGAGAAACAAAATAAAAAACAGGCACCCAGTTACTGAGTTTCACATAAACTATTTATTTTAGTATAAGTATGTCCTATGGTAACAATAATTGGGACATACTTATACTAAAAGGTATCAGTTATTTATCTGAAATTCAATTATGACTGAGTGGCCTGTATGTTACCTGGCAGCCCTCAAGGGCAGACTGGCTGGAGCAGTCTAGTCAGACTTTCTGGAGGAGGCAGGCTTGAGCTTGGCAGGAATGTGGTTGGAGAAGGGACAGGATCGCTGGTTAGGGGACTGGCAGGGCCGCAGTCCTGGCAGTCGCAGGATGGAGAGGACAGGGTGACAAGCAGGCTGTGTTGGCTGGGCGTGGGGGCTGGGGCTGGGGCTGGGGCTTCGGCTGGGGCCTGGGGCTGGGGGCTGGGGCTGGGGGCACTAGGCAGTGGAGGGCCAGCATGAGGCCAGGGCCAGTGGGGGCTATGGTGAGGTGGGCGGTGCCCAAACCACCAGCAGTTGGCACAAGGTGGGGTGCTCTGATGGACACAGCCCCCCCGAGAGCCCCTGAACCCTTTCCCCAGGGATGCTGCAGGGTTCTGTCCCTCTGGGACGCATGTACCAACCTGGGGAGCTGCTGGCAGGGACCTGGTCTGTGGTCCCCGTCACCCAGGCACATACGTGCTCAGCACAGCGGTGGGGCTACAGGGTGCTCGGTGCGTGGAGTAAAGCCCCGTGGGGCAGACAATCAGGGCCATGGCTGAATGAGGGGGTGACTTTGCCCAAGGGCACACGTGTGGGCAGGGTCTTCCCCTTGCACCTTGGCCCCAGGGGCCCAGCATGCTTGCTCTGACTGCCCTTGTCACCTACCCCTCAGTGGCCCGGCTCCCCCAGCGGAGGGGCCTAGGTCACTTTGCGCCGCCCTCGGAGCCAGCGGCTGCAGCTCCGGCACGGGTCAGGGCACCCTGTGTCCCACTTCTCCTGAGGTCAGCGCCCCCTCCCCCGGGGCCCTGGTCAGCATGAGGAGCCCCACAGCCGCCCTGATGCCAACGTCACCAGCTTTCCCAGCGTCTTCTCTTGTCCCCGTCAGCTCAGGGTCCCACGTGGCTTTCGTCGTCACGTCTCCTTGGCCACCTGCCTCTTGGGTCAGCGCGGGTCCAGAGGAAGTCCCTCTATGATCCTCGTGCTGAGACGGCACTCTGGGTCTCAGAAAGGAGACCTCAGATACCACGTCACCTCCGGTCAGAGGGGCCCTGACATAAGTGACGTCACCGTGACCTTCATTGTCTGGGCAGGGGTGTCCACCACATTTCTCCTCTAAAGCGACTCCTTTGCCGTCCACGCTTTCTCCCCCGGGTGCGGAGCGCAGCCCAGAGCACTGCCGGGATTCGGCTCCTCGAGGAGGGAGGAGGTGGGAGCACGTGTGACCGCGTAGCCACGAGTGCCCCTCGGGGGACACGTGGAGGCTGTGCACTCATCCACGCCCTCTTAAGGCTCTGCCCGGTGACTCGGCATCTGTGTCCGGCCTGGATGCCCCATAGCGGCTGCCCCTGAGGGGTTGATCCCATCTAGCTTTACCGAACCCAGTACCACGTCACCTTGGTCCCCAGTGCAGCACGCAAGGCAGCGGCCCATCTGTGTCCCTGCTGCATGACCCGCCACCACGTGGGGACAGCACAGTGTCTTCATCCATGCCCCCGCAGTGGGCAGGAGGGCCACTTCCACCGTTTTGATTTGACATGCTCCAGCAAGCACCCTGTCCGCGTCCCGGGGTGGCCGTGCCGTGCTGTGCCGTGCTGGGAGATGTTTAGTTTTGTTTCCCAAATCCATGCACCAGGGTGCCCCACAACACGCAGGGGTTCGGGGGCCTTCGGTGCTGCTGTGACCGAGGGGCGGAGGTGCCGCCCGGCCCCTGACGATGCTTCCCTGCCTCTCCGGGTCCCCGTGGGTTGCCTTGTCCCTGCCCCCTTCCTCGGAAGTCCCCGTCTGCATCTTCGGCCCCTCTCACGCTGGGCTGTCTTCTCATGGATTCCAGACGGACCTTTGCTGGCCCTTCGTGCTGCGGTCCAGGGCCTCCGGCCCTTCCCCGGACACAGCCTGCCTGGAGCAGCTGACTCAGTGACTGGCGACCCTGCTGCCCCAGCTCCGTGTTTTGAGCCCCTTGGTGCTGTTGTGCCTGGCTCAGGAGCCGCTCTGCTGTAGGAACGAGCCGGTCCTTCTGTTTCCCCGCGCTGCAGGGTGAAGACAGCGTCCAGATCCTGATGAGGCCCGAAGGGGACAGCATCCCGCTGATGGAGGTCAGCACTTCTAAGGTGAGTCTCTGCTTCGCGCCCCCTGCGCTCGGCCCTGCGCCCCACAGCACCCCCCCCCGCCTCCCGCCCTCCCTCACCCCCCACCCCCATGGTCCCAGCCCTGCCCCCCCTCCCCCCCCCCCCGCAGCCCTGGCCCTACCCCCCCCCCACCCCCCACCCCCCGGCGGCCCCAGCCCTGCGCCTGCCCCATAGCTTCTTCCTCCAGACCGAGGCCCCTGAGCAGTGGGACTACGTCCTCGTGGCTGACCGCCGCTCCCAGAGGAGCCCCTGGCGTGTCTGCCAGCGGCAGCTGTTCCTGGAGGACCTCGAGAGGAAGGGCTTCCGTTACACGGTGGGCTGGCGCCGGCGGAGGGCCCGGGCGGCTGCTCGCCTGGGGGCAGGGATCGTGGGTGCCCGGCAGCTCCTGGGGAGGGGTCTGGAGAGGTGGCCCATGGCCTTGCACTTGGGGGGGATGCGTGGATGAGGGGGGCGTGTTCCCATGCGGCCCCTCCCCCAGGTGAAGGAGGACGAGGAGAAGGTGTTCTTTGGGGTCCAAGCGGACAGCAGGATCTTCGACCTCTACCGCGTGCTCCTCATGGAGCCCAAGGGTCCGGCCGCCCGAGCGGAGTCAACCAGGTCCACCCTCATCCCAACCACCACCCGGTGAGAGACCGGCCCAGATGGGGGGACGGAGAGGGGGGACAGCCCCGCCCACAACGTGCCTGGTCCCGGCATGCGAGGCTCGCAAGCGTGGCCTCGGGTTTCTGGGCCGCAGCTTCTGCATCTGTGAAAAGGGACGATGGCAGCTCTCACCTCGTGGGCTGTTCTGGGAGTGGCGTGGGGCTGCGTCCCCAGACTTCGGGGCTGGACAGGGTGTGGAGAGGACAAGAGCAGCCTCCAGCCATCCCTCCTGGCTCTGAAGCCGGGGGCGGGTCCCTGCCTCCCCTCTGCAAGCACCTGCTTCTCCCCGCTGGCCCTCCAGCCCACCCCACGCTCCTCCTCCATCACCCGCCTGGCCCATCTGAGGCCGCTCTGAGCTTGGCTGGGGCCCCGTTAGTGGGGACTGGCAGACACCGCTCCTGGCATCTGGATATGAGGCGATGGAGGGGCCTCAGGGGACGCAGGGGGACTGGCCCAGCGGGGGGAGGACAAGGGGAGGGTACTGAGCAGAGGCAGCTCAGTGGGGCTGGGGGAACAGGCTGGGGTGAGTGCCCCATAGCGGGGTGACCGGAGGGGTGTGGCTCAGCCGCTTCTTAGCTGTGTGACCTTTGGTGAGTTACTCGACTTCTCTGAGCCTCAGTCTCCATGTAGCCAAAGCAGCTCCCGGGGGGGAAAGAGGACTCGTGCACCCAAAGGTGTAGGGTGTGCTCTGGACATGTGGGGCTCCAGGCGGGAGGTGCGATTGGAGGTGGGGGGTGGGGCCAGGTTCTGGGGCGCCAGGGGAGAGGGACCACCCCCGAGAGAGCCCCATCCTGGAGCCGCGGGGTGGCTGGACCCTGGGAGGATAAGGAGGTCAGAGGTGGGCGCCCAGCGAGTCCTGGGTTCAGGCTCTGGTCAGGCCACCAGGCAGGGGGCTGGGGACCCGGCCGGACAGAGGGCGCCATCACACGGCGCCACCCTGAGCCAGCACTTGTGTTCTAGAATCCGAATTATCAACTTCGTCCTGAACAGCAAGACGGCAGATGGCGGTGAGGACGGAGTGGGCAGGTGGCTGTGTGGGGGCCAGGAAGGGCATCGTCATGGGGAGAACAGGCAAGGCCCTCCCTCGGCCTGCTCCCCCCTGACCCGAGGCTCCCTGTGACCTATAGACACGTTCCATGATTTGGTGAAGGACAGGGTCTTCGAGACCAAGTTCCCCCTGCACAAGGTGAGGGGCAGGCCGCCTGGGAGAGGGTGCGAGGGCGGAGGCGAGGGGTGAAGCCCTCACTGCCCCCTGTGCCAGGGCGAGGAAGGCCTGAAGAAAGAATGGGCCCAGTGGAGGCACATGGTCCGCAAGCAGCCGATCGACGAGATCAGGTGATTCCAGCCCAAACAAATCACCTGCACCCCCCACGCTGTGCCCCTGCTGACTCCCCTGCGGGCTCAGACACAGCTGCCACAGTACCCACAGACACCCCAACACACCCACAGACACCCCAACACACCCACAGACACCCCAACACACCCACAGACACCCCACGCGCCCACAGACACCCCACGCCCCACAGACCCCCACGCGCCCACAGACACCCCAACACACCCACAGACACCCCATGCGCCCACAGACACCCCACACGCCCACAGACACCCCCACGCGCCCACAGACACCCCACGCGCCCACAGACACCCCAACACACCCACAGACACCCAACACACCCACAGACACCCCACGCGCCCACAGACACCCCAACACACCCACAGACACCCCCACGCGCCCACAGACACACCCACACGCCCACAGACACCCCCACGCGCCCACAGACACCCCACGCGCCCACAGACACCCCCACGCGTCCACAGACACACCCACACACCCACAGACACCCCCACACACCCACAGACACCCCACGCGCCCACAGACACCCCACGCGCCCACAGACACCCCCACGCGCCCACAGACACCCCAACACACCCACAGACACCCCACGCGCCCACAGACACCCCACGCGCCCACAGACACCCCCACGCGCCCACAGACACACCCACACACCCACAGACACCCCCCACACCCAAAGACACCCCCCCACACCCACAGACACCCCACGCGCCCACAGACCCACACACCCACAGACACCCCACGCGCCCACAGACCCACACACCCACAGACACCCCACGCGCCCACAGACACCCCCACGCGCCCACAGACACCCCACGCGCCCACAGATACCCCCACGCGCCCACAGACACCCCCACGCGCCCACAGACAGACCCACACACCCACAGACACCCCCACGCGCCCACAGACACCCCCACGCGCCCACAGACATGTCGGTGCACCCCGCTTAGACACGCTGATGCTGTCAGCAAGGACACCCCGTGCCCCTACATGCGCCGTGCCCCGCCCAGGTGACATCGCCTCTGGCGGGGTGGCCCTGACGGGCAGCTGTGGCCACAGGGACTACTTCGGAGAGAAGGTGGCCCTGTACTTCGCCTGGCTCGGCTGGTACACCTACATGCTGGTGCCCGCCGCGGCGGCCGGCCTCGCCATCTTCCTGAGCGGCTTCTCCCTGTTCCACGCCAGCCAGATCAGGTGGGGGCCGGGCGGGGCGGGGGCTGGGGGGCGCCGGTCTGGGGAGCGGCCTGGCAGCTGCAGAGGTCCCTGCGCCCCCAGCAAGGAGATCTGCGAGGCCCACGACGTCCTCCTGTGCCCTCGCGGTGACCACAAGCGCAAGTACCAGCGCCTCTCGGACACCTGCACCTTTGCCAAGGTTCGCCGCCCGGGGTGTCGCCGCCGGACTCCGCGGGCTGCGCGGGTGGGGGGCCGGCCGGCCCGTCCTCTGAGGGGTGGAAGGCCAGGGGGAGCAGAGCCGGGGGCTGGGGGGCGCGGAGCGGCGAAGCCAGCCCCAGCCCCGCGCCCTCTCCCCAGCTCACCCACCTCTTCGACAACGAGGGCACCGTGCTGTTTGCCATCTTCATGGCTCTGTGGGGTGAGTCGCTGCGAGCCCCCGGGGGCCAGCCTGAGCTCCGGGACCACCCTGCACCAGCGCCCTGGGCGCCACCCCGGACCCACCCCAGGGACGCACGTGACACCCGCCTTGCTCCGCTGCAGCCACTGTGTTCCTGGAGATCTGGAAGCGGCAGCGGGCCCGTGTGGTCCTGCACTGGGACCTGTACGGGTGGGACGAGGACCAGGTGAGCCGCCGCCAGGGCGCCCGCATGGCAGGCTCCTGCCAGGGCCCCGGGGGCCCACGCCTGCCTCTGCCGCCCCCGAGGCGTGCGCCCCCGTGTCTGAGGCGTGTCTGGGGCTGTCCCCAGGAAGAAGTGGCACTTGAGCTCATGAACTGCCCTGACTACAAGCTCCGGCCGCACCGGCACTCCTACCTGAGAAGCACCATCATCCTCGTCCTGTCTCTGCTCATGGTATTCCTGGGAGCCCGTGGTGGGGGCTGGAGACGCAGCCGGGGATGCAGCGGGGACAGCCCTCCCAAGGCCCTGCCTGCCCCGCAGGTTTGCCTCATGATTGGCATGGCCCACGTCCTGGTCGTCTACCGTGTCCTGGCCGCTGCTGTCTTCAGCAACTCGGCCTTGCCCTTCCTAGAGGACCAAGTGACCACAGCCGTGGTGGTGACCGGGGCCCTGGTGCACTATGTGACCATCCTCATCATGACCAAGGTCGGCGGGTGGCGCAGGGGGCGGGCAGGGAGGGGAGTCCCCGCTGAGGCCCAAGGTGAGCCCCGTCTCCCCTCATGCAGGTCAACAAGAAAGTGGCCCTGAGGCTTTGTGACTACGGTGAGCGCAGGGGCCCTCAGCCCCGGCCTCCGGGGACACGTGGGAGGCCGGGGGGGAGCACTCAAGGCTGGGGTCCTGGAGCCCTGGGTGGGGGCAGGGGCCCTTCCTGCTGTCTCCATTCACTCTGCCACTGGAGGGGGGAAGCTCGCACCTGAGAGCCAGGTGAGGGCTGCAGACGTTGACCCAGGGACAGGCCAGGCGTGGGACTGCCAGGGGGCGAGGGACAGGCCAGGAACGGCCCGGCCCCGTGTCTCATCCCAGAGAAGCCTAGGACCTTCTCGGAGAGAGAGAGCAAGTTCACCATCAAGTTCTTCACGCTGCAGTTCTTCGCCCACTTCTCCTCCCTCATCTACATCGCCTTCATCCTGGGCAGGTGAGCGCCACCCCATGCCCTTCCCCGCTCACGGACGGACAGAAAGATCTGCTCTTTCTAATTTTTAAAGTACTTCGCTCTCGGAACAAGTGGAAAGTCAGTACGGAGATACGCGGACGAGGGGCGGTGGGACGCCCCCGCCCTCCGCGTGCGGCCTGCACGGTCCCAGGGGAGACTCCGCCCCTTCTCAGGTCCCCAGGCGCCTGGCTTCCTCAGCGGTGCGTCTGGGTCGGCCTCTTGCGTGCTGCCCCTCCCGCTCCTTCCTCTCTGCTGGGTTGACCGCTGTCACACGGCAGCGGTCACATTTCTTTCAAAGAACCCTCTCCTTGGCACATCCAGTTTCTGGCCCTTCCCGTCCTGCCTCTCCTTCCTCGGCGCCGGTGGCCCCCTCCCAGCTGCTGGCTTTGCCTGCTCTCCCGAAGGACCCGGCTGGCGATGTTGGCACTGTGACGAACACCACCGAGGCCCACACGCTCGCCTCAGCCCAGACCTCTCCCTGCAGCCCAGACCCACAGGACCCGGCGGCTGCCTCTCGACATGCCCGCTGAGGTCCTGCCGGCACCCCGGCCGTCCCGACCACAAGCTCGTCCCCAGTCTCGCAGCTTTGCCGTCCCACGGCACCTGGACGCGGCACGCACTTCCTGTGCTCTGGGTCTCAGGAGCCGCGGCCCTGCAGGGAGAGGGCTTTGTCCCTTGCGGGGCTCCCAGAGGGGTGGCAGGCCTGGCTGTGGAGCCCGCGTGTGTCACACGAGGAGGGACTGCCACGCGCACTGGGCTGGCGCCTCCCAGCCTTCGGCTCCGAGGACTTTTCAACGCGTCTTGCGTCTGATGGCCGCCTGCTTCGGGCCCCTCTGCTGCGTCCTCGGGAGTTCTTTGGGTTCGGAAGTCGGGTCCCCTGCACCAGCCATCTCGCTTCCTCTGCTTCTTCCCTCCCGTTTCCGCCCCAGCTTCCGGGAGGTGTCCCCACTCCGGTTTCTGACCCTGCAGTGGAGCGTCTTACCTCTGCCCGAGTTCCGAGCTCCGGGCACTCCTCTGGGCACGTGCAGCTCCTCCCAGCCAGCCGCCTCACGCTGCCTGGACGCCCTGCCCGTCCTGGTCACTGTGCCTGTCCCTGTCGTGAGCTTTGTCGTGATGTTCCTTTACGGTGTCAGTTTTTCAGGCCGAGCTCAAAAGGCCCCCTTCTCAAGATGAAGCCCGTGTTCAGCTGTGATCTCCTTCAGATATTCATGGCTTCAACATTTTAAACACTCAAATCTTTAGGCGAGGCAACCCTTGGTTGATCTCACAGACTGCAAGGACCTTGTCAGCTTACAATCCTTTATTTATTTTATTTTTTACGTCTACAGCACCTGGTCTTCCTAGGTGGTCTCCCATCTAAGTCCTGACCAGGCCCGACCCTGCTTATATTGTGCTTTTCAAAAAAATTATTTTTTCTGTGTTGTGCTTTACTGCCAGATGGGCCCTGCTCACTTCTTTCTTGCTTGGCCTTGTTTTTTTGTTTTTGTTTTGTTTTGGGTTTTTTTTTTTGTTTTTTTTTTTTTTTTTTTGTGGTGATTTACACGTTTATTATTCTAGGTACACTTCAGAATCCTTCTGTCACACTGAGGCGGGACTCTGCCGCATTTGGCTTACGACCGCAGTCAAATCATACATTTTCTAGGGGGAACCAACACGGAGACCACGTTGCTCTTCTATTGTTGCCATAGCGGAGACGGCAGCTTACTACTGGCTTTGAGCAACGCGAATTTATTATCCTGCCGTTGTGCAGACCCGAAGTCCCAAAGCGGCCTCGCGGGCGGCGGCCTTGGCGCTCGCCCGCATAGCGGCTGCCCAGGCGGCCGCCGAGCGCCGGGGCGCCTGGCCCCTTCCTTGTCCGTCTGCGAAGCCAGCGCAGCGCTGAGGCCTTGTCCAGCTCTGCGGCCCCGCCCCGCCCCGTCCCCACTTACGGACCCACAGGGTCACCCTGGGCACGCCCAGATAACCCGGGATGCCCTCCCCACTGCGCCAGTCGCACACGCGCTAAGCCGCGGGCTCAGGAACCAGGACGTGGACGTCTTCGGGGGCGTCATTCCATCTACACCCAGAACACAATCCCGAGTTTTCCTGCTGATGAAGAAGTTTTCGATATTTCAGTCTTTTTTTTTTTTTTAACTTTCTTTAGTAGTTTTACAGTTTCCTTCACACACGGGCCAGACTTGTCATGAATTTCACCGTGGCCGCGTGACGGTTCGGCTGGTGTCTGTGACAGACACCTCGCGCCAGACCGCTGCGCCCGCAGAGCGAGCCGACCCGGGGGTCAGCTACCTGCCTTCCCTCCACTCATCGGTTGATTTAGCCAGCCGGTCTTTCAGTTGGTTTATTTTGGTTTTCCAGATACAAAATCGTGTTTCCTAAAATAGTGATTTCTTCTTTCGCAAATTTCCACCGTTCCCATTGTCAGGAGCTGTGCCAAGCGCACACGGAGCTCACCGCTGAGGGCGAGCCGGACCCGGGGCTTAGTATGTACTTTTTACCGTGTTAGGGAAAGCAGGTGATTGAAACACAAAGCAACCCCAGTGACGTTTCCGTGGGGGAAACTGAGGAAAGCCCGCTGCTACCAGGCCTTGTCTAGAACGCGGGCCTGGGCCAGGGACCGGCGAGCCTCCTCCTGCGCGTGCGTGTGGCGTGCGGCGCGCCCCGGCTTCTTCGGCCTCCGCCCTCCCGCAGCGCAGCTCCTTCCCTTCCCCGCCACTGCCCCTTCCGTCCTGCGCCACCCCCAGCCCGTCAGAGGCCAGGTGCTGCCCTCGGCCTTGCTGTCCTCCCCAGGATCAACGGCCACCCTGGGAAGTCCGTGCGCCTGGCGGGCCTGTGGAAGCTGGAGGAGGTCAGTGTGCTCGGGGCGCCCTGCTGCCCTGTCCCCAATCGCCCTCCCCCCCAGGCCTGACCTCCGGTCCCTGTCCCGCCTGCAGTGCCATCTCAGCGGCTGCATGATGGACCTGTTCGTGCAGATGGCCATCATCATGGGCCTGAAGCAAACGCTCAGCAACTGCATGGAGTACCTGGGCCCGTGAGGACCCCCTTTCCTCGGGGTGCCCCACCCGCCTCCCCACCTCCCCGGGCCGGCAGAGGGGCTGCTGCACCCCTGCTCCCTGTCCCCACCGGGTTGTCGTCACCCCCAGGTGGCTGGCCCACAAGTATCGCTCAATGAGGGGCCACGACTCCCGGGACCCCGAGCTGAGGGACTGGCAGCGCAACTACCGCCTGAACCCCGTCAACACCTTCAGCCTGTTTGACGAGTTCATGGAGATGAGTGCGTGGCCCGCAGCTGGGGGCCGGGGCTGTGGCGGGCCGGGGGCGGCAGGGGAGGCTGGGGTGAGGGGGGCCCCTCCCCCCCAGCACGCACGGGGGGCGTGGCCGGGGGGCGGGCCCTCAGGCTGCCACCCCACAGTGATCCAGTACGGCTTCACCACCATCTTCGTGGCCGCCTTCCCGCTCGCCCCGCTCCTCGCCCTCTTCAGCAACCTCGTGGAGATCCGCCTGGATGCCATCAAGATGGTCAGGCTGCGGCGGCGGCTGGTGCCACGCAAGGCCAAGGACATCGGTCAGGGGCCCAAGGGGATGGCTGCACAGAGCAGGGCGCCCAGGCGTGGGGGCGGGGGCAGGGGTGGCAAGGGGCGCTGCCACACCAGTCCCCTTGAAACACTCTAAGCAGCGGTGGCAAGACAATCCCCCTCACCCCGCAGACAGCCCCTCAGGCCTTCCCCCACGGCCTGCCGGGAAGGGGGTTGGGGCTAGGGTGGGCGCAGGCCCGGACAACCGCAGAACTGGCTAGTTCCTCACAGGCGCCTCCCTCCCACACTTGCAGCCCCCTTGGGGCCCAGGCGGAGAAGCTGGACTCTGCGAACAGGGCGCTGGTGCAGGCAGGGGTCCAGCAGCTGGGGGCAGGCACGGAGAGCAGGTGGCCTCAGTCTCCCAGGCTGGTCTCACCCAGACGGCCAGGTGTCAGGGACGAACAGAAGGAAGGGGGCCCCGGACCTGCGCAGAGGGAGGGAGTCGTGTGAGAACGGCCGGGGTCTCGGTCCCAGGTGAAAAGGTTCTGCCCCGGGGCAGGAACCCAGGAAGTGGACCCAGGTGAGAGCTGAGGCATCTAGGAATAAAAGGGAGACAGGGAGACCTGAGCCCATTCCTGTCCATGGCAAGGACGAGGGTCAGGAGACCAGAGGCGGGGTTCTGTCCACCTTGGCCCAGGCCTCCTGTCAGTGGCCTGGCCCCGTAGCTGCAATGGGTGCCATTGGCAGAGGTGTGACAAGACCCTGGGAGCACCCAGGCTTCTGGCCTTGGGGGACGATGGGTGGAGGTGCGGTGGGCTGTATCAGCAGTCATGGCTGGGGGGACCGGACGGGCTCACCGCACTGCTGTGGTCCAGGGACCTGGCTGCAGGTGCTGGAGACTATCGGCGTGCTGGCGGTCATTGCCAACGGGATGGTCATCGCCTTCACGTCTGAGTTCATCCCCCGAGTGGTGTACAAGTACCGCTACGGCCCATGCCGAGATGGGGCACGCCCCAAAGTCGAGTAAGGGGTGCTGCCACACAGCCCCCGGGGGAACCTCACTGCCCAGACTCCCCGGGAACGCTAGCCCAAGCATGGCCCTGCCCAGGGATCCCGGGGAACGTTCCAATGCTGTCAGCGTTGCCTGGGGTGCCCTACTCTCCTGCACAGACAGGGACCCCGGCGGGGGGTTAGGGTCCCTGCACCAGCGGTGTCCTGAGCAGGCAGTACCACCACGGCTGCCTCCCATCAGGCCACCTGTGGCACTCCCGCCCTCCAGGGGTTCCCCCAAGACACTCCTCAGCCCCTGGCAGGGAAGGAGGCTGGTGGCAGCCTCGGGTCTCTTCATCCTCCCCCAGTGGCCCCTCTCCCACAGAGGGGTATGGA
The DNA here is from genome assembly GCA_003508835.1 of Eonycteris spelaea. Taxonomy (NCBI): domain Eukaryota; kingdom Metazoa; phylum Chordata; class Mammalia; order Chiroptera; family Pteropodidae; genus Eonycteris; species Eonycteris spelaea. Next base: position 299,380 of record PUFA01000436.1, read on the forward strand.
GGAGGGGGTCTTGGCTGTGTCCCACACTGACAGTCCCACCAGACAGGAACTAGCTCCAGAGAAACACCTCTGAGGCCTGAGGAGCCTCACCCCACAGCCCCCACCCCTCCCCACAGCTGCCTCACCGGCTACATCAACCACAGCTTGTCCGTGTTCCACACCAAGGACTTCCAGGACCCTGTCAAGACGGAGGGCTCAGAGAACGTCACTGAGTGCAGGTTTGATGCCTCCGTCCCCGCGAGTAACCTCTGAACTCCTGACCTCTGACCCAAGGCCCTCTCTCTACTCAGGTACCGGGACTATCGCAACGCGCTGGACTACAACTTCTCGGAGCAGTTCTGGGTCCTCCTGGCCATCCGCCTGGCCTTCCTCATCCTCTTTGAGGTGGGCTGGAACGGGGGGCTGGGAGGTGCAGCCCACTCCAACCCTCCTCCCTGCCTCCACTCCCACCGGCTGGACACCCCAGTCAGCCCCTGCCCCCACCGGCAGCACGTGGCCTTGTGCATCAAGCTCGTGGCTGCTTGGTTCGTGCCTGACGTCCCTCAGTCAGTGAAGAACAAGGTTCTGGAGGAGAAGTACCGCAGCCTCCAGGAGAAGCTGGGGTATGGGCCGCCCGGCGCGGGCAGGCGGGTGGGGCTGCACCTGCGGGCCCTGCCACCCAACTCCACTCCCACCTCCAGCTCCAGCCCCAAGAGCACAGACGTGTAGGGGACCCAGAGCTGTCACTGGCACCTGGGAGCCGAGACTGAGAGCCGCCACCACTGCATCCCACCCCCACCCATGGCTGTGGGTGGGGGGAGGGCTGTAAGAAGGCCCACATATACGTGGGTGTATGTGAGGGGTCCCAGGGTCCTGGGAGGGCCGTGTACGTTTGGGGTGTCTGTGAGCAGCACACTTGTCTGATCTGTGAAACCTGGTCCATGTGTAGGGCTTGGGCTTGGCATAACCCTGACTTGAACTCTGGGTGAGCATACAACTGGGGGGGGGAGCTTATATAGTCACAACACAGGAAAACCAGCCGTTTCCTGGCCTCCCTCTGACTTCTGGGTCCCAGATCCTGCCCACTCCAGTCTGGCTGGTTGGGGGCCCTGACCTCACCTCTCTGACTCTCCTCAGCCAGCAGAACTTTTTATAATAAAACCTTTGCATCAACTTTTGGGTGGATTGTGTCTGTGCTTGGGGCTAGCTGGGAAACCAAGGCCCAGGTGGGGAGAGGTCAGGACGTGGTAGCCTCCTGGCCCCCTTCTGGGTCTCCACGAGCTTATGAAAGTGAGGGGGACCCTTATTGAGATCATACCCTCCCTGCACCTGGGGCTTGGGAGGGGTACTCTAGGTAGGCTTCCAGGAGGAAGAGGAAGAGCTGGGGGGGACGTCAAATCTCCAAGGAGTCCCCCAGGCCAAGGAGACTCTCCCGGCTGGTTGGGCCGGTTTGGCCTCTGCCCCCAAGCCTGTCGGCCTCGGTTCCCTGTAACTAAGTTGAACGCAGGACATCCTTGAGCGCCATCCTTAGGCGCAAAGCAGGACACTTGGGTCCGCCCTCGGCCCTGGCTGCTGGGCGGGGCTGCACCTGTAGCTGCCGCTGGGGCTGTCGCCACTGCGCACCTGGCCCAGGTGAGCCGCCCCGCCCCCGCGGTCGCATGAGCCCCAGGTCTTGGCAGTAGGTGAGTGGCAGGATCAGACCCACGGGGGTGAGTGGAGGTCGCCGGCTTCCAGGAGCCTGGACCAGGCCAGGAGCTTGGGGGAATGTGAGGGTCCGTGCCCCGAGGAGCCTCTGGGCCGTGGCGGGCGCGGTCCTGCAGGAAGTGGCTCAGAGCCGGGCCGGCTGCCCGCGTCGCCCGGAAGCCGGAGCTGGTCTGCGTCCCGGCGCTTTGGGCCTTCCTGCTCCGCCCGCCGAGGGCAGTGGCTTCCTCGTGACCTTTGCGCAGAAGAGAGGAGAGAGAGCCGGGGCGCGCAGGGACCCCCCACCAACGTCCCAAGTCCGCACCCCAGGCCAGAGGCCTCCCAGGGTGCTGGAGAGACACGGAGAAGCGCGCAGGGGCTGCGGGCCGCCGGGCGGGGACGTCGCCATTGGCGCGCGCCTGCCTGCGTGCGCGCTCCCGCACTCCAGGCGCGTCCCCGGCCTGAGCGCGTAGTCCCGCCCCCGCCCGCCCCGCCCCGCCACCCCCGCGGGCGTCGGGGACCGCGGGGTCACCGCACCTGGAGGGTGGGGAGACTAGGGCCAGTCCACCCCTCGGAGGGCGGAGCGCGGGAAGTGGGGTGTGTGGCGGGGAGAACCTGGCGTCGTGGGCCCGGGGGAGCAGGCTGGGGTCCCTCGGCCTGAGGGCCACAACCTCTCACGCACGGGCTTTCCTTCAGGAGAGACGTCTGGGGCGCAGCACGTGCGAGGCGTAGAGGGGCTGCGCGCCCCAGAGGAGGGCAGAGACTGTAGGATGCTGAGCAGCAAAGCCCACGGCGGGGTGCGGGCTGCAGGCCGAGGCGAGAAGCCGGGTTTTCCAGGAACCCGGAGTGCGGGGGGCCAAAGACGCTGGGTGGTGCAAGGACTGGGGGGCGGGCTGAGACTCGGAGGGTCTGTTCGGGAGTGCTTGAGCCGACAGGACTTTGCACTCCCCTTGGAGAGTGGGCCTGGGGGGCAAGGGAGGCTGAGGGTGGACGCTAGCAGAGGGAGGGGGCGTCCAGGCGCAGATGGGCACACAGCAGTGGCCAGCCTGGCAGAAGCTGTGGGGGGCTGCGGTGCTGGGCGGGGGCGGGAGAGCTCAGCTCCACTTCCTGTCTGTGCTCTGGTCAGGTGGCTGACGACCAGCCCCAGGGGCCCTGGTCACCTCTGGAGAGGCCATACCAGCTGCAGCTGCATCCAGCAGGCCCTGAGCCTTCCCTCCCATTCTGTGGGATGGTCACCCCAGGTGGCGTTAACCACAAAGGGGTGAACAGGGCTGGGACAGGGTTGGATTGGGGTGTAGGGAACCGGATGCTGCACCAAGGACGCTGAGGGCAGGGATGGGCCACTTTCTGTGGGCATCAATACCAGCCACTTGTCTCTGGGCCCTGAGTCCCAGGTCACTCGAGTGTGGGGCAGTGTCAGTGATAACTGGAAATGCTGGCTGCCCCCCACCTGAGCTCAGAGCCAGGAGCCTCTGCTGATGCCCCGTTTGATTCCTTATCTGGAAAAGGGGGCACTGTGCTCCCATCCCAGCCTGAAACCAAGGTCCACATTGGGGGACCACCATGGGAGGTGGACAGGGCGAGGCCTAGAGAGCCCTGTTCAAGGTCCCATCAGCGGCAGGAGTTTCCACAGGACCCCCGTCACCCTAGCAGGTCAGAGGTTAGAGGCCCATGGGCTGCTCGCTGGGGGGACATGGAGGACCCCGCTTCCTTGGTGTGGCACCGCGTGGGGTGTCCAGGAAGCAGGCCCTCCTCGTGAGTGCAGAACAGCCCTCACGGGCAGTCTTCGAGCCAGGATGCCCTCAGGAGGCCCCAGCCTCTCTGCAGCGCCCCCACAGCCCAGGCCTGGCTTGGCCTGGGGAAATGTGGGGCCCGGGGGGCTGGCGCAGCGGCCCAGCGGCCAGGAAGGAGCCCTTGACTCACAGCTACAGGAAGAGTGGGGCAGGCGGGGCGAGAAGCACCAATTGCCCGCCTGCCGGGGCGGGGGTGGGTGCCTGGGTGGGGTTTAAGTTTAGGAGAGGATGTGACTGCAAGGCCAGGAAGCTACAGGAAAGTTCTGATTAAAACAAACAAAAGCCAGGTCCTCACGGTGCCCGGCGATGCATCTGAGCCGCTTCGCGCTGGGCCTGGGGCCCGGCTGAGCGGTTTGCTACCAGGCACACGTCAGTGACCTCAGTGACCAACATACCCCCCAGGAGGAGAGAGCCGGAACCAGGTGACTTCAAGCCCTCCCTCTTTGGCCCCACTGCCCTGCGTGAGCCTGTGTCTGCACCCTCTGGCCTGAGGCCTGTCCTCGGAGGCAGGCCGGGCTGAGGGGAGCTCCGCAGCATGTGTGGAACGTCTGTGCTCGTGAGCGTGTGCTGCGTGTGCTATGCGAGAGTGAGGGCAGTGGGAGGCCGTGCGTGTGGTGAGGGGCGTGCAGATGCTCGTGGCTGTGTGCCCTGGGGCGCCGGCTGCTCCACCTCTGTGCCGTTGTTTGTACCGGAGTGATGGAGGTGGGAGTGTGCACGTGTGCACACAGGCCACGGCGGCAGCTTCGTGCAGGTGCGTGGGGAGGGGGTGTGCGTGCCACACAGACTGCAGGGGGAGAGTGCAGGGGAGGCCTAGCCTCATGACGCTGCGGGGGGTGTGGGCCCACTGTTCCACTCTGGGCCACACGGTGGCCCTGGGGCAGGTGGTCAGTCGAGGGTCCCTCCCGGCCCTCAGGTAAGGCGCTGGGAGTGGAACAGTGCCGGTGTCCGCGAGGCGGTCAGTGCACGGTGCCGTCCGTGGCCAAAGTTACACGTTAACTCATCCTGTTCTTGTTTAACTTGCTCCCTGGGGATGGTGGCAGCCTCTGACCCACCCTGGCGCCCTGACTGACCCAGCACGAGAACAGAGAGCAAGTCCTGCCCAGCCGTCAGTCTGCACGGCTGAGGAGCCCGTGGAGCCTGGGGGGGCACCGCGCCCAGCCTGCCCGAGGAGGCCCTGGACAGACCATGGCAGGTAGAACGTCAGAGAGGGATCGGCACGGGCCCCCTCTCACCTCCTGCGCCTCACTGGCCCCAGGCCACCTTGCGCCTGGGCTCTGCCTGCCCCCCCCCATGCCCACCGTCTTCACCCCGTGGTTAGGGTGGGCTGTGAGCCCTCATCCGCCCCAGGCCTCCAGACCAGGCTTGCGGGAGTGGGTGCTGCTTTGGGGGCCGTGGCAGGGAAGTATGGGCTGCTGGGGACCCCACTGCCAAGATGGCCACCTCCACCGACTCCTGTTGTGCTCCCCTTCTAGACTTTAAGAGGAGAAAGTCTGGGTCTCACGGAGGCAGGAAGGCTTGCCTGTGGCTGGCAGAGGGTCCTGGGACCCCTGGCCCCCAGCCCATGTGAAGGTGCTGACATGCCCAGCACCCGAGTCCCCTACACCACTCAGCTCCCAAGAAGAGGGGCAGGGCTGAGGGCTGCAGTGCCGGGCTCCTCACCTGGGGCTCATGTCCTGGGTGGACAATCAGCCAGGTGCTGGGCCCTGTCCACCATGGGACTCGTGGGCAGACATGGTGTGCCCACCAAGCAACACATGTTTTTTCCTGGCCTACAGACCACCTGCAGCCAGCGGGAGCCAGGTGACCGGAGCACGGCTAACCCACTGGGTCCTTTTTCTGCAGGTGTCTGCAACAGGACCCCCGAATTCCTCTCTCCTTCTGGGAACCAGGTCCTGGGGCCTGCCCTGGGCAGTGTGGTCACTCTGAATTGCACAGCCCGGGTGATCTCTGGGCCCCGCTGTCCCCTGCCCTCAGTCCAGTGGCTAAAAGACGGGCTGCCACTGGGCAATAGAAGCCACTATGACGTCCGTGAGGATACCTGGTAAGAGCCGGGGGGTCCAGAGTCAGCGACCACCCTGGATATACTGGTGGCCAAGGGCCTCTCTGACCTACATCCTGGTCTGTAACCACCTGGACTAGGGAGTGACCTGGCCAGAGTGCCACTCTGAAAGCAGCCCGAGGGTCAGTGACCTCAGGGACAGATGGCCCCTGTAGACAATGGCTTTGCAGACCGCCCAGGGCCATGGGTGCCTGCTGAGTCCTAAGGCCTGAATGAGGCACTGGCCATTGGGGCCCAGATGCAGGATTAGGGTGACTGTCACTAAACAGATCCACACCTCTTCTAGGTTCTGCTACTCCTCTTAGCTTCTGGCCCGAGGGCTGTCCAGGGAGCCCAAACCTGCAGCCTCTCTGGGCATCCACTGATGCTCTCGGCCCCCAGGTGAGAGCGTGGGGCTTGGTCTCCCCAGGGTCAAGGCCAACTTGTCAGAGATGCTCGTGTCCAGTGTCCTGGGGGTCAACCTGACCAGCGCTGAGGACTATGGGGCCTTCGCTTGCTCCGTCTGGAATGTCAGCTCTGCCTCCTTCACTCTTCGGATTGCTGGTGAGGGGTTTATAGTGGGCAAAGGGTAGTAGGGAGGCCTGGGGCGGGGGCGGCTTGGGAGCCTAGAGGGTGGTGAGTGCAATGGCTCAGGCTGCAGCTCTGTCCTCAGGCCCAGCGGGCCACTTGGCGGCGGTACTGGCCTCACTCCTGGTCCTGCTGATCTTGCTTCTGGTGGCGCTGCTCTACGTGAAGTGTCGACTCAATGTGCTGCTCTGGTACCAAGACACGCACGGGGAGGTGGAGATGAACGGTGTGTGCGCGGATGTGTGCGGGAGGACGGGCGGCCGTCAGCCACGGGGCTTCCCTGCACTCAGCTCTGGTGGGGGGATGAGAAGGCAGCGGCACCTGGAGGGCTCCAGCGCGCACACATCCCAGGAGAGGGGGCTACATGCAGCCCAAGAGGGCGTAGGGCCGGGTCGGCAGAAAGGGGGCATGGGGGCCTGTATCCTGGGGGCAGTGTTCTGGGCGGGGTCTGTGTTTGGGGCCCTGTGCGCTAGTGGGGGAAGGTTAGAGGACCCCGGGGAATGGCTGCGCTGACCCGCCGCCGTCCGTCCGTCTGCAGACGGGAAGCTCTACGACGCCTACGTCTCCTACAGCGACAGCCCCGAAGATCGGAAGTTCGTGAACTTCATCCTGAAGCCGCAGCTGGAGCGGCGTCGCGGGTACAAGCTCTTCCTCGACGACCGCGACCTCCTGCCGCGCGCAGGTACTGTGGCTTCGCGTTGCTGCCCTGCCCCGCGCCGCCCCACCCTCCCGTGGCCCCGCCCCTCCCGCCGTCGGCCCCGCCCACACCCACGCCCACGCCGGGTTCTCGCAGAGCCCTCCGCAGACCTCCTGGTGAACCTGAGCCGCTGCCGGCGCCTCATCGTGGTGCTGTCGGACGCCTTCCTGGGCCGGGCCTGGTGCAGCCACAGCTTTCGGTGGGTGTAGCGCGGGATTTGGGGGAGGGCCATCCGCACCCAGCTGACAGTCTTGCCCCCGCAGGGAGGGCCTCTGCCGGCTGCTGGAACTCACGCGGAGACCCATCTTCATCACCTTCGAGGCCCAGCGGCGCGACCCCGTGCACCCCGCGCTGCATCTGCTGCATCAGCACCGCCACCTGGTGACCCTGCTGCGCTGGAGGCCCGGCTCTGTGGTGCGGAGGGTGGTGCGGACTCTGGGGTGGGTGGGGGTTCCGTGGTCTGGTGCCCGAAGTAGGGGCCTCCTTTGAGGTTCTGGGAGCCAGTGAACCGCTCTGCCAAGTGGCCGGAGACTACCAGTGTTTGCGTCCCCCGCGTGTTCACACGAGCTGACGACCCCACCCTGGCCCCTAGACACCTTCTTCCGACTTTTGGAAAGAGCTGCAGCTGGCACTGCCGCGGAAGGTGCAGTACAGAGCGACGGAGGGAGACCCTCAGACCCGGCTGCAGGATGACAAGGATCCCATGCTGATTGTACAAGGCCGCATCCCAGAGGGCGGGACCCTGGACCCGGAGCTGGACCCCGACCCCCAAGGGGACCTGGGTATGCCTGCAGGGGCCCACCGTTGACCCTGAGAAACAGCCTGGGGTGGAGGAGGGCTGCACAGGGCAGAGGAAGGGGCCAGAAAGGGGCGCAGGTGGCAGGGACTCCTCCATGCTGTCCGTGGGTGGGCTAGACGCCCTAGGGTCCCCAGCTGCCCCTTCCTAAGGCTCTTGTGCCTAAGGCCTCCGGGATCTCAAGTCACCACCCAGGAGGGTGAGCAGGGAGTGAGTTCCGCAGAGGCCAGCTGTGGGCAGCCCAGCCTCAGGCCTGCTGGTACTCCCTCCCCAGGTGTCCGAGGGCCTGTCCTTGGGGAGCCATCAGCTCCAGTGCATGCAAGTGGGGTGTCGCTGGGCGAGGGCCGGGGTAGCGAGGTGGACGTCTCAGACCTCGGCTCCCGCAACTACAGTGCCCGCACGGATTTCTACTGCCTGGTGTCGGAGGATGACATGTAGCCCCCGCCTCCGCAGGAACCGCAGGGTGCCAGTGACCGCTGGGAGTGGGGCCTCCAGCCCTCCCTGCCTGCATGTGGTCCTGTGACCCTTCGGGAAGGGGAATGGCCCCAATGCCCCTCCTTGTGCCAGAAAATAAAGTCTTTTTAGGTCCCGCCTGGGCTTTGCCTCTCTCCTGGGTAGCATACCCCACACTTCCATCTCAGGTTCTCCGGGACCCTCGATCATGGCTATTTGGTCACCAAATCCAGCTGTCCTCTCAACCCCTCCCTTTCTCCATCCTGAGGCAGTTCGGGCACGTCTCCTGCTGTAACCTCCTTGGGTCTCGCTGCTAGGGGACATTCCCGCCCTAGCCCCACTCAGACCCAGACAGGACCTGGGGGGGCAGGCCCCTTAGAGGCTTCAGGTTCTGACATTGCAGAAGCCTTCTGCTGTAAAAATATCAGTGGGAACCCACAACCAGTGGCCTGGCTTGGTGAGATGGGGTAGGAGCCCCAGAACTTACTAGACACCAGGCCTCAGATGGATGGTCTGAGTCCCTGGTCAGGGCACCCCCACCCAGGTCCACAGGGCGGGGCAAGAAGTGTCGGGTGTGTTTGCCATTTGAGCACAGCCTAGTAGGGCAGCACCAATGCCAGGAGCGGTCACAGCTGCCCCAGGAGCGGTCACCATGCATGTGAATCCCCCAGCTCAGCCGTGTCTGTGCCTCAGGTGGCCCCATCTCCTCTACTCTTGGCCAGTTCTCCCCTTGCTGGACACTCCTGTCTCTGACTTGGGTCTCCTGACCTGGAGAGGCTTGTGCATTAGCCCAGGGGCGGGTGTAGTTGTGGTTGGGGACATCCTGGCGTCCCTGGGGCCTGACTAGTCAAGGAAGCATGCGGAGTTGTGGCTGCTGTGTTTACAACCACCTTTATTGCCAGTGCTGGCTGTCCTGAGGCACTGGGCCCCAGCCACCCCCACCTCTGCCAGTGTCACCTGGTCATCACCCCACGCACCAGAGCAGCCTCAAGCCCTGCCCCACTCCCTGCCCTGCAGAAGCCTAGTCCCCAGCTGTCCCCCAGCCCCTGTCCTCTCCCTGGTGCCCAGGCCCTTCGAAGCTGCAGCTGGAGCTCCAGTGAGCAGCTGCTGGGCCATCAGCCTTCTCCTCCAGGCTGGCCGGCAAGCAGCATGGAGCCGAGCCTGTTCTTCGGAGGCCGGGCTGAGTTGCAGTCCCCTCCTCCAGGAGGGCCTTGCCTACAGGCCCAGGAAGTCCTCCTTTCGATAGCCCTTCTGCAGTGAAAGGGGGCCGAGTGAGATGGCACGCAGGCCACCGGCTTGCCCTGCTTCCTGCCCCACCCCTCCCCGGGGTGCTGGTTTGGATCCCTGACTCTGGGTCACTGGTCCCTTTCTCCAAGTTCCTCTCGAGTGTCCTTCCCCACGTCCTCCTCCGGGGCCACGCCCACCGCCCTGCCTGCCCTGGATGCGAGAACTTACTGCCCGGAAGTCGCGGTGCAGCTTGCTGTACTGCCACAGGTTGGCCAGGAGGCTGGAGGCCGCCCGGGAGGACTTCTCACTGTCAGGGCTGTGAGGCAGGGGCAGGGGTCAGCAGGGGTAAGGTACAGCCAGAAGGTGAGGTGTGGGGGGGGGCCAGGCTGGATCAGGGTCAGGGGTGAAGGCGGGAGTGGGGCCAGGGCCAGGCATCTAGGCAGCAGTCGGGGTCCCCACCTGTCCCGCTTCTTCTTGATGAAGACCAGCTTGCGCAGCCCGTCGAAGTACAGCAGGTCGCGGGCAGCGATGGGGCTGGCCACCACCAGGTTGTTGAGCACAGCTATGATGTTCACCAGCACGTCGGCCGGCGGGCCCTTCTCGCCCACGCTGCCGGGCAGCTTCTCAATCAGGTGACTCACCACCTTGGTGGCTGCGGGAGGCCAGGAGGTCAGTGTCAGCCCCACTCCCAGCCCCCAGGGAGTCGGTGTGCCTGTCTGTCCGCCCGGCTCCAGCCGGCCAGAATAAAGACCAAGTCCAGGGCCGAGCCTGCTGGGTGGCGTGCGGCCGAGCCCAGGCTGCGGGATGCCTGACTCACACATCTCATCCTTGTTCCTGGCGTTGCGGGACAGGTTTCGGATGAGGCCGGTCAGCGAGCGCAGCTGGTGGTGGTCGGCCGTCCGCACGCGGTCCAGCAGCGGGTTCAGGATGCGCTCCTGCTCCAGGGCCAGGCGGCTCAGCACGCCCGCCCACTGCAGGGGGGCGGGGGGGGGGGAGAGGTGAGAGCTGGCCCCTCCCTGTACCCTCAGGGCCCGTGGCGGGCTAGCTGAGGCGCGCACCCGCCCGCAGACTGCGCATGCGCCTCAGCTCACACCTCCAGGCCCCGCCTCTCGCCCGTGCAGAGCTGGATCCCACGGCCTGAGGCCCATCCTGCTTGGGACCCTGGCCTCTGCTCCTCGCAGTCTCTCAGGTGTCCCCTGCTTTGACGGCCTTCCTTCCTTCCTCTCACTCTGATGTTCTGGCTCATTCAGGAAGCGGCATTTGTCCCTCCGTCCCGTCCCCGACAGAGCGTACACTCCTGGAGTGCAGGCCCGAGGCCCTGTGCTTCCCGTGTCCCCCTCACCCTGCGGTCGCCGGCGGTGATGTTCTGCAGCGCGCCGGCGGCCGCCTCCGTCGTGTGCCGGTTGAGCTCACAGCGCTGGAGCAGGCGGTTGTACAGGCCCACGATCTGGGGGCTCCACAGCCACTCCAGGCCCTTGGGGTCTTTAGAGACCTCGGCGAAGGTGAGCGCGTCGGCTGTGAGGGGCAGCTGGACGGGAGGGTGCAGAGGGTCAGCTGAGCCAGGCTGGCCCCTGCACCCGCGCGCCCGGGCCTGCGCCCACCTCTCGAAGCCGCCGACTCTGCGGCGTGAAGCAGCCCACCACCTCGCCGGGTGGAGCCCCGGCCACGTCCCTGCGGCCCCGGCCCTCGAGCCGCTGCAGGGCTGACGGCGGCATCTCGTCGTACAAGCGGTAGGAAAGGTTCCTCAGCACGCACACGGCGTTCTCCACGCTCTGCGGAGGGCGGGCTCTGGTCAGAACGGGGCGCACAACCCCAGCCCCCCGGGGCGCGGGCCGCCCCTCACCTTGTCCTCGCACTTGCCCACATCCAGGGCGTGGTTGATGTAGGCGACCAGGGCGTCCACCAGCCCGTGGCACTCGCGCATCTTTTGGCGAGTGGCCTGGGAGGCTGAGCTGAGGTTCCTGTGGATAGAGGCAGGTCAGAGACCCGCACAGCGCCTCCGGGAAGAGCCCATGACCCTGGGGCCCGGATCGCAAGGGCTGAGGTCCTTAGTGACCATCCTCCCAGCCCCCAGCTGGGCCCCGCCTCTAGGCTCTTCCCGTTCCTAGACCCTACTGGACGCCGATGCTGGCCCTGGTCCCACTGCACTCCAAGTGTCCAGAGGAGGTTATGAATGTCCGATCGAGTCTCTGATTTTATAAACCCTGACCCTGCAGCCCCCAGAGTTACTGAAGCAAACTGGGCGGCCACATCAGGCGGGCCTGAGCCTGTGTCTCACTTGGTCTGCCCACTTCCCCAGCCTGGCCCTGTCAGCCAGGCCCCTCAGGCACCCCGCTCTCTGCCTGGGGCCGGCATTGCGGCCTCTCCCCGCACACCTGAGGAAGCCCGTGGCATTGTAAAAGATCTCGGCCTCAGACGCGTTCTGCTGGATGAGGGGCGGCCCCCCGGCGCCCGAGAGGGGGCTCAGCACCAGGTCCGTGAGCTGCTCCAGCGTGTCTCGGGCCAGGCGGTCCTTCAGGTGGTCACTGGAGGACAGGTTCCATAGGATCCCTGGGGCAGGTGGGGCCGAGGCCAGGGTCAGGGGCCGCCCGCCGACCCCCTCTGCCTCCTCTGGGGATGGTGGGAAAAGGCTGCGGCCCTCTCCCCGGGTCCTGCCCAGCACTTTGAGCCTCACCCAGGAGCCCGCTGGGGACAGTGGGAATGGGACCTGCAGGGTCACGGGGCTGCCGTCGAGCCTGGGGACACAGGCCCCAGGCCCTGGTGGCTGGCCACAAAGTCATCGTGGGGACCAAGGAGAGAGGTGGGGCCGAGGGGCAAGCACAGAGACAGAAGAGAGAGGGGCAGGGGCAGCGAGGACAGCGGGGTCCGGGCACCCGTGACGTTCTTGCGAAGCTCGCTGTCCTGCTCGCGCAGGGCCCGCAGCAGCTCGAAGATGCCGCTCTCCTCCACCAGGGCCAGCTTGTTGTCCGCGTTGTCGTAGACGAGGTTGCGCATGGCGCCCGTGGCATGGCGCTGCACCTCCTGGTTGGCGTGGTTGAAGAGCTTCACCAGCCGGGGCACGGCCTGGAGGCTGCGGGCCTGCGGGCACGGGCACGCCGCGTCAGCACGCGGGGCACACGCCGCGGTGTGCGCGGGCGTGTGCAGGTGTGTGCAGCTGTGCGGGTATGTGTGCAGATGTATGCAGGCATGCACAGATGTGTGTGTGCAGGCGTGTGCAGATGTACGCAAACCACTCCCTGCTGCCTTTCCTCTGCTGAGGAGGCTCTGGGCGGGACGGGGTCTGCCCAGTCAGCCAGGGGATCAGGGAGAGGGGCTGGGGACCAGAGGGCCGTGAGAGGAGGGGGCCAGTGTGGCGGTCAGCGGGGTGGCGTGGGGCAGCACCTGTTTCTTGGCTGCAGCATCGCTGTAGCATTTGTGCTGGATGTAGGCGGCACCCAGCACCTGCAGGTTGGGGTCTGAGGCCATGAGGTACTTAACTGCTGAGGGCAGGTCAATGTCATCAAAGCTGCAGAGACAGGGGTCAAGAGTCAGGCTGACCCTGGGACAGGCCAGGGCCGTAGCGGAAGCTCCCTCCCTGGGCCAGGTCCAGCTCACCCGCTGCTGAGTCTCTGCAGAGTGCGGTGACCACTGTAGCTGTCCAGCCCACGCACATCCGGCAGGTGGCCAGCGTCGGCCAGGCTGAGGCTGAGGCTGCGCACGGACGGTGCCCGGGCCACCGGCTCCGGGACGCCCCCGGGCAGCGCCCCCCCGCGGCTGCGGTGGCCGCTCTGGAAGCGCTGCAGCGTCCGCATGGCGGGCGCGCGGATGGGCCGGCCCGGCGGCCCCTCGGCAGCGTCCGGCCAGTCCAGGCCCCCCTGCCGGCCAGAGCTGGAGCTGGCCTGGCGCTCGTAGGCAAAGGCCCGGTAGGCGGAGGTGGCCGTGGGCTCCAGCTGCTCTGACAGCACGCTGCAGTGGTCGTCCAGGCCCCCGGGCCCCAGCCGCAGCGAGTGCAGGGACACGGTATCGTAGTCCATCCGGCTCCCTGCCCCCACGCTCATGGTAGGACATGGGCCGGGGGGCACGGCTGTGGCGGGCGGGGCTCCCCCGTATGCCGCCGCCCCAAACGCGCTGCCCCCATTGTGGGCAGAGCTCAGCCTCCGACTGGAACTCAGGTCCACGGCCGAGCGGGAGGACCAGGAGGCTGGGCCGTAGGCAGGCTTGGCGATGGGCCGGAAGGTCTGCGGGCAGGGCGGAAGGGCAGTGAGGGGGCTGCTGGGCCCCCGCTGTCCCACCGCCTCCCCGACATGACCACAGAGCCCAGACTCTCCCCACTGGAGTGAGTGCCACTCACCGAGGCGCCGTCCCCACTCAGGCCCTGGGAGCGTGAGCTGAAACCCGTCTGCAGGGTGTGGTACTGGCCCCAGGACGTGCCTGCGGGCAGGGACAGTGGTCGCCTGGCCAGCCCTGATGGCACAGCACGGGCCTCCTGTCCGACCCCCGCCCCGGCACCGGTCTCGGCCACAGCCTCGTCCACCTCCTCTGATGTCAGCCCTGGCGGCCCCTCTCCCCTAGCCGCTTGCTCCTCTAGCTGTGCCAGGGCCCAGATGTGTCCATACCAGTGGCCTCCCAGGCCCCTGGGGAGTGTCATCCTGCACCAGCTCTCCAGGCCCCACCAGGGCACAGTGCCTGGGCCTTCCTCCAGGAAGCTACACTGACCTGTGATCCCTTCCTGTGCTGTGGTCACACTGGAGTGAGGCTTTGCTCACTGAGGCCACAGTGTGCCCTGAAGGTGGTCCCCTGTCCCACCTGGCAGAGCCATACCCACCCCATCCAGCTACACACACACCGAGGGCCGTGCGCCGGCCTGGTCTATGGAGAGTGGACAAACAGGTGGGCGGAGGACAGAGCATGATGGCTCTGCTTGGTTGAGGGGCGTGGGGTGAAGTGGACGGAAGGCCCCCCAGCCTCTGCCCCAGCCCCACTGGGTTAATGAGGCTTCTGGGCAGGGCTGTTAACCCTTTGACGCTCATGAGGCTTAGCCTGGGAGGCACACCCCAGCCTGGGGACCTTACCCCCACCCCAAATTATAATCCTCCTCCCCTAATTGGCAGGTAGCCACAGTGGTAATTAAGCCCTTTCTGCTCCATCCTCCATCCCGTGACCCCTGGGCACCAACCAGGCCATCAGCAAGGCCATGACCCAGGCAGGGGGACCCAGGAAGCCAGGCTGCCCGGTGGCCCTACGCAGGCCGACCCTCCAGTGAACCCCTGCAGACTCATGCACGCACACACACACATGCTCACATTCGCACGGTCTACACGCATGTGCATGCACACGCACACACACCACCATGAAGCCAGGATCCCTGCGGGGCGGTCTGCCGGGCACCGAGGGCCCCTGACCCGCCCGCGGGCCTCACAGACACCCTGTGGGCCACCGCAGCTGCCCCGTGATTCCGCAGGGGACCCTGGTCCGCCGGGCAGGCGGTGGCTCAGGTCCAGGATTCCCAGGCCCCGCCCTGGCGTTCCCTTCGCTCATTCCCATGGGCCGTGGGGTGGGGAGGGGTGCCGGAGTCTGGGTGTCTGTGTCTCACTGGGACTGACGGGTGTGTCTGCGTGTCCCCGGGACCGTGTGTGAGCCCGTGGCCCAGGGGGCTGTCCGTGTGCATGTTCCGGTTTGCCGCCGGAGATGGGCCTGTCTGGCCCGCCATGTGCTGACCATCCTGCCGTCCTCCACGGGGGTATCTGGGCTGAGGGTACAGGTGGAGCCCAGGCAGGCTGGGCCAAGGGGACGCGGGGTCCCCGTGGGGTGGTAGGAGGCCCCACCTATGGCCTGCCCCACACCCAGCAGGGCGGGGTGGGTGACTCAGTGCAGGCCTGTGAGTCAGGGAGCTGGGCCCGGGGCAGCCGCACCGCGGCCTCTGGTCTGAGCACCATCGCACCCACCGACGCCATCTCCGCCCGCCACCACCCTCCCCACCGCCCGGCGCCCACCCCGCCGGTATCTGCCTACCTCTGGCCGCCCCAGCGACTGTCCCCGGCTCGGCTGTCCCATTGTGCCTCTGCTGCTGGCCCAGCTGCAGGAGGCGGGCGCGGACCTGCTCCTGGACGCGGGCGGCTCGCAGCCGCTCGGCCTCCGGCCCCTGCGTGCCCCGGCGGTCCAGCTGCAAGTCCGACGGCAGCGCCAGGGAGCACACGCCGGCCTCTGGCTGCAGGGCCGACAGCAGGAAGTTGCCGTCCTGCATGGCGGCAGGCTCACGGGGCCGGTCCCACCTGGCCCGGGCCACTGCCGCTCTCTCCACTGTGGGCCCTGCAGTCTTCACTGTCTCTGCTGCGGGGCCCCGTCCCCAAAGTCCCCTCCCTGCTGGCCTCACCCAGAGCCTCCTGGAGACAGCTGCCCGCCCAGCCCTGAGCTCCGCGGGCGGGCGGGAGGCGGGGACACCTGGGCCAGGTAGGAGGGAGGGGCCGCGGCCTGCTTAAGGTGGAATTTGGGCAGCCGAACAGGCCCTGCTTGGCCCAGGTCCTGGCCTGACGGCCCCTCCTCCCAGCTACCGGGACAGGGCAGCAGGGGTCCTGGGCCTGTCTGGGTTCCCAGCCTGCAGAGGCCACACCAGCTCTATGGAATGGGGGCAGCGGGGGTGGGGGAGGAGGAGTGGGCTAACCAGGCGTACTGGCCTACTCTCAGCCACCTTCAGGAGTCTGAAGGGGAGGGCCTCCCCTTCTCCGGGGTCTGGGGGCTCTAGGCAGCTCCAGGGCCCCAGTCAAGAAGCTGGGGTGAAGCCTCTGGCAGGCAGGCATCAGCATGAAGGGCCACTCTTGAGGGTCAGGGGTCAGTGCTAAGGGACAATGTCGAGGATAAAGGGCTTAGGGTGGAGCTTCAGGGTGGAAGAGGGCCCTGTGGAGGGAGGGTCCTGGTCCCTGGTGCCTGCAAGACCCCCGAAGCCTGCTGGTAGACCGGCTCGCCCTTCATTCAGGGTATGGCCGCCAGACCTCCATCCTGCAGACCCAGAGGTGGCCTCCAGCCCTGCCCCCAGCCCCTGCAGAGGCCTGGGAAGGCTGCCTCAGCCCTCTCTGGCGCCCCTCCCGGCTCCTGCCCCCAGGCTTTGGTGGGGGAGCCCGTCCTGACACGTGAGTCAGGCTCAGCAGGGCTATGATGGGAAGGACAGGCGGGGCTGCCCCAGGGGGCTGACTCAGGGGCCCTCCTCCCAAGCCGGTGCTGGAGCTGGGTTTTCAGGGAAGAGCCCAGGAGTTCGGAGAGTGGGAATGAGGGTTGTCAGGGGGAGGGGCGGCGAAACCCCACCTCGGGGGACTTGCCCCCAAAGCTTCCCATTGCCCCTCCCTTGTCCACCTGGACCAGCAGGCCTGGGTAGGCCTGCGAGGATCCAGGAGAGGCCCCTGGTAGACTGAGTGGGGGCGACGGGTGAGGCCAGGAGGGCTGGAGGGGTAGGGGCCTCACGGACCTCCTGGGCTGCCCTAGGAGAGTCACCTCTGGGCCATCCTAACAGTCTGCTCTCCTCAGAGCCTGCCTCTGGCCCTCTCTCCTGTGTGGCCTATACCACCCCCCTCCCCCGCAACATTTGCCTTGATCAACAATCAGTCCAAACAGAAACAACGTGGTCCCAGATGGGGTTGGTGGCTGGGGGCAGAGGGGAATGGGGGCAAGGTCGGGGGGGGTGGTTTAGAGGGACCCTGGAGAGGTTGGGTGAAGCCTGGGAAGGCCTCTGGGCTGGAGGGGTGGGGGACCTACCCTGTTGGCGATGGGGACACCGAGGGCCCCCAGGCCCATCCCGGAGGCTGCTGCCGGCTCAGGGGGCCTGGGCTCCATCCCGGGCCTGGCAAGTGTGTCCAGGGAGGCGTCTGTGCGGGCAGGACTGTGGGGGCACCGGGGGCGGGCTGGGAACACCCAGCTCATCAGACCGGTCGCGTCCTTGGGAGACGGGTTTTGTGTGGAAAAATCCCGGGAGACAAGTTTGTGCGGAGCTGAGTGAGCCTGGAGGCGCACTCTTGGCACGGGCCTGGGGCCCGCCCTGCACTGGGGCCCACCTGGGGCCCACCTGGGCCCTTGAAGGCCAGCCTGGCACATGGCTGGGGGCAGGCAGCAGGCAAGGGTCTGATGGGCTTGTGCGGAGGCCCTGGGAGGGGGCTTTGGTGGGGTCACAGCTATGGGAGGAGAGGAGGCCCGGGCGGGGGACGGTTTTCAGCAGCCTGCAGGGTCCCCACGGCCAGTTGTGGAGCTTCCCTCTCCTCTCAGCAGGGAGGCTTGCAGGTGTCCCAAAGCTGGGACCAGCCTCCCTGAGGACATGCGGACCCCTCCCCACTGTGGGCCTCCCGCCTCTGCGCTCGGTGTCCCAGGTGGACCAGGGCCAGGGAGACCAGCTACACGGTCTGGGACGGTCCCCACTGCTCTGGGCCCCAGGCTTAGAGCCTGCCCAGCCCCTGGACCAACTTTCCTGGAGGGGAGGCTTGGTCCTCCCCTCCAGGCCCCAGGGTGTGAGACTCCGCAAGGCTGGTGGTGGGCTTCCCGGAGGAGCTGCATCTGCCACAGAGGCGGGAGGGTTCACTCCGGGGACCTGGAAACAGACCAAAGGGCCCTCTGTGTGGCAGGACCTGGGAATCTGCATTTAACCCCTCCCCCGCCCCCCCCACCCCCGTGGCTCTGGCGCACCGTCAGGGTGAGAACCTGGAACCCCAGGGCCATGAAGGGTGAGTGGGGGGTGGGCGCGGGGTGGGGGGAACAGAGCCTAAACTCTGCCCCGGGAGTCCCCAGAAGGGCTCTGGAAGCCTGAGGGGGCGGGTTAGCATTCACACCTCTCCAACCGTGTGGGTGCGAAGGGTGGGCGGGGCGCATACTGGAGGAGGGCGCCCCCAAGCGGCTGTTTCAAAAGTCTCTGAAAGAGAGATTGGGGATAAAGAGCAGGAGCTGGGGGCCCCAGGGCCGAGGGCCAGAGCCGGGGGAGGATGGAAGGAGGATCCCAAACCCGGCTTTGGTGACCAGGAGCCTGGGGAGTTATTAGGCGCAGAAGATGGGAAGACAAACTTGATATCAACAGCAAAATAATATTCAAAACAGCTTTCAGTAGCATGCCGGCGCACAGAGGGGTTAGGTAGCCGCTCGGGGGGCACTCAGCCTGCAGGTGTGGGGGTGCGTCATCGCGGCGCTCTCGCCGGGGGCCCCCGAGGAGCAGGACCGCCGCCGCTCCCGTGCACCGGGCGCTTCCTGCCACGCCCACGCTCTCTTGATCTTCCAATGCCTGGTGGCCTGGGCTCCCGCCAAGTCCGGCCCGGTGGACTTGCCCACCTCCTCCACGGAGCCTACCGGGATTGCGCCATAGGCTCCCGCCCATAATCCTCGGGACCCTGGGTGGGACACACGGGACCTGGCATCCTCTGCGCCCCCACCTCCCGCCTTGAGACTTCAGCTTGGAAAGTAGCTGAGGGGTGCGGGTCCCAGTCGCCCGGAGAGGGCGAGGCACCTTTCATCCCCACTCCCGCTGCCCCCCGCGTCCCCCGCCACACCCAGTCGTTCCGTGGGTTCACCAAACGCTAATGGGTTCTTCCTGGTCAGGGCGATCCCTGCGGAGGCGAGCGACCCAGACAGAGCAAACGCGAGCCCGCAGCAGCGACGCGGGGCAGGGCGGCGGACGCGCCGGCCTCTGAGCGGCTTTCACGGCGCTCCGGGCGGAGAGGGGGCCTGGCGGAGGCCCGAGGGGGGCCCGGCTGGCACCGGGACCCGCAGTGGCGGGGCGTGGCCGGAGCCGGTGCGGGGGTCCTGGGCTGGCACCGGGAATGACCAGCGCCAGCCTCCGTCAGGACACGGCGTGAGGACGCGGGGATGGTGTGCGCGGCGGGGGCGCGGGGGCGCGCAGCGGCCTGCGGCCCACGGCGAGTCCTGTCCCTGGCGGAGGCAAAGCGGACCCCACCTCGTCCGACGCCTGCGCGGGGCTCCTGAGCGGAAGCGCGGTGAGGGCGCAGGGGCGCCGGGCGCCGCGTCGCTCTCTGACGTGGTCCTCCCAGGAGCCCAGGAGCGCGGATGGGGAAACCGAGGCCCCGCGAGGTACAGCACCAGCCGCCGTGCGTGTCAGAAGCGGTTTAGCCCGTGCGGTGCCGCGGGCCCCCTGGCCCACCCCGCCGCCGGGTCCGGCCACGTCCCGCACCCGCACGGCCCGCTCCGCGCCTCCGCCCTCGCCCCGGAGCCAGCGAAGCGACCGCAGGGCCGGGAGACGCCCGCTGCCTCGGCCGATGCCGGGCTTAAGTCGGGGCTCGCACTTTCGCCCCTCAGGACCCCGCGTCTTGCCGGCTGCACGCGGCGGGGTCGTGGGAGCTGGCCCACGCGAGGGGCGGCCGTCACCCGCGCCACCCGCGCACACGCTCTATACCTCCGAAGCCTGGCGACTTCATGTGCACGTGTTTTGGCTAATTGCCGTCCGTGTTTCAAACTATGTATTCTGGCCTGCATTTACTTCGGAAAAGTTTCCTTCCGCTGTATCAGGTAGTTTTTCCTTCGTTTCTGGTCTCCGGCCTTCTCACCATCACTCCCGTGCCGCCCCTTTCCGCGTGGGCTCACGCGCTGTTCCCAGACCTGCCTCGCGTCCCTGACTGGGTTTCCAACAAGGGCTGTTCTTACTTGTGAAATTCCTAAAGGGGCTTTTATTTCGGTAAAGGTTTTATTTTGCTCCTCTGTCCCCCACCCCAAGTGTTGGCAGATAATTTCCATTTCCTTTGTTTTTTATCACTGATCTTTAAGAAGACTTTACTTTTTTAGAGCAGTTTTAGGTGCACAGCAAATTTCAGAGGACGGTACAGAGATTGCCCTGTCCCCCCACCCTCCCGGCCACAGGCACAGCCTCCCGCACTACCAACACCCCCACAAGACGGCGCCGTTGTTACAATGATGGGTTGCACTGGCCCGTCATCGTCACCCGGAGTCCAGTCTACGCCAGGGCTCAGTCTTCGTGCTGTACTTTCCCAGGGTTTGGGCAAATGTACTCACCACTCTAGCGTCACACAGAGCAGTTTCACTGTGCTACGGATCCTCTGCGCTCCACCTGTTTACCTCTCCCTCCCCTCCCCTCTGACAGCTGCTGACGCTTTACTGTCCCCATAGTTCTGCCTTTTCTAGAATGTCACATACTTGGAACCATAGAGTCTGTAGTCTTTCCAGATCAGCTTCTCTCACTTAATCATATGCCCTTCTGGTTCCTACGTGTCTCTTCATGGCTCAGCGTGGAATAATATTCGTCGTCTGGAGGGACAACAGTTTGTCTATCACCTGCTGAAAGACATCTAGGCGGCTTCCCAGTTGGGCAATTATGAGTAAAGCTGCCCTAAATATCCGTCTGCAGGTTTTCGTTGTGGACTTAAGTTTCAGCTCCTTTGGGTAAATACCAAGGAGCATAGCTGCTGACTCACATAACGCAGTATGTTTTGTTTTGCAAAAAATTACTGAACCGTCTTCCATGCTGCCTGTACCGTTTTTGTGTTCCCACCAGTGGTGAGTGAGATTCCTGAGGCTCCACGTCCTCGTCAGCACTTGGTGGTGTCAGTGCTCCGGATTCTGGCCCATCTAATGGTGTGGGGGTGGGTGGGGGAAGCTCACTGTCGTCTCAGTGTGCGTTTCCCTGATGACTCGCAGCCGTGGCCGGAGGAGCGTCTTTTAACATGCTTATTGGGCATCTGTATGTCTTTTTTGGTGACGTGTCTTTGGCCCATTTTTAAATTGAGTTATTTGTGTTCTTATTGTTGAGTTTTAAGAGCTATTTCTGTATTTTGGGTAACAGTTCTTTATCAGATGCGTCTTTTGCAAGCATTTTCTCCCAGGCTGTGGCTTGTCTTCCCATCCTCCTTTTATTT
Source organism: Eonycteris spelaea (assembly GCA_003508835.1). NCBI lineage: Eukaryota > Metazoa > Chordata > Mammalia > Chiroptera > Pteropodidae > Eonycteris > Eonycteris spelaea. The sequence goes on from PUFA01000436.1 coordinate 320,459, forward strand.
TATTTTATTTTATTTTACTATTTACTTAGTCATTTTTCCTGTCTTCTCATTCTCTTGACATACTCTTTCGCAGAGGAGCAGTTTGCAATTCCCCAGAGCCCCGCTGGTCAGTTGTTTTCCATGAGCGCGCCTCTGGTGTTCCAGAGGTCACTCTCACGAAGGCCCTCTGGGTTTCTTCCTACTTCGTCTTCTAGGATTTTTATACTTTCGTGTCTTACATTTAGGACTATGGTCCATTATTGTTGAATTATATATATATATTTTTCTTTTTGCATGTGGACGTCCAGTTGTTCCGGCACCATTTGCAGAAAAGACCATTTTGTTGCATTGTGTTGCCTTTGCCCCTTTTCAAAGAGCAGCTGACCGCAGACACGGGTCCATTGCTGGGCTCTGTGTTCTGTTCCATTGACCTATGCATGTGTTCATTCAGCAACACCACACTGTGTGGGTTCTCACAGCGTTACTGTCAATCTTGAACTTGGGTGTGGGCTGTGCTGGGTCTTTTACCTCCATGTGGTCTTTAAAATCAACTTGTTGATATCTACAAAAACAACTTGCTGGAATTTGGATTGGGATTGCATTGAACCTATAGATAAAATTGGGAAGAACGGAATCTTAGTGATATTGAGTCTTTCTATCCATGAACATGGATATCCTTTCATTTATTTAGTTGTTTCATTCATCAGAGTTTTGTGCTTTTCCTCATATAGATCTTGTTCAGATTTCGTTAGGTTTATATCGAAGTATTTTGTTTTCTTATGGTTCTGATGTAAATGGTATTGTGTTTTAAATGTCCAATCCCAGTTTCTCATTGCTGGCAAAGAGGAAAGCAATGGACTTCTGTATATTAACTTGGTATCCTGTAACCTCGTTACAGTTCATTAGTTCCAGGTGGTTGTTTCTTTTGCTTTTTCATTTTTGCCATTTCTTTTGGATTTTTATATAGATGATCATGTCATCTGCAAACAGAAATAGTTTTATTTCTTCCTTCCCTGTCTGCATATTCTTTATTTCCTTTGCTTGTCTGTTGCATTGCCCAGTACTTCCATTATGATGCGTAAAAGGAGTGACAAGGGGAGTTTATCATTGATTTTTAAAAATTTCCTCGAATGTCACTTCTGACCTCCTCCCCTCCCCCATCTGCATCCTTGGTAGCCCTCACCCCAACCGTCAGGGCTTGGCTGGATGCCACCATCTCAGACTTGCAATCACAGCGTCACGCAAACTCACTATCTTCTTTCCTGGCTCTCTTTTGCTCTACAGCAGTTGCTCCCAGCAGCTACGTGAGACGCTTTCTTTATTGTGTTTATTGCCTGCTCCTCCTTGCTCTTCACCAAAATGTAAGTTTTATGACGGCATGGATTTTTTGCCCGTTCGCTTTACTGCTTTGTCCTCAGTGCCTGGCACAATGTGGGTACTCAATAAGTAGTTGTTAAAATGGATGAATAAATTATGGTTTATGTATAATCCTGATTACATGGAATTTTGTCTGAAATATTCTTCTGATTCCTTGGGAATTATTTTTCTGATGTGCTCACTTTATCTGCCTGTAGCTTACATCTTTCTTTTCTTCTTCAACTTATAAAAAATTTAACTTTTCAATTACAGTTGACATTCAACATTATATTAGTTTCAGGTGTGCCACGTAGTCGTTAGACAGTCATATAATTTACCAAGTGATACCCCCAATTAGTTTCATACCACCTGGCCCCGTACATAGTTATCACAACATTATTGACTACATTCCCTATGCTGTACTTTGTACTCCCATGACTAATTTATAACTGCCAATTTCTACGTTTTAACCCCTTTACCTTTTTCGCCAAGCTCCCCAACCTTCCATCTGGCAACCATCAGCTCATTCTCTATCAGTTTATTTGTTTTGTTCATTTATTTTTTATTTTTAGGTTTTACGTGTGAGATATGATATTTGTCTTTCTCTGTCTGACTTATCTTACTTAGCTTAATACTTTCCAGGTCTATCCATGTTGTCGCAAATAGTAAGATATTTATTTTTATGGCCAAGTAATATTTCATTGTGTATACGTGCCACCTCTTCTTTATCCAGTCATCTGCTGATGGGCGCTTCAGTTGCTTCCACATCCTGACTGTTGCAAATAATGCTGCAGTGACCATAGGGGTGCATTTGTCTTTTCAAATATCTGTTTTGGATTTCTTTGAATAAGTCAGAAACGGAATCACTGTCATAAAGTAGTTGTTTTTAATTTGTTGAGGAACCTCCATACCGTTTTCCATGGTGTCTGCACCAGTTTACATTCCCACCAAGTGTGCGTGAGGGTCCCTTTCCTCCACATCTTCTCCAATGCTTGTGTTTGTTGATTTTTGATAATGGTTATTCTGATAGGTGTGAAGTGGTATCTCATCATGGTTTAAATTTGCATTTTTCTGATGATTAGTGATGTTGAACATCTTTTCCTGTCTATGGGCCATCTGCATTTCCTCATGGGAGATATGTCTATTGAGGTCTTCTGCCCATTTTTAAATCATGTCTTACTTATTTTTTGGTGTCGACCTGGTGTGTGAGTTCTTTATATACTTTTCTATTAACCCCTTATTGGATGTATCACTGGCGGTTATCTTCACCCGTTAAGTAGGTTGTCTTTTTGTTTTGTTGATGGTTTCCTTCGCTGTGCAAGTTTTTAGTTTGATGTAGTCTCATTTGTTTATTTCCTTGTTTTCCTTGCTGGAGGAGAATATTGCTAAGAGTGATGTTGAAGAGTTTACTGTCTATGTTTTCTCCTAGGATTTTATGACTTCAGGTCTTACATTTCAGTCTTTAATCCATTTTGAGTTTACTCTTGTAAACTAGTTTATTCTAGGGTCTTGGATTTTTTTTTTTTTGCACTCATCTGTCCAGTTTTCCCACCATTTATTGAAGTCTCCTTCCCCTCCCCAACCCTCCTCCTCCTTTCGTAGTGTGTATTCCTAAGTCCAGAGCTAGTTCTTTTCTTATTAGGCAACATCAGTAAGTGGGGACAATCCCGTCTGAATAGGATGCTTAGGAAAGAGTGGGCAGTTTGAGCTGGGGACACCTGGTGGCTTCTAAGTAGGCATGTGGCCCATTAGTGGTATCCTCTGCCCTGTGGGCACTGTCCACCATGGAGCAGCAGGACTTGTGGCGAAGCCCACGTGTCACAGGTGACTTAGTGTTTATGGATACCCGGCTGCTCTAGTCAGCATCTCAGAGCTAAATGCCTCTTCCCTGTCCCTTCCATCAGGATTGTCTTTAGAATCTTCTTGAGGCCAGATCCACGTGTCCACCTGGTCTCTCTCATCAAAACCTCCCCTGCTGCTGTGTCCATGGATCATGAACCTGAGTGAGGTACGAGCTAAGGATATAAGTTGGGTAAATCGCAAGAGGATAGTTTGGGCTGCTGGGCGGATGTGCGGCCTTCCTGCTGAACATGACTGAGCAACTGCCCAGGACAGAAGCTCCAGGACGCTCAGGTCCTAAGCCCATAGCAGGTGTGCTGAAGTAAAGGGTGTTGACCAAGAGGGCAAATCACCCCAGCGCTGCATGGCTGGGGCCAAGGCAATCGCAGGCGCCCTTCCAGGAGGGAGGCAGGAGGCCTGGGACCAGAGGACGTGAGGATGGACGTGGAGGCGAGAGACGCAGGGAGGGGGACACGGAAATGGCATGACTGAGGAAGAGCCGTGAGCCAGGAAGTCCAGGTGGCCCCCAGATCGGAGGCCTGAGGAAGCAGCGAGCCCTGTAGGAACCTTAACTTTAGGACTTCTATCTCCTGAACTGTAAGCTCACAAATCCTACATTTGTGGGAACTCAGACAGCCAGGCATCCAGCACCAGGCAGAGCACCGCCCTCTGTGCCGCAAGCCCCAGGGAGGAGCTGGTCCTCAAGGGCGTCGCCTGACCTTTGGATCAGTACTCCCGACCAGAACTTCCTTGCAGGAGCAGAAGTCACATGAGCCCCCCATTCTGCCTTAAACTAGTTTGAGTTTTCAGTGTCTGTCAACTCAGACCTAATTGCTACACCCACCCAAACCTGGTCATAGGACGCTCGCCACCCAGGGTGCCCTTCCCCTCAGAGGAGGAGAGGGTAGGGCCGACACACAAGCTCTGTTCTCAGATGACCGGGCCTGAGGGCATGGTGGCATATTCTTTGCTGGCAGGTGGGGAGGTCCCATGGTGGGTGTTACTGGTGGCCACTCGAAGCCAGGCACCGGGAGGTGAGGAAGGCCGAAGCCCCTCCCCCTGCAGGGCCCCACGCAGAAGCTCAGAGGGAAAGGGCAGGGAGGGGGCGATGATCTTGGAGTGGGGGGGAGGTCAGTGTGACCGCTGCAGCTGCAAGTCAGGAAGGGCATCAGGATCAGGGACAGTGCCCTGGGCCACCCATGGGTGCAGGGCTCTCTGCCCATCGCTGAGGCCCATCCCTGCCCTCCCAAGAAGCCAGGCAGAGGACGAGTCAGCACTAAAAAAAAATATTTCATTTCATTTTGAATAAAAAACGGAAGAGACAGAACTCTTGGAAATCCTGGAAACAGTGTCATCGCTACGGCCAAATTTCACAGAAATCATCGCACAGAGTGTGGGCCCACCCTGGGCCTGTCCCCCTGCGGTGAGCCCTGCCAGGTGCCCGGCACCAGGCTCGGGCCTGGCGGGGCTGGCGGGGTCGGCGGCGTTCACGGCCCCGGCGCGCGGGCACCCTTCCTGCTGCGCGCGCCCCACATGCCGCGCCGCGAGTGGTAGTGGTGGTAGAAGTTGCGCAGGCGCAGCCGCTCCACCTCCAGCCCCGCCTGCAGGACCCTGGGTGGGTGGGATGGCAGGGCGCCCTGAGCCCGCGGGACCTCCGAGAGGGTCGTCAGCACCGGGGTGGGGGAGGGCGGTGGCCAGGACTGCAGTCCGCGCGCTAGGAGTGTCGCTAGGGGTGTCGGGGCCTCCACAGGGCCGCAGGGGGAGGGGAGGGGCCGGGCCACTGTTGGGCCCACGGCACCTGGGAGCAGAGCCAGGCTGAGCACTGTCCCTGTCTGGCAGGCCCTGGGGCCGGAGGTGTTTTGGGGGTGGGGCCTGCAGGACAGGGAAGCCTCCACCTCCAAGCCGCGAGGCAGTCACCTGTCCAGGAGCTCCCAGTCCTCGCCGCCCCACTGGTCCCGGAACTCCTGGGTGTTCATGCCCCCGACACGGTCGAAGTCCAACTTGTACATCCCGAAGAGGCCGAAGCCGTTCACCTCCCAGTATCCTGGCGGCAGGGGGGCCCTTCAGACGCCAGGCCGCAAAGTTCCCCCGACCTCAGGAGGGCCTCCCATCGCCGGGAGGCTGTCAGGGGTCACCCTTCTGTGGTGGTCATAACTGGGGGCCCTGCCCGTGACCGCCGTGCTGCAGGAGGTTGCCCGTGGCTGGGCATGACCCCAGACGTGGCTGGGTGCTCTGGGGGGTCCTGGGCATTACCTTGGAGGTTGGGAGAGGGCTCCAGGGGCCTGGGCGTGACCCTGGCTTCGCGGGGGAGGGAGGGGGCGTTACCGTGGGGATCCCCCGGCGAGCTTCCGCAGGCCAGGCGCATGACCACGGGCGCGAAGGCCAGCCTGCCCTCCACACAATGCTTGCGAATGCTGTCCAGGATGCTGGGCGGGAAGTGGATGTGCAGGTCGCACAGGAAAACGATGCTGCTGGCGTCCTGGGGGTGGCGGGGGTCTGAGAGCGCCCTCTCCTCTGAAAGGCGGGTCCCTGCCCCAGCGCCTCCATCTGGCTTCCCTTGCCGCCCCATCCCATCGCGCCTGGGTACCTCCACCGCGTCCACGCCAGCTTGCAACCCTGCCGAGCGCTCGAAGTTTCCGGTTCTCCTCAGGTATTGGTACCTGGGGGAAGGGGACAGGTACCGACCCCTGGGGTCGGGAAAACCCACCTCCCAGGGAGGGAGGGCAGGCTGGACCCCCCAGCAGGAGTGGGGTACGGCACCCTTACCGGGGCAGCCGCGACACTCGCAGGGCCTGCTCCACATCCATGTCCTCGCTCTCGAAGTCCACCAGGATGACGCTGAAGCGCGAGTCCCCAGTGCGGGCGTGCAGCGTGGCCATGTCCGCCAGGAACTGTGCCACCCAGCGCGCCTGGTTCTTCACTGGAGGAGGATGGGACCGCTGAGCTCATCCCACCCCTGCCTCGCAGCTCCCGGCCCAGGGCTGTGGTGTTCCCCGCCCTTCCCAGGAGGCCTGGAGAGCCCTCGCCCCGGCCAGGTGGCACCGAGGCTCTCCCGCGCACCTGGCACGATGAAGTGCACCATCACGTCCTGGCGCCAGGCCAGGTGCCGCGGCCGGCAGAGTTCCGGACGGCCGTCGGGGCGCGAGGGGGACGGAAGCGGCGGCGGGAGCAGGCTCGGGACTTTCTGCATCCCCGTCCGTGTCCCCGACGTGAGCTCCCGGCAGCCGCAGGAAGACGTACTCCGACAGGCGGCGGCGGCCGCGCCCGCGCTCCAGCAGCTCCAGCTCCAGCAGGAAGCGACTCCCGCGCGCCGAGTCCCGGCGTTTCTCCACGTTCACGATGCGCAGCAGCGCGAAGCGCCTGGAGGCCCGGGACGTCAGCCTGAGCCCGCGCGCTCGCACCCCGCCCCTCCTCCCGGCGCCCCTCACGCCCCGCGGCGAGCCCCCTCGCGCACCCAGGCCTCTGTCGCCTGCTCTGCGTCTGCTTTCCGCTACCGGCTGACACACTCAGAGCCCTGCCCGGGTGCCCACTACACACACGGCGAGGTTCCGGTCTCACACTGGCATTCCAGGACCTTACGCAGTCTCTAACTCGTGGCGCTCACATACTACATACCACAGGGGCAGACCTCCGCTTCCAGGGGCCCCTCACTGCCCCTGCTGAGACCTGACTTTTCCTGGCCATCCATCCACTCCGCCCTTGGCGAGACCTCTCCTCACCCCAAGAAAATAGGGCTCTGTCCTTGACTGAGGTGGGTCTGCCTCCTGTAGCATGTGCTCCCTTTGCAGCCAGCACCCCTCACTCTGGGAGCCTGCGTGACCCCCAGGAGTCCAGACTCCTCCCTTCAACCCCCCACCATCTCCATCATGCTCCCCAAAAGCCAGAGACTTTCTGCCCCAAATGCTCTGGATCTGTCTACACTCTCGCTCCTTGGGGCCACCCACATCCTTGCACTACTTGGGAAGGTGGGGCCACAGTCATGACCACCCCACTGAACAGACACCCTCAGGTCCATAGGACAAGGAGCTGCTCTTGAGAAGCTCAGAGCCAAGGGTGGGCTTGTCCTGTCACCTAGAATCAAATCCCCGCCACCCCCAGAGTCCAGACCTTCCCATCACTGCCATAGTCATGTCGAGCCCATCGTCACGGTCTCCATGGGCTCTCCCCCCACCGAGTCCCCTCCAAGGCTGTGACATGCCCACCTTCAACCCAAACAGGTCAAAGCCCTTGTATCGCAGGCTTGGAAAAGATTCTGAGTGTGGCTTGCATCCCTTCTCCACCTTCTGCCCACCGGCCCTGCTGGCCCCCTGTCCTCGCCCTCGCCTGTCACCGCTGTCCGTGTAGGCAGTGCTCCTCCTTCAAGGCTTGGCAAAACTTTGAGAACTTCCCCAAACCCCCTTGAGGCCAAACTGGGGCCCCTACTCTCTGCCCCCAACCTGCTTGGGGTGGAGCCAGGACTGGATTCTTGGGGCCTGGGGGAGCCATGGGGGCACTGGGGCAGGGGCCCTGCACCCCTGCACTCAGGTGGGACCCCTCTTGGCAAACACAGCAGAACTGTGGCAGCAGAGGCCTGCTGGCTCCATCTTAACTTTGGGTGTGTCCACCTGGGGGAGGCCTGAGAGGCTCTGAGGCTCGTTCAGTCCAGGGCCCAGGTAACAGGGTGGCATTGAGAGGTGTCGGACAGGGACGCCAGTCCTGGCGGGGGTGTGGGGGGCGGGGGGAGTGAGGCTCCTAACGCCAGCCAAGGCCCTGGGCAATGAGGGGCCCAGGGAAGAGAAAAGACCCCTCCCCGGGAGGCGGGGTCCCCCTGGCGCGCGTACCCGCCGTGGCGCGCGTTCAGCCGCTCCATGTACTGAGCCGCCACATCCACGGCCTCGGCCTCGGGCAGCTGCAGGTTCCCCGACACGTTGCAGCGCAGGTCGTTCCAGTCGGAGCGCAGCTGCTCGAAGTCCACGGCGCCCACGCTGAACGTGCGCTGCCAGTCGATGGCGTCCTCGCGCCAGCGGCCGCGCGCGGGCCCGGCGGCCTCCGCGCTGTCCTCGGACGCGGCCCCGTCACCCGGAGCCTCGTCATCGGCTCCCTCCTCCTCCTCCTCCTCCTCCTCCTCCTCCTCCCCGCCCTCCCTGGGCAGCTCGTGCCTGGACACCTGGGACAAGCTCAGGAAGGAGGTCACAGGCTGCATTTCAGATGACAAGTTCAAGTCCACCGTGGGTACCGCCAGTCCCAGCGGCTGTGCTTGGCCCTCCCGGCTCCTCTGGGTGGCCGGCACCCGTGCCGGGGGCCTCAGCTCTGTGGCCTGGAAGCTGCCGTTCCTGCGGTCTTGAGGCCGGGGCGGGTGTGGGGGCGCCCGCAGCTGCACCCTGGGCAGGGGTCCGGGGCGCAGGAAGACGCCGGGGAAGGGAAGCCAGGGTGGGGCGCGTGGGCTGAGCGGCGCCATGGCCCGGCGGCGTGCCCGGAGGCCCGGCTGCACCCGCGTCACATACACCTTTGGGGGTGGAGGCGCGGCTGCGGCACGGGGGGATGGGGCACGGCCCAGGAAGAGGGGCAGGGGGCGCTTGGATCGCGGGGCCCAGCTCAGCGCCCGGGAGCGCCTGGGGGTTGGCTGGTGCCAGGTGCTGGCAGGAGTGGGCGGGGCAGGGGTGGCTCCGGCCTCAGTCCGGGCGGGGGTGGGTGGCTGCTCTGCACTGGGGGCGCCTCTGTGGGCTCCAGACCGTCCAGCAGTTCCCCTTGGTCCTCTTCGTCCAGAAAGTCTGCGGGGAAGCGCCGTTCAGCTTGCCACGCCCAGGTGGGTGCCAGCTGGGGGATCCTGGGGGCGCGTGGGCACTCACCATCCGGGTTGAGGAAGAGGAAGGCTCTGCGCTGCACCTGCTCATCTTCCTTCCCCTTCTCCTGGTCCATCTTCATGTACTTATAGAACCCAAACCTGTGGGGGCGGGGCATCAGAGCCGCGCTAGCGGGAGGCCCCGCCCACTCCCCCCGCCCCCCCCCCGCACGGCCCCGCCCACCTTTCCAGGTACAGCGGCGACTCGCGGTAGAAGCACTTGTTGTCGTTCTCCATGTGAGTGAGGCGCGTGTGGTCATTGGGATAAACGAAGGACAGGTACACCTGGGGCGGGCGAGCGGGCTCAGGGCGGGGCTGTAGGGACTCAGGGGACCTGAAGGGAGGGCCCAGGGAACTTACGAACTGCAGTCCCTGGTATCTGGCGATGGGGAAGTCCTTGACCACGTAGGTGGGGGCATAGGCGCAGGGCTCCAGGACGTCTTCCAGACTGGCCGGCTCCACGCGAGGCTGCAGGATGTGTGGTCACAGAGCGCTGGCCTGGGGCCCCATCCCCCCTCCCCCTGGCCCCAGCTCACTGAGGAAGAAGGTGTCTCGGGGGTCTGGTCTCAGCATGTCCGCTCTGGGTTCCTCCAGCCGCAGGCGCCCACCCACGTGGCTGGCAGGGGACTGAGGGACATGGGCGACGTGATCCATCTTCAAGGCTGACTCATCTGGGGACAAGGGGATTTGTGGGGTCCCCAGGAGTGCCCAGATCCCTCCCCACCCACATCTGGAGGCTGTCCCAAAGAGACCACCAGTCAGGAGCCCACCCCACTCCCAAAGAGGCACCAGCTCCACACCTGTGTACAGGGAGACGTGAGCGGAGCCTATGACCTCGAACTTCAGGCCTGGCAGGAAGGCTCGCCACTGGGGGGTGGAGAGGGTGGTCAGGGCCGAAGGGTGGGGGCAGGCAGGGACATGGCTGGGACAGGGAGGAGGGGTCTTCCCTGACCTCAGGGTGGGGAAACAGTGAGGGAACCCCTTCAGGATGCTCTGTCGGAGGGTGGATGTGGGAGAGGTCCTGATAAGGGAAGCTGGGGGACTCTTGTGGCAGTAAGGACACCCATGCTCCCTTCAGACCTTTCCCGACATCCTGAGCGCTTCCTCACCTGCTGGTTATGGCTTCTGTCCCCACCTGGTCCCCAGTTCTGCAGCTAGTGGTCATAGCTGGCGTTCCAGGGGCCAGCGCCCCATGTCAGCTCACTGGGCCTCCCCATTTCCCCCAGTCCTGTGGCTGCTCCTAAGTCCCCTTTGCAGACTCTGTCCCAGGTCCTCCTTCCTTCCCAGCTCATTGGGGCCTCTCAGCTACCCTCCCCCAGCTTCTGCAAGACCACCCCAAACCTGCGTCTGTAGCCTGCACCTTCTGCCAAGTTGAGTTTGGGTGACAGCCACCACATACACCACACACATGTGGCATCCCAGGGGCTGGGCTGAGGACCCCTAGCTGACACCCAGCTAGGCTCAGGCCCTGTCCTGCCACTTCCTGCATCCCCACCTCCCTGCTCAGGGACCGAGGACCAGGTAACCACCCACCCCTGTTTCTCTGCACAGTGCAGAGGGTTTTTCCTGAAATGGACATTCAATTGCCTCATTCTCAGGAGACGCCCAATCTGTCCAGGTGACGCTGCAGGCCCTGCCTGGTCTGGCCATCAGACCCCTTGGAGACCCTGGGTGGTTCCGTTCCATTCCTCTGCACCCTCCCACCCCTCCCCCCAGATCTCCCTGTGCTCCACCTCTCAAGCCTCTACTCCAGGGCCACTTCCTCTAGGAAGCCTCCCTGTGCCCCCAGGAAGCAGTGCGGACCACGGGCTCCTGTCCCTGTGTGGCCACTTTGGCACTAGACTGGAAGCTCCTTGGGGCGGGGTTCACATGCTGCCCTGTGGGGGAAGGAGGGGAGGCGGAGCAGGGAAGGTCAGGGGCATACTCACGCCCACTTCCACGTGGTCCGAGCCACGGTCATCCTGCTTGTGTAGCAGCTCGAAGTAGTACCGCCGGGAGGCCATGAGCCTGGGGACACATGGGGTCAAGGGGCTGCACCCGCCATGCCCTGGGGCCCCAAACAGAGGAGAGTCCAGAGGAGGGGACCCAGGGCAGGTCCCTGGAGGGATGGAGGTGTGGCAGAGGGACAGCTGCAGTGCGCCTGCATGTGCGGAGCGAGATGCCACCCACCTGCACACATGCAAACACACCTGTGCACACGTCACTCACCGCCTGGGCTTGGAGACCTGGGAGCTGAACTTGGTGAACTCTCCCGGCGCTGTCCACTCCGAGCCAGTCTTGGAGGTGATACAGAAGGGGCGGAGCTGGGGTGCTCACCCTCTCCTTGAGCACGCCAGCCCCGCCCAGTCCCTGTTCCTAAGAAGCTGGAAGGACAGGGGACTGAGGCCGTGGGAAGCTCAGTTAAGACAGACGGGGTGTGGACGGTGGGACGGGCTGCTGAGCGGGGTACCTTGCCCACGTAGGCCACCAGCCGGGCACCTGCAGGGCTCTCGTTTGGGCTCAGCCAGAACTCAGAGTTGTCATCTGAAGCCACAGAGAACTGGACGTCCCCTAGGCCACAGGACAGGAGCTCAGGGCAGTGCGGGGGCCCCCCTCGCACCCCCTCACCCCCGCACCTCCTCACCCCCGCACCATCTCTCGCCGGGTGGATGAAGCCGAAGAGCCGGAGGCCGTAGTTCTTCCACTTGGGGGACACGGCCAGCTTCTTCACCGTGGTGCGTGTCTGGAGGCGGGGGCAGCGACAGCTTGGCGTCAAGGCCTGTGCCACCCGCCCCCACCCCGCCCCCCGTGGGGCAGCCCCTGCCCCGCCGCACTCACGTGAGGGAACAGCGGGAAGTGCAGGTTCCTCCTCAGGTGGCCCACGGCGCCCCCGCACCAGTCCTCGAACACGTGCAGGTTCACCTGCCCCTTGTACTGCGGGGAGGGGGTGCTTACCCTCCGCGCGCGGCGCCCCCCGCCCCCCGCGGTGCCGGCCTGCGCAGCTCACCTCCTCCCGCCACGGGGGTGCCTGGTGGGTAAGGTTAAGGGGGGGCGGCCTTCCAGCCCCCCCAGGAAACAGCGTGTGCGGGTCCCGACCTTCGGGCTACAGGAGAGAAACGCACCAGGGTCAAAGCTGAGAGCGGAGGGCGGGGCGGGTCTTGCGACCACACCCACCACCCAGTCCACACCACCCAGTCCACACACGGCCGCAACGCAGCGCCCGTGCCCACCCAGACTCGGGCCGCGCCGCGCGAGCTGCCCCCAGACCTCACACAGGCCACCCGGGCGGCCCTGCCCGCAGCCCCGCTCACCGCCTGCTCCTCCTCACGGCTCTCGCTGGAGTCCTCTGCCCTCTGCGTGGACAGCGCAGCCCGGACGCCTCCGCCGTCTGTCACACTGGTCAGCTTCTCGCCATCTGTGGGCGGCATGTGGGTGTAGCTGGGGTCCAGGCACCCGCTCCCACATGGCTGGGACAGGAAGGCCAGGGGTGTCACCCCCCTAATGCCCCCTGAGCTGCCAGATGCCCCACCCTTCAGCTGGACAAAATCTCCACTGGGCCCTTCCCCACAGCCCCGTGCAGGGCAGGGGGAGCCCCAGCCTGAACCCTCCAACAGGCTTTTCCTAGACTCGACTGGTGTGACGAAGCAGCCACATGTGTGCATTGCTGGGGCGTACGCATGCACACGCACTGCTACCTGGCCATCCTCATGAGTGACTCTGCCTCCAGGAGGGCCCCAGGACTGCCCGTGCCCTCCGCACTCTCCCATGGGCTGGCCGTGTTTTGTCTGCCTCCCTCATCGGAGCTGAGAGCGAGGCTCGGGCAGGAGCTCGCTGTCAGCAGAGGCAGCACTGAGGCCTTGAGGCCGAGCCAGCCCCAGCCGTGGCACATGTGCCCCGGCACCAGCCCGGGGGGGAGTGTGACCCCCGACCTTCTCCCCCTCCACCCCCCCACAGAGGCACAGGCACACAGATCTAGCTGCTGGAGGATGAGGCCAAGGTGGCCCAGAGGGAGACTGTCCCCTGGGGAACCCGTCCCAGGTCTGTCTGTGGACATCTCCAGAGCTTGGTGCCCCCAAAACTTCCTGGGACAGACCACCCTTGCACCCCTGAACCCATTTAACTTCCCAGACTTCTGCCAAAGCTGTGGACCCAAACACCGCCTATCCCCTGGGGGTTCCATGTGCTGGGATCCGAGCCTCTTTAACCTCTCTGCCTGTCCTGGAGGGCCCACCCAGGAATCCCCAGTCCAGGAGCCCTCTCTACTCCAGGCCCAAGCCTGGCCTTTGACACCATGCCTGTCCCTCAATCCAGACCCCAGGAGCTGGACTGCTGCCAGGACACAATTGTCCTGGTCCCCTTCTTGGGAAGGGCGCTGTCTGCCACCTGCTCCTCCTTCTGCCCCAGTCACTGTCTTCTGTCTAGCTGGGAGGTGGCACCGGGGGCTCCAAGCCAAATGCCCCAATGCCCACTCCCAGCAGCCTCCTGCAGTGGGGTCCCAGCCCAGGCTGCCACCATGGCTCTGCAGGGCCGAGCCCCAGCACGGCAAGGTCCAGACAGGCTCCCTGCCTCCCAGCTACTGTCCCTTGTGGACCTGCTGGCACAGGCTGTTGGACACCAGAAAGGTAGCCCTCCTGCCCCACTGCAATGTCGTCACCCTGGTGGAAGTGAGGACAGCACTGAGCTGACCCTCAGGAGGCTCAGGTGTGTCCAGCGCTCAGCTTCACACAGCCCTGGCTTGGAGGGAGCCCAGGGGGCGACCGGCAGAGCTGAGCCTCCTCCTGTAAGGTGCCTGACCTCCCAGGACACGGAGCAGTGATGGCGAGCTGACCGGTCTCCCAGCTCCAGCGGTCCAGCTGAGCACAGAGGGGGCCTCAGAAGTGGGATTCCCATGGCACCAGCCCTCCTGTCTGACTAGACTCCCTGGCCCCTCAGGACGTCAGGCTGGGGAGGGCTGTGGCTGCTGCAGAAATCCACAGGCTCCTGAGGAGGGGGCTGGTTTCGCACTGTGGTGCATGTCACTCTGAGTCCTGCTGTATGTGCTGAGAGCTTGGGGTCTCTCTGTTAGGGAGTGAGAAGTGCTGGGGGCCTCCCTAAGGTGTGGCAGCTGTGAGGTGTGTGGACTCTGGGGGCTGGAACAAGCCCAGACCGCTGGCCCGGGGTCTGTGGGGCCATGTGTCGGAGGCATGAGGAGAGGCAGAGGGTTCTGGCGAGTAGGGGCAGGGATAGGGCTGAACAAGGGGGGCCCCAGGTGTGAGTCAGTCATTATTCTGAGTCTTTGGGAAGCAAGGCTCTCCCCCTTCCCCAGCCTGAGGACACCCCACTGCCCCGAGGGGGTCAGGGCAGCCTGGCTGGGATCTCTTCTGCCCTGCGGTGTCTCCCTCACTCTTTCCTCCTTCCCAGGTTCCACTCTGTCCTTCCTCCTCTTCACTGTGGGTTTCATCATGCTGTTCCCCCAAATGTGTGTCTAAGGTCACTACTTCCAAGAGACCTTCCAGGAGAACCCCGGCTAAAGCAATGGGACGCCTCCTCTGCTCTCTTCCACAGTGCCCACCAGGACCTGACCAGCTCCGTGGGTTCATTGTTCCATTGGGGTGTGAGCTAAGGGTGCCTGAGAGTTCACTCCGGGAAGTTGAGGGCTCCCCAAGCTGGATCCCCATCACCAAGCCTTCCTCCAAACTCCTTGCCCACGGGTTCACTTAGGGCATCCCCTCCAGGAAACGTCCCAACTGCATGGGTCAGCTCCTTCCAACCCGCCCTGGGTGGGGAGGCTGGATCCCCACCCTTCCCCCATCCCTAGCAGATGGGGAAACTGAGGCTCTGCTAAGAACATAGGCAAGTGGTGGAGACAGCAGTCAGACTGGGCCTCCAGAAATCCCAGCGCACTGGGTCTGGGGGCGGAGTTCAGTCCAGGAGACCCCCATTAACCCTGTCACTGCCAGCTCAGGCCATGGGAGTCTGCCCAGGCTCAGGGACGCTCCCCAAGAGGGTCGCGCTCGTCACTGCTGACGTCATCGGGCGCCCGGGCACAGCCGAACCGCGCCCCCTGCCCCAATACGGCCGAGCTAGGAAGGGCGGCCGGGGTCTGCGGGCAGGTCTGACCCGCGCCGAGAGCCGGGCGCTGCTCGGGGCCCTCGCCGACCCCCACCCCAGGCGCGCGCCCCTCCCGTACCTCGCCCGTAGCCCAGCCGCTGGCGCAGCGCGCGGCCCTGGCGCACCAGGCTCAGGTGCACGTACGTGAGCCAGGCGGCGCAGGTGAGCAGTACCAGAAGGAGCAGCAGCTTGATCTGCTTGCGGATCTTCTTCACAGGGAACCACGGCATCGCGGCCAACCGCGCCCCGCCCGCCCCGGGGCGCGCTCAGCGGCGCCGCTGCGGCCCCCGGCTCCTGCGCACCCCGCGCCGCATCCCCCAGCCCCGCATGGCCCTTTGTCCGCCGCCCGCGGCCACCCGCTGCGGCCGCGACCCCAGGCTGCCCTCGGCCGCGGGCCTGGGTGGGCGGCGGAGCGGCTCCGGCGGTGCCCCCGCCCGGCCCCGCCCCGCCGCTCTGGCTCCACGGTCCTGGGAGCCGCGGCGGGACCGAGAAGCATCCACGCTGCGGTGCTACCCACCGTGAAACGGGCCGGCAGGCGCGCGGCGCGAGCCAATCGGGGCCCCGCCAGGCCGCGGGAGCCAATCCGCGGCGCGGGGGGCGGGCCGGCGTGTTAGGGTGTGCCGGGCGCTCGGCTCCACGCAGCGCGCGCGCATCCACCTGGGCGCGCCAGCCCGCGCAGCGCGGGCGCGGGGCCGGGGTGCGGAGGGAGGGGTCTGAGGGTGTGTGGCGGTGTGGAGGACCTGGGGCGCGGGGCCAGGGGGACGGGGCGTGGGGGGAATATGGGGAGGTGCAAAGGACTGGGGAGCGAGGACACGGGAACGCGGGTTCGGGGGTGCACTGAGGACGGAGCGATGTGGAGCACTGGGGCACGTAGGGACAGAGGAGATTCTCTGTGGGACCGGGAACTCGGTTGCTCTGAGGATGGTGTAGGGAGAGGATGGGCCAGGACGGGGGGACACAGGGACCAGGGGGCGTAGGGATGGAACCCCAGCAAGGCGCCAGCTTTGGGTGGGCGTCAGTGGGACCCTGGGGGTTTGGGGAATGTGGGGGGAAGGCCAGAGAAGGGGGCAGCTTGGTCTTGGAGGTGGAGCAAGCCTCTTGAAAACAGTGAAACCAGAGGAACGGGGCTCAAAGTGGAGGAAGGCGAAGGGAAGGTCAAGGAAGATGCATGTGGGCAGGTGATGGCCATGGGCGAGGGGGGCTTGTGTGGGGTCAGCAGGCTGGGTAAAGGTGAGGCTCAGTGGCTTTGCACTGAGATGAGGAGCCACCAGAGGCTCTTAGCTTGGGGCCGGAGTCTCACCTGGGGATGCCAGTGGCTTCCACTGAATCAGACACTCGGATGGAGCAGGACCAGCGGAAGATGGCGAGGTGGGGAGTGTGCAGGTGACTCTTCCCCTTCTGATCTGCGTGGCGGGTCCATGGGGATGGGAGGGGACTGTGGGTTGATGACACACTTTGCATCTTGGTCCCTCCCTGCCCAGCCCACCTCTCCTCGCTGTCCCTTCCTCTGTGTGTGTGTCCTCTTGCTGTGTCACCACCCAAAGCTGACGCTGCAGAACAGTGGCTCGCGGCCCTCTGTGGGCCGGGAACTCAGGACCCAACAGGACAGCTTTTTTCTCTGCCTCATGATGTCACAGGCCTCAGGTGGGAAGACATGAATGGCCGGGGGTGACGCCAATGGCGGAGCTGCGTCACCTGGACAGTGCACTGGTGGAGACGGTGGGGCTCCGCCGGGCCGCTTAACCACAGCCCCTGGATGCGGCCACTCCAGGGTGGTGGCCTTTGGGCTCCAGCACCTCATGGGCAAAGCACCTCACGAGTCACGTTCACCATTCTGCCACATGCTGTCACAGGCCTCCCAGGTTGGAGGAGGGGACACAGACCCCACCTCATCTTGGAAAGTTTGCCCGAGAAGTTGCGGTCTCGTTTGCACCCTGCCACGCCACCCCTGTCCTTGTATTTTCATGCCGGAGCAGAGAGTCAAGTCGGCCCCATGTCTTTGTTTATGTCGTTCTGTCATCTTTGCTTCAAACAGCAGTGGCGTCTTTTTAAACGCTCCTCCCGTCACCTCCCATTCTCATCCCTTCCCTCCTCCAGCCCACTTCCTGTAGCTATGTCCCCTGTGCGTTTGTTAGAATACAGACCGAGTCGTGTATATTTTTAACACTGTATTCACAGTACTGTGCTATCAGCCTGTTTCCTGTATTTTCTCCCAGGCTCACATACACACATCTGTGTGGCTGTGTGTGCACGCCGAACACCGCTAGTCCAGGCGCCCACTGCTTCAGTCAGTAGACCTCACCGGGAGCCTCAGGAGCCAAGACCAAAGGGGCACAGTACTGAACAAGGCAGGTAAGGTCCCTTCTTTCATGGGCTCATATTTTTGTAAGCAGAGACAGAAACGTGCACAAATAATGGTTTCGGATGGTGGTAGGTGCTGGTAAAGAAATGAGACGGGGGTGACCTGGACTAGCTGCAGGGCAGGTTCTCTTGCCATGTGGCCATTCTCGGGGGGAGTGGCACTGACCTAAGAAACAAACACGGCTTGGACAGCAAGCCCTGGAAAAAGTGTCTGCGAAGGGCGATTTCCCCTTGGCCTGCAGACCAGCAGGCGAGGCGAAGGGCAGGAGGCAGCGCGGGGCCAGCTAGAGTCTGCTGAGCACATCCGTTCTGACCGTGGGCAACCCTCACTGCCATCTCTCGGACTTCACCCTTGTCCTAGCTTAAACGAGCTGACAGTAGACCCACCTGGCAGAATCTCCCACCCGACAACACAGTGTGGACAGACACTTTATTTTACACCACGTTTAACTTCAAAATAAAAACAGAAACACAGCTTCTGCTTAATATGGTGCACCTGCCCATAACAACACAGACTAACTCTCCAGAAGGGACTGAAGGGAAGTTTCTTAGTGTTTTATCCACCTTTGTGTGACCCTGATTCTGATGGAGTCACATGCTTGGTGAGGATGCTGGACATGAGATACAGAGGTGCAGGGTAGCTTAGCAACGGCTTCTGCTAAAAAGGAGAGTGGGGAGGAATGAAGGAAAAAAATAACCGGTTAGTGCAGTGCAAATGCCCATGCCCAGATGGCAAGGACAAGGGTCTTCAGGTGTGCTCAGAACTGGCCACACCCATCCCGTGTTCCCTGTGTCCTGAGCTCGTTGCCATTCTGTCTGGTAGAGTGACTCAAGCCCCACTTCCCAAAGGGGCTGCGTGTGTATCGGGGATTCTGGTGTACACTAGTGTTATCCAGGATGGAGGGTTAGGCAGACAAACCCTGGGGACCCCCTCCTCCCAGGCTCCTCGCCATGTTCTTTCAGGGAAACTGTTTTCTCAGGGCACCGTTGTGTCGGTTACTAAGCAACTGTCTACAGAGTCCCTGGTTGAAACATTTAATTGCTCCTGCAGGGCCAGTGGGTCCACCGCCACTTGTTGAAACACGATCCTCTCCATGGAATGGCCTTCGCATGCTCAGTGGTCAGCTGGCTCTGTGGCAGGGGTCTGGCTCCGGGCTCTCCGTCCGCTGCCGGGCTCTCCGTCAGTGCGTCTAGCCTGTGGCCAACCTCCAGGGTAAGTCACCCAGTGCCAGGCCATCCGACAGCACTGAGTTGCTGTCAGCGAGCACGCGGGGGGGGGGGGGAGGAGAGGGTCTCTCGTTCATTTCAGTCCTTGCTTCCTTCATCACGGCATGGCGGAGTCTCCCTGCAGAATCGCTAGTGTTCCGCAATTCACGCCCGCGTGTTTCACGTTCGTGGTGGGAATGAAACGGTGTCGCGTTTTAGATCTCAGGGCTGCACGGTGCCCGGCTCGCATGGAGGGAAGCGTGGGCCTTGAACACGACCTCGTATCCTGCAAGCTTGCCACGATGGCTCACTCGTCCTGGGAGATTCCCGGTGAATTCTCCGGATTTCCTACGCAGACAGGTGTGGCATCTGCGAACAAAGAGAGTTTTATTTCTTAATTCCTGGCGTGTACATGTTTCATTTGCTTTTTCGTCTGCATCATCCTGGATCTCCAGTACGGTGGTGAGTGGGGGTGACAAGGAGCACCTCTGGCTTGCTCCCGACCTTGGGGGAGCATCTGGTTTCTCACCGTTAAGTACGATGTCAGGTTTTTGGCAGATGATGTTTTTCAAGAGAGGAGGTGCCCCTCTCTTCCCAGTCTCTTGACCGCTTAATCAAGAACGGGTGTCTGCGGGGCGTCGCCAGGTGCGCGCTGCCACCCGCCGCAGCTGAACCCGAGAGCCCCGAGCTAAAGCGCGTCCTCATTTGGGCTTCGTTCTCATCGGAAATGCGAGGGGGACAGACCAAGCTTAGAAGTGGGGTCCCGTGGGGTGTAACGTCCGTCTCTGTCCTGGGGATCGGGGGACCGAGGGCGGGGATCCGGCGACCGCTCCTCCCGCCCCTCCGGGGCGGCGCCTCCTTCTCGTCCTCACCCTCCTCTCTTTGCCGCTACGCCCCCCGCGCCACTTCCTGCCGTCGCCCTGTGCCGGGGCGGCCACCAGGTGGCGGCGCAGGCCCACGCGTGGCGGGAGCGGCCCGGGCCTCGCCTCCCGAAGTGCGCGGGCGCCCTCCCGGGGCGACGGCCCACACTCGGCGGGCGGCGAGGGGACCCGAGCCGCCCGTGTGCCTGAGTGGGAGGGGGCGCCAGGGAGGCCGGACCCCGTGCCGCGGCCGCGTCGTGATTGTCCAGAGGGCCCCAGGGAGCCCCGCGTGCCTGGCGGCGCTGCAGGGCTCCGGGCCGCGGGAGCGGGCGGAGCATCGAGGGGGAGCGCGGGGGAGCGGCGAGGGGACATGGGGGTTGGCACTCGGAATGAGCCGGGGCGGGGCCCGGGGAAGCGGGGGTGGGGCGGGACTGGACGCCCAAGGGGCCTAGTGGAGCGGAAAGGGCGGGACGGCTGGCCTCGGAGACTGGGGTTAGGGACTCGGTTGCCACATCCGACGCTCCCCGCCTTCCCGCGGGAGATGTTTTTCCTCCGCTTCCCCGAAGTGATGTGTGCGGGTTGGGTCCGCGGCCAGAAGTGCCCGGGCTACACCCAGATTTGGAGGGGCCCTGGCCCCAGGGGCCAGGTGCGCCCTCCAACCAGCAGAACTTAACCCGAATGCAACAGTGACAACCCGAGCGAGGCAGTGGATGGGATTGTGGGTGCTCCTCCCCCACGGCCACTGGGCACTGATATCCTCCTGAGAAACAGCCTGGGGGGGGGTGCAGAGAGAGGGAACGTGTCCTCTGCTGAAGCCTGTGACCCCTGCCGGGCAGAACCCAACTCAGAAGAGCGGCCACAGGGACATTCCCTTTGGGTCTGAGCCTTGGGCCACCGCCCTCCAACCTCCCCAGCCGCAATGCGCCTTCTGCAAACCTGCCCTGGACCCGCCAGCCCTAGAGCCTGCAGGAAGGGACAGAGGCAGGTCGGCCCTCAGACCTGCCTGTGAGTGAGCACTGGGAAGGAGTGGGGGGCGTCCCGGACCCTCTAGAGCAGGGCCAGCTGGAGAGGAGGAGCCCGGAGACACTGCCGGCCGCCTGCACTCCCCCCTCCAAACTGTCCTCCTTCCTGGCGGCGAGCCCCAGAAGATGGAGACGGGACGACTGTGCACTGCAGTCACCGCAGCGTCTTCCTCGGGGCGAAGGTCAGGCCGGTAGGGAAGAGCCAGGGCCCTGGGCCCGGGCCACGCTCTCAGCAGGTGTCCTCTGGGCCTCTCCGGACCCCTGTGGGGGATACCTGGCACTGTCCTTGACCCCGACCCCGGGTCTGTCTTCTGAAACTGCGCAGGCTCACTCGTCAGCTAGCCGTCAGCTAGCCGTCAGCTAGCCCGGTGGGTGAAGTCCCTCAGAGCATCTGAATTGTCCAGAGAAGCAAACAGGGCCCTTCCAGGCCTCCAGCAGCCCCGCCCGCCTTTGTTCTCTGGGCTCGGACACCAGATGCTGGGCTCTGGCCAGGTCCCCTGGCCCCTGCTAGGGAGCCACCATCAGGAAAGGGAGGCCCCCAGCCAAAAGTGTGGAGCTGGGGCCAGTCCGCGTGTCCTGGGGGGCGGGGGTGGGGGGACAGCTTGCGCTGCCTTCTCACCCCGCCATGGACAGGGGCAGTGCTCGGGACGTGGACGGCACGCTGTTCTCCGGCCCACCTCCCGCAGCCCCGTGTCCGGCGCAGCCTAACAGAAGTGACACTCTGGATGGGAGGACAGCACAGAGACACTGGCGTTGGAGCAGAAGCATCCCCGGCAACCCTTCCCTCCGCGAACTGAGATTCCGAAGTTCAGGTCCACAAACACTCAGGTACCAGGGAGGGAGGCAGTTTCAAGGAGGAGGAAAAACAGATCTCGGCCGGAAAAGCAGAGGTCGGCTGGTGTTTTGATGAAGTGCCACAGGATTTCAGCCCAGACTGGCCCGAAGCAGGCCTACCTTGGCTTGAGATGTGGGACGGATTCTCGCCCTGGGGACCTGCCCAGACAGGGACCGGACACTGGCATTTTGCTGGTTCCTGGCAGTTACGTCTGCGATGAGTCAGGGATAAGGGCCCACAGTGCAGCTTTCCTTTAAGGATCAAAACCGGTTTTTGTTTCTCAATCTTTCTCCAGGTCTCTGGCCCCGCCCCGCTGAGCCTGGAAGGGAGGGCAGAGGGGGCGGGGCGGCCCCAGTCAGTGCCCTCCACTCAGTTTTCCCCTCTAGGGACTGGGGTCCATCAGCCTCCAGGGTGCAGTCAGCAGCCCAGCTTCCCCTTTAAGGAGGCCCAGCTTCCTACAGGTGCAGGGAGGAGGCCAGAGATGCAAATGCCAAATCAGCTACACTCAGACTGCAAGGCGCTCCCCCCCAGCCCAGCCGGTCCAGGCGGACACCTGCAGAGCAAAGGGTGGTGTCCCTCGGGGATCGCTAGCACCCCATTCCCGACACTGGCGAAGGGGAGACAGGAGGCACAGCGTCTGGGAGTGGCAGCCCCACACGAGGAAACCCGCTCCCTCCCTGCAGCTGAGAGCGGGCACAGACTGTGGAGGGACAGAGGGACGAAGGGCTGGGACCAGCGGGCGGCCCGGCTCGCACCCCACGGTGCCTGCGATGCACCGGCACACTGTGTGACCGTCCCCGCCATCAAGGGGAAGCAGGTACACAGAGTCCACAAGCTGCGATCCCCAGAAACCAAGAATGGCTCGTAAGCCGAATTCCCCGGACACTGGGGTCCTCCCCGCTGTCCCTCTCTCCTACTCTACACGCCCTCGCTGTCCTCCTCTCTTAGGCTCTCTCGCGCTGGGCCTCTGAGAGGGCACCACACTCGCGGGAGTGGTACCCCATTTTCAATAAACTTGCCTTTGACTCTCCGTTCGGCCTGTGTGTTGATTTCTCTCTAAACTCGCTGCCAAAGGACCCTCTCTCCTCTCCTGCGGGGCCAGCTCGCCCCGTCCCACCGCAACCACCTGGGTGAGCCGCCCCACAGGGTCAGCCCGGGCTTCCCATCCCCAGGTCCACGCTCACGACTCAGCACGCGGGTCTCTCCGCTTCTCAGAGTGCTTCCAGGCAGAGTCCCAGGGCTCGGGAGAGAGGTCGGGGGTGCCCGGGACAAAGGAGAGACTGAGGACACGGGCCAGGATGCCATCACTCCCCAGAACTCACCACCCGGGGTCTGGGGGCCCGATCGGCACCTGAGCGCGGGTCGGGACGGACAGCGGGTCCTCGCGCAGCACCTCCGCGGACCCGTGGAGAAGGAAAGAGGGGACAGAAGGTCGCCGCCTGGCAGGCGTCACGGTGACGACGGTCGTAGACGGGGCCCACCCATGGGCGCCAGAGCGGTGGCTCGACGTTGGGGAGAAACGCGGTCTGCACGGCCTGAGCGCGGCCCCCAGCGTGTCAGTCGCCCACAAAGGAGAGAGCGGCTTTACACGGAGGCGCCCAGCAGGCAGCCCCTGAGTCCTGCCCGCGGGCGACACAGGCGGCCGGGACGCGTCCGGGCCGCGAGCTCCGGGTGGGGGCACCGGGAAGGGCCCCACGTCTCTTCTGCGGGACCCGCGCCCCAGACACAACCTCGTCCGGACCGGGCAGCCACGGGACCACGGGGACACGTTCCAGCGCTCTGAGATCGGGAGACCAGGGGAGGCCGAGGGCCGGCCCGCGGCTGACGGACTCCAGCGCAGCAGGGACGTGAGCGGAAATGCTGGCGGGGTGGGCGTGAGTCTGGCCCAGCGCAGCCGGGGCTCCCGAGGGCTCGGACTCTCGGGGCCACACCGGGGCTGGTCGCCGGGCACCCCCGAGGTCCTGCGACGGCTGACTGGGCGGCCTCCTTGTGGCCGTCGACGGCTGCTGCCACCTAACGGGTCATCGCGGACAGGCGGGCGAAAACCCAGGGACGGCGCCCCAGCCCTCCTGGCCTGGCTGTCACGCGAGCCGCAGCCAGCATGAGCACCGGGCCCCCTGGGCGGGCCGTGGGGCGCACATAGCTACCACCGCGCGGAAAACCGTCCGGCCCGGTCCATGGACAGGGCCCAACGAGGGCCACGGCCAGCGGAAGCGCAGGCTCCGGGCCAAGGCCTCTCTGGCGGCCAGGACACCTCGAGCTGTGCCAAAATTCCCCAGGGGAACGGAGAAACCCTGGGGACAGGACGCAAGGCGGAAATCTGAGGAAAGGACTTCAGCTCCACCCGAGGGCGGCTCACGGCTGATCCCCTGGGGGAGGGGCGGCTCGCCCGTCTCCGCTGCCCTGACCAGCAAAGCCCTGACCAGCAAAGCGAAGCCCGGTCTCCAGCTGTGACTGCGCTCCGCTCTGGGGGTCCCACGCGCCCCCGCCCCCACGGGGGAGGCCCGGCACGGCGGGCGCGCAGCGTCCTCACTCGGGCAGCGCCTGGCGGGAGTCCGCCTTCGCGTGCGTCGCGGGCGGCAGCTTCGCGTCATGCACTTTGCTGCCTGTTTGTTGAAGTTCACGGTGAGGGGAGGTTCAGGCGCCCAACAACAACAAACTGCGTCCGTCGGCCTCCACAGGTGGAACGCCGGGACAGGGCAACCCGTCGGGGACCGTGTTTCTCGGGGCGCCAGGATTCGGCCGGCCACAGGCCTGGGAACTCGTGACACCCCGGCCGGGCGGCGCCTCCAGTAGTGGGCACTACGCTGAAGGCCCACGGGTGACCACCGCCAGGAAGGGGCATCAGTCAGGGCCGGCTGGGTGAGGCCGGTAACAAGCCACCCCGGAGACCCATGTCCTGTCCTGGCCACGCCCCAGGAGTCACCGGGACCCGGCTCCACCGCCGTGCGAGGACCAGGCCAAGTCCCACGGAGACATCCACCTCCAGGTCCCTGAAGCAGAAGAGAACTCGGTGACGGGCACCCGGGAGGGGCCCGGGCCCAAGGACGTAGACGCCACGCGGCCGCCGTCGGGCGAGCCAGATGTCCTCGGCGACGGCAGCAGTGACCGCCGGCCGCCTTCGGGCAGCTGGTCATCGAGAGCTGGGACACTGTCCCCTCCCCAAAGGGGCCGTCGCAAAGTCTCCCCCGTCCCCTGACGACCAGAAGCGATGCCAGGTCGCTGTGCCAGGCCTCCACGTGTGCCCTCTGGGGCAGAACTCAGGCCCAGGAGAGAGAAGCTTGTGCCCCCAGCCCCCACCCCCACCTGGGGAGCGGGTCACGCAGGAAGTCCCGCTGGGCAGCAGTCCCGAAGCCCCACGGGGTGGCCGTGCTGAGCACCCGGTCGGCATGGTCCCCCACCCCCCAGGCCCAGCGGGGCACCCTCACTCCTGCCCCTCAAGTCTCTGGCCCTTGTGGCACAGGCTGCCACACGCCCGCCACAGGGGCCTCCTCGTGCCACGAGCGCCCGGCATCCTGGTTCCGGGCCCACCCTCCCGAGTCAGCCTGATGGCTCCCGTGGGCAAGGCGACACAATCCACGGGGGTCTGACCTCAACAAGGGGCCCGACCCCACCGAGAGAGGGACCCCAGGCCAGGAGAGACACAGGGGCTGTGGAGCCAGGCCCCGGCCAGCCCAGGTGGGGCCTGGGCTGGGGAGAGGGAGGGCCCACTGCCAGCTGGGGCACCGTCCCCAGGGCCGCCCACAACCCTCAGTGAGGAGAGGAGAGAGGATTTGAGCGGTGGGGACAGGAAACTCCCCCTTAGACCACAGAGGCCCACCCACGTAACCTGACACTCTTTGGTTTCTTCCGCCCTCCTTCTCCCCAGCCAAATGGCCAATTTTCTAAACACCAGGAAACAGAAAGTTCTGAGAAATCAAAACTAACCCCGACGGGGTGGGTCCCTGAGCACAGTCCAGACATCGGCCCCACACTGCTCAGCCTCGCCTGCAGAGACCCACTTCACCTGCTCCTGGGACCACACCTGCTCCCCAGAGCCAGAGATGATCAACGAGGAGCACGAGATCGCCGTGCTGGGGGCACCCCAGACCTCGGGGCCGTGACGTCCACCGTGGTCGACATCCGCAGCGAGACCGTCGTGCCCGACCACGTCGTCTGGTCCCTGTTCAACACCGTCTTCTGCAACCCCTGCTGCCTGGGCTTCGTGGCGTTCGCCTACTCCGTGAAGGTGGGTGGGCGCGTGGGGCTTCTCCGGAACGTGCGGGTGGCCCGCAGAGGGGCCCCGGCCCGACGGCCTCGGGGAGGGCGCCCTCGTGCGCCTGTCTCTGCATCCGCGTGCTGGGTGGGGCTCACGCCCAGTGAGGGGTGCCGTGGGGCTGACAGGACCAAAGGGCGGCCGAGGTCTCGCATCCCCAGCCTTCTCCTCCGGCCTGGCTGGGGAGATGACGGCCTTCCTGCTTGCCATTCAGACCTCGAGTCTGGTCCAGAGAAAAGGAAAGGTCCTCAGATGCCAACCCCTGCTGCGGCGAGTGGCCAGCAGAGGGGCCAGGGCCGGGTAGGGCCCGTCCTGAGACCCTGGAGAGGCAGAGCATCGGCTCGTGGCCCCAATCAGGCCGAGGGGCAGGGACCAGACAGCGGAGGACCTGAGTCACGCGGGACCCCTCCAGCCCCTCACCATCTCTTCTCCCCCAGTCTAGGGACCGGAAGATGGTGGGCGACGTGATCGGGGCCCAGAGCTACGCCTCCACCGCCAGGTGCCTCAACATCTCGGCCCTGATCGTGGGCCTCGTTGTCATAGTTGCTGTCATAGTCATCGTTGTTCTCGTCATCATCTTCAATAGGCGATATCATTTTTGATATTAAAATGATATCTGGAAGTCATAAATAGTTCTGGAGGACACCAGCAGCTGCCCACGGCCTGAGACTGTCCCCCTTCCCTGCCGTTCGTACCACACGTGCCCTCCCCTCTCCTGCCCCACCACCGCCTCACCCTGTCTGCCATTAATGCTGAATTCAATAAAGGCCCAGTATGTGAGCTGCTTGGCTTTATGTGGGGAGGGGGCCTTGGCGAGAGTTCCAGGCCTGTCCAGGTGACAGAGCCCATCCCCACCCGTGCCACCTGCTGGCTGCTCGGGGTGGGCCGGGCATGTCCTCGGGGCAGAGGTCAGGAAGGTTCCAGGGTCCTACCTAGGCTTGCAGCCCCAGACACCACTACCCCGGGAGCACAGCTGTGCTGGCCCTGCCCTCCGCCTCCGCCCTCGCCCTCGGGCCGCCCCAGGACCAGCCTCAGGACCCGCCCACACCTGGCCAGCTTCAGGAGCCCCACCTGCCCCTCTGCCTCCAGGGCTCAGGCCAGTCCCCGGGGAAGAGCACGCTTTCTCCGGAGGTGGCTGGGGAACACCTCCCACCCTTGAGCCCACCCGCGTCAGCCCCACCGGCCGCCTGGCTCGCTTCCCACACGCATGGGAGACTGCCGAGAAGATGCGCAACCCCGGAAGGGCCCGAGCCAGCACCCTAAACGTCCTCTCCGGAAAACAACACGTTCAACAGGGAGCGAGGTGGAGAGAGGCCCCTTACGGAGATGAGGCCCGGCTTGAGTGACAGGGGCAGGACGCGTGCCCCCCGCCCCTTCCCGGGCCTGCCTTCCCCTTCCTCTGACCCTGCCCTGGTGTAACTTGACACTCGCACAATTGTCACGCCCTCCTGGTCCCCAGCCAAAGCTCAACTTCCCAAACCCAGGGCCAGGAAACGGGAGAAAACGAAACCTGCAGGAGCGCGGGCGCTCACTGCGCTTCCTGGCATCCCCAGACCGGAGCACGCGCCGCGCCGCCGGGTCCGCACCATGAGCTGCAGCTCCCAGCCCTTCTTCAACGGCCCCCACCCGGGCGTCCCCCGACCTACGAGAGGCTCAAGGAGGAGCACGAGATCGCCGTGCTGGGGGCGCCCCAGACCTCGGGGCCGTGACGTCCACCGTGGTCAACATCCGCAGCGAGACCGTCGTGCCCGACCACGTCGTCTGGTCCCTGTTCAACACCGTCTTCTTCAACCCCTGCTGCCTGGGCTTCGTGGCGTTCGCCTACTCCGTGAAGGTGGGTGGGCGCGTGGGGGCTTCTCCGGAAGGTGCGGGTGGCCCGCAGAGGGCCCCGGCCCGACGGCCTTGGGGAGGGCGCCCTCGTGTGTGTGTGTGTGTGAGTGTGTGTGTGTGTGTGTGTGAGTGTGTGTGTGTGTGTGAGTGGTGTGTGTGTGAGTTGTGAGTGTGTGAGTGTGTGTGTGAGTGTGAGTGTGTGTGAGTGTGTGTGTGTGAGTGTGTGTGGCCTCTGTGCGTGTGCAGGTCTCAGTGAGGCCCCAGGTAGGTCCTGGGGATGGCCCAGGTCAACCTCTGTCCCTGGAAGTTCAAGGATCTCCCTACCGACCGATACCAGAAAATACATCCGTCAGACTCACCGTGTGGCTCCAAGGCTCTCTCAGGAAGAACAAAGGGACCCAGAAAACCTTGAGCCGCCAGCTGAGGGACCTGGGCTGGGGGACGACCAGCCCCGCGAGCCCTGAAGAGGCTGAGAGTCTGAGGGGAAGGAGCTCTGGGCCCCGGGAGGTGGGGGCCTCGGTGCACAGTCCTGCTCAGGCTCCAGAGAACAGGGAGGGGCAGGGACCCGCCAGGGAGGACCTGAGTCACGCGGGACCCCTCCAGGCCCCTCACCATCTCTTCTCCCCCAGTCTAGGGACCGGAAGATGGTGGGCGACGTGATCGGGGCCCAGAGCTACGCCTCCACCGCCAAGTGCCTCAACATCTCGGCCCTGATCGTGGGCCTCCTTCTGATATTTGCCGTTGTCACAGCTGTCATTATTATTTCGTCACATATAAGCGTGTATAATCTTCTGATTAATTTGGAAGTCATATATAGTTCTGGAGGACACCAGCAGCTGCCCACGGCCTGAGACTGTCGCCCCCTTCCCTGCCGTTCGTACCACACGTGCCCTCCCCTCTCCTGCCCCACCACCGCCTCACCCTGTCTGCCATTAATGCTGAATTCAATAAAGGCCCAGTATGTGAGCTGCTTGGTTTTATGTGGGGAGGGGACCTTGGCGAGAGTTCCAGGCCTGTCCAGGTGACAGAGCCCATCCCCACCCGTGCCACCTGCTGGCTGCCTTGGTTGAGGGCTGAGCATGTCCTCAGGGAAGGTCTCATTCTGAACTTCCACAGAGGTCAAGAAGGACCTGCATGAGTCCTGAAGCCCCACACCTCCCTTCCCCAGGAGCCCACCTGTACTGGACCCTGTCCTCATTCTGCCCCAGACCAGCCCCGGCCTGGGCATGGGCAGAATGCTGTCGGTCTTTCCTCTAGGGCTCACCATGGCCGGGTGGCAAGAGAAGCGTTTCTTGAGAGAGGACTGAGCCCGCCGGCCCTGGCCGGATCTCCGCTTCCTCCGAGCCTGTCCCAGGCCCCGCCCCCTGCGGCCCCCGCCCACCTCTCGTGGCTCCGCCTCCTCCAGGGTCAGCTATCTAGGCGTCACGTGACGAGTTACCCACCTACATTTTAACCAGGGTTGGTCTGACTCCCAGGATTAAAGGTGCTCAGGCGTGTGCCCTTACGAGCCCGATGGTTAGTACCAAGGACCTTCCCGCTGCCCGCTCCCACGTAATATTGCAAAGCTCGAGGTCTTGGCTTCTTCGCTTCCTGCAAGCGAGTGTCTCTCACCTAGTAGGACCCTCGTTCCAAGTCAGCGTAGTTCTCACGCGGTTTCTTCCTGGGCTCAGCGTCCTCCCGGACCGCTGCTCCGCAGGAGATGGGGAACCCGCCCTGTGTACGGGGCGCAGCCCGCGGGGTCACATGATGGGGCCCCCTACCCTGATTCAGGTCTGCTCAGACCCTTGGCCGCACCCCACCTTCAAGCAAGTGTTTCTCAGACCCAGGGATCAGATCTGTTCGCATATCTCCTCCATCAGCATTGCTCGGCCTGTCTCTCTGCTCAGAGGTGGGATCCCCTAGGGAGAGGGGGGCCCTTGTAGGACCCAGTGGCTTACGCTGTGGACTAAGCCAAGGTAATAACCTGCCAACCGCCCTCTGGAGTTTGGGTGCTGCTCTGGGGGCATTTGGGAGTGGGGTTGGGAGTATGGTAGCTACGGTCTGGGGGACAGGGAGGGGCAGGCTATGGCTTTCCAAACTGTGAATGCTTCTGTCCAGCTGGCTTGAGAGGGGTCAGCTCTGGGGAACCTTAGGTGCCCTTGAGATGAGACTTCACTTGTAAAATTCTTAATCTTAATCAGGAAGTGAAATGGGACGTCTCTGGCTGAGTTAATCTTTTTAGTAAAGGAAGCGAAGTTTTCTTCCCTCCATTCATTGGAACAAAGGCCCTCCTCCTCAAATCCCGAAAATCGCTGTGGCAAATCGTCCTCTAGCTATTGATAAGGCTCATCAGCCCATTCTTAGCAGAAAAGGTGTTAGGCCAGGCAGAGCCCTTAGAGTCAGGGGTGGGGCATGAAGCGGCGGAGGACTTTAGGCCAAAGGTCTTTCTTTCTACTCTTTAAGAAAGATGTTAACAAAGCCTGTTTCCCTTTACTCACTTAATAGGCAAATCAATAATAGAAATTTAAAATGTATGATTTAAATAACGAGTTTGTATTTTCCTGTTCCTTCTCTAGGGACTGAGGTGGCACTTCAGCAAGAAACCCAAGACTGAGAAACCTGATTGAAGCAGAAAGAGAAAGCGCTCCATGGCATCCCTGTAGGCAGGGACTATGGCCATTTTCAGCAGGAAGCAGATGCAGAAGAAGAGACCTCCTGTCCTTCAATGTCATTACCAATAATAAGGGGGTTCATGGCTCTTGGAAAAGAGCTAGGCAGTTAAGTTAGTAAGGAGGTTTCCATCTGCCGACAAAGACAATGAGGTCATCTATCCTAGAAGGGGTCCGCCCTAATCCGCTCACAATCAAGCAAGTCAGATGCATTTTTTAAACTCACACAAAGAAACCAGTAGGCAGAGAATGAGGTATCATTTTCAGCCAGTCACTCCCACCTGTGCAATGAAGACCCAACGACTTTGACTCACCTGAGCCTCGTTATACCATCATTATAATATGATGCATATGCCTGGAAGTTCATTAATATCCTTATAACAGACAGAATTCTGGAAACAAACATGCGCAGAGTACAAAATGATGAATCACGGAGACCTGTCAATCTTAGTTGTCAAGCAAGGAAGCCCGCTCGCTCCTCTAAGAAAAGGAACTGCGCACAGCAGAAAGGGATAAAAACCCTGAAGTCTCTGTCACCAGGCCTTTTGAGCCACGCGTCTCGAGCTCAGGCCTGTTTCCACGTCTGGAAGAGTACTTTTCCTTCTAATTAAACTTTTCTACTGTATTTCGATGTCTTGCTCAATTCTTTGTTCGAGACCTCCAGAGCCTGGACGACGCGCCAGGAGAGGGCCCCACTCTCGGTGACACCCTCAGTCTGGAAGCCTTGGCAGATACAGGTGCCAGCATATTGCCAGGTCAGGTCAGGAATTTTGCCTCAGCCTAAGGAGCAGGGGGACACATGGACTCTCTACAAGTGTCCTACGGAGTCTCTGACTCATGTCACCCACAGCCTTCTGGAGCTAATGAAGGCCTTAGAGGCCAACCGTGTTCTGACCCAGGGCCACCCTTCCCTAAATGAACCGTTCCAGGGCCAGAGATCAAATTCTGGCAAGGAGGGGTCCCCCAAATCCTCATTCATCTGTTGCCGCCAGCTGGTGGCCAGGAACTGGTAAGAGCAGAAGAGATGCTGCATCCGACCCCTAGGGAAGTCAGGAGGTGGCGAGGGGGTGGGCACAGGCACAGTGGCCACAGTGCAGGGACTCTCGGCAGGGCCCTGCCCAGTAAAAACACAGCCTCCTGCACAGAAATCCTTTACTGCTTCAGTATAGGCATGGGTAGGTATAAGCCCCGGGGCAAGGCTGACAGCTTGAAGGGGGGAGCAGCTGCAGGGGCCTCTGGAACTCGTTACAAATCGGAAACTTCCTGAGAAAACAATCAGAGAGCCAGTGTAGCAGTTAAAATGACAATGAGGACGAGAAGGAGGCCCACGATCAGGGCCGAGATGTTGAGGCACTTGGCGGTGGAGGCGTAGCTCTGGGCCCCGATCACGTCGCCCACCATCTTCCGGTCCCTAGACTGGGGGAGAAGAGATGGTGAGGGGCCTGGAGGGGTCGCGCGTGACTCAGGTCCTCCCTGGCGGGTCCCTGCCCCTCCCTGTTCTCTGGAGCCTG
Source organism: Eonycteris spelaea (assembly GCA_003508835.1). Lineage (NCBI taxonomy): Eukaryota > Metazoa > Chordata > Mammalia > Chiroptera > Pteropodidae > Eonycteris > Eonycteris spelaea. The sequence continues at coordinate 352,051 of PUFA01000436.1, forward strand.
AGCAGGACTGTGCACCGAGGCCCCCACCTCCCGGGGCCCAGAGCTCCTTCCCCTCAGACTCTCAGCCTCTTCAGGGCTCGCGGGGCTGGTCGTCCCCCAGCCCAGGTCCCTCAGCTGGCGGCTCAAGGTTTTCTGGGTCCCTTTGTTCTTCCTGAGAGAGCCTTGGAGCCACACGGTGAGCCTGACGGATGTAATTTCTGGTATCGGTCGGTAGGGAGATCCTTGAACTTCCAGGGACAGAGGTTGACCTGGGCCATCCCCAGGACCTACCTGGGGCCTCACTGAGACCTGCACACGCACAGAGGCCACACACACTCACACACACACACTCACACTCACACACACTCACACACACACACACTCACACACACACACACTCACAACACACACACACACACACACACTCACACACACACAACACGAGGGCGCCCTCCCCAAGGCCGTCGGGCCGGGGCCCCTCTGCGGGCCACCCGCACCTTCCGGAGAAGCCCCCACGCGCCCACCCACCTTCACGGAGTAGGCGAACGCCACGAAGCCCAGGCAGCAGGGTTGAAGAAGACGGTGTTGAACAGGGACCAGACGACGTGGTCGGGCACGACGGTCTCGCTGCGGATGTTGACCACGGTGGACGTCACGGCCCCCGAGGTCTGGGGCGCCCCAGCACGGCGATCTCGTGCTCCTCCTTGAGCCTCTCGTAGGTCGGGGGACGCCCGGGTGGGGGCCGTTGAAGAAGGGCTGGGAGCTGCAGCTCATGGTGCGGACCCGGCGGCGCGGCGCGTGCTCCGGTCCGGGGATGCCAGGAAGCGCAGTGAGCGCCCGCGCTCCTGCAGGTTTCGTTTTCTCCCGTTTCCTGGCCCTGGGTTTGGGAAGTTGAGCTTTGGCTGGGGACCAGGAGGGCGTGACAATTGTGCGAGTGTCAAGTTACACCAGGGCAGGGTCAGAGGAAGGGGAAGGCAGGCCCGGGAAGGGGCGGGGGGCACGCGTCCTGCCCCTGTCACTCAAGCCGGGCCTCATCTCCGTAAGGGGCCTCTCTCCACCTCGCTCCCTGTTGAACGTGTTTTCCGGAGAGGACGTTTAGGGTGCTGGCTCGGGCCCTTCCGGGGTTGCGCATCTTCTCGGCAGTCTCCCATGCGTGTGGGAAGCGAGCCAGGCGTGCCGGTGGGGCTGACGCGGGTGGGCTCAAGGGTGGGAGGTGTTCCCCAGCCACCTCCGGAGAAAGCGTGCTCTTCCCCGGGGACTGGCCTGAGCCCTGGAGGCAGAGGGGCAGGTGGGGCTCCTGAAGCTGGCCAGGTGTGGGCGGGTCCTGAGGCTGGTCCTGGGGCGGCCCGAGGGCGAGGGCGGAGGCGGAGGGCAGGGCCAGCACAGCTGTGCTCCCGGGGTAGTGGTGTCTGGGGCTGCAAGCCTAGGTAGGACCCTGGAACCTTCCTGACCTCTGCCCCGAGGACATGCCCGGCCCACCCCCAGGGCAGCCAGCAGGTGGCACGGGTGGGGATGGGCTCTGTCACCTGGACAGGCCTGGAACTCTCGCCAAGGCCCCTCCCCACATAAAGCCAAGCAGCTCACATACTGGGCCTTTATTGAATTCAGCATTAATGGCAGACAGGGTGAGGCGGTGGTGGGGCAGGAGAGGGGAGGGCACGTGTGGTACGAACGGCAGGGAAGGGGGCGACAGTCTCAGGCCGTGGGCAGCTGCTGGTGTCCTCCAGAACTATTTATGACTTCCAGATATCATTTTAATATCAAAAATGATATCGCCTATTGAAGATGATGACGAACGATGACTATGACAGCAACTATGACAACGAGGCCCACGATCAGGGCCGAGATGTTGAGGCACCTGGCGGTGGAGGCGTAGCTCTGGGCCCCGATCACGTCGCCCACCATCTTCCGGTCCCTAGACTGGGGGAGAAGAGATGGTGAGGGGCCTGGAGGGGTCCCGCGTGACTCAGTTCCTCCGCTGTCTGGTCCCTGCCCCTCGGCCTGATTGGGGCCACGAGCCGATGCTCTGCCTCTCCAGGGTCTCAGGACGGGCCCTACCCGGCCCTGGCCCCTCTGCTGGCCACTCGCCGCAGCAGGGGTTGGCATCTGAGGACCTTTCCTTTTCTCTGGACCAGACTCGAGGTCTGAATGGCAAGCAGGAAGGCCGTCATCTCCCCAGCCAGGCCGGGAGGAGAAGGCTGGGGATGCGGAGACCTCGGCCGCCCTTTGGTCCTGTCAGCCCCACGGCACCCCTCACTGGGCGTGAGCCCACCCAGCACGCGGATGCAGAGACAGGCGCACGAGGGCGCCCTCCCCGAGGCCGTCGGGCCGGGGCCCCTCTGCGGGCCACCCGCACGTTCCGGAGAAGCCCCCACGCGCCCACCCACCTTCACGGAGTAGGCGAACGCCACGAAGCCCAGGCAGCAGGGGTTGCAGAAGACGGTGTTGAACAGGGACCAGACGACGTGGTCGGGCACGACGGTCTCGCTGCGGATGTCGACCACGGTGGACGTCACGGCCCCGAGGTCTGGGGTGCCCCCAGCACGGCGATCTCGTGCTCCTCGTTGATCATCTCTGGCTCTGGGGGCAGGTGTGGTCCCAGGAGCAGGTGAAGTGGGTCTCTGCAGGCGAGGCTGAGCAGTGTGGGGCCGATGTCTGGACTGTGCTCAGGGACCCACCCCGTCGGGGTTAGTTTTGATTTCTCAGAACTTTCTGTTTCCTGGTGTTTAGAAAATTGGCCATTTGGCTGGGGAGAAGGAGGGCGGAAGAAACCAAAGAGTGTCAGGTTACGTGGGTGGGCCTCTGTGGTCTAAGGGGGAGTTTCCTGTCCCCACCGCTCAAATCCTCTCTCCTCTCCTCACTGAGGGTTGTGGGCGGCCCTGGGGACGGTGCCCCAGCTGGCAGTGGGCCCTCCCTCTCCCCAGCCCAGGCCCACCTGGGCTGGCCGGGGCCTGGCTCCACAGCCCCTGTGTCTCTCCTGGCCTGGGGTCCCTCTCTCGGTGGGGTCGGGCCCCTTGTTGAGGTCAGACCCCCGTGGATTGTGTCGCCTTGCCCACGGGAGCCATCAGGCTGACTCGGGAGGGTGGGCCCGGAACCAGGATGCCGGGCGCTCGTGGCACGAGGAGGCCCCTGTGGCGGGCGTGTGGCAGCCTGTGCCACAAGGGCCAGAGACTTGAGGGGCAGGAGTGAGGGTGCCCCGCTGGGCCTGGGGGTGGGGGACCATGCCGACCGGGTGCTCAGCACGGCCACCCCGTGGGGCTTCGGGACTGCTGCCCAGCGGGACTTCCTGCGTGACCCGCTCCCCAGGTGGGGGTGGGGGCTGGGGGCACAAGCTTCTCTCTCCTGGGCCTGAGTTCTGCCCCAGAGGGCACACGTGGAGGCCTGGCACAGCGACCTGGCATCGCTTCTGGTCGTCAGGGGACGGGGGGAGACTTTGCGACGGCCCCTTTGGGGAGGGGACAGTGTCCCAGCTCTCGATGACCAGCTGCCCGAAGGCGGCCGGCGGTCACTGCTGCCGTCGCCGAGGACATCTGGCTCGCCCGACGGCGGCCGCGTGGCGTCTACGTCCTTGGGCCCGGGCCCCTCCCGGGTGCCCGTCACCGAGTTCTCTTCTGCTTCAGGGACCTGGAGGTGGATGTCTCCGTGGGACTTGGCCTGGTCCTCGCACGGCGGTGGAGCCGGGTCCCGGTGACTCCTGGGGCGTGGCCAGGACAGGACATGGGTCTCCGGGGTGGCTTGTTACCGGCCTCACCCAGCCGGCCCTGACTGATGCCCCTTCCTGGCGGTGGTCACCCGTGGGCCTTCAGCGTAGTGCCCACTACTGGAGGCGCCGCCCGGCCGGGGTGTCACGAGTTCCCAGGCCTGTGGCCGGCCGAATCCTGGCGCCCCGAGAAACACGGTCCCCGACGGGTTGCCCTGTCCCGGCGTTCCACCTGTGGAGGCCGACGGACGCAGTTTGTTGTTGTTGGGCGCTCTGAACCTCCCCTCACCGTGAACTTCAACAAACAGGCAGCAAAGTGCATGACGCGAAGCTGCCGCCCGCGACGCACGCGAAGGCGGACTCCCGCCAGGCGCTGCCCGAGTGAGGACGCTGCGCGCGCCGTCGGCCGGCCTCCCCCGTGGGGGCGGGGGCCGCGTGGGACCCCCAGAGCGGAGCGCAGTCACAGCTGGAGACCGGGCTTCGCTTTGCTGGTCAGGGCTTTGCTGGTCAGGGCAGCGGAGACGGGGCGAGCCGCCCCTCCCCCAGGGGATCAGCCGTGAGCCGCCCTCGGGTGGAGCTGAAGTCCTTTCCTCAGATTTCCGCCTTGCGTCCTGTCCCCAGGGTTTCTCCGTTCCCCTGGGGAATTTTGGCACAGCTCGAGGTGTCCTGGCCGCCAGAGAGGCCTTGGCCCGGAGCCTGCGCTTCCGCTGGCCGTGGCCCTCGTTGGGCCCTGTCCATGGACCGGGCCGGACGGTTTTCCGCGCGGTGGTAGCTATGTGCGCCCCACGGCCCGCCCAGGGGGCCCCGGTGCTCACGCTGGCTGCGGCTCGCGTGACAGCCAGGCCAGGAGGGCTGGGGCGCCGTCCCTGGGTTTTCGCCCGCCTGTCCGCGATGACCCGTTAGGTGGCAGCAGCCGTCGACGGCCACAAGGAGGCCGCCCAGTCAGCCGTCGCAGGACCTCGGGGGTGCCCGGCGACCAGCCCCGGTGTGGCCCCGAGAGTCCGAGCCCTCGGGAGCCCCGGCTGCGCTGGGCCAGACTCACGCCCACCCCGCCAGCATTTCCGCTCACGTCCCTGCTGCGCTGGAGTCCGTCAGCCGCGGGCCGGCCCTCGGCCTCCCCTGGTCTCCCGATCTCAGAGCGCTGGAACGTGTCCCCGTGGTACTGCCCGGTCCGGACGAGGTTGTGTCTGGGGCGCGGGTCCCGCAGAAGAGACGTGGGGCCCTTCCCGGTGCCCCCACCCGGAGCTCGCGGCCCGGACGCGTCCCGGCCGCCTGTGTCGCCCGCGGGCAGGACTCAGGGGCTGCCTGCTGGGCGCCTCCGTGTAAAGCCGCTCTCTCCTTTGTGGGCGACTGACACGCTGGGGGCCGCGCTCAGGCCGTGCAGACCGCGTTTCTCCCCAACGTCGAGCCACCGCTCTGGCGCCCATGGGTGGGCCCCGTCTACGACCGTCGTCACCGTGACGCCTGCCAGGCGGCGACCTTCTGTCCCCTCTTTCCTTCTCCACGGGTCCGCGGAGGTGCTGCGCGAGGACCCGCTGTCCGTCCCGACCCGCGCTCAGGTGCCGATCGGGCCCCCAGGCCCGGGTGGTGAGTTCTGGGGAGTGATGGCATCCTGGCCCGTGTCCTCAGTCTCTCCTTTGTCCCGGGCACCCCCGACCTCTCTCCCGAGCCCTGGGACTCTGCCTGGAAGCACTCTGAGAAGCGGAGAGACCCGCGTGCTGAGTCGTGAGCGTGGACCTGGGGATGGGAAGCCCGGGCTGACCCTGTGGGGCGGCTCACCCAGGTGGTTGCGGTGGGACGGGGCGAGCTGGCCCCGCAGGAGAGGAGAGAGGGTCCTTTGGCAGCGAGTTTAGAGAGAAATCAACACACAGGCCGAACGGAGAGTCAAAGGCAAGTTTATTGAAAATGGGGTACCACTCCCGCGAGTGTGGTGCCCTCTCAGAGGCCCAGCGCGAGAGAGCCTAAGAGAGGAGGACAGCGAGGGCGTGTAGAGTAGGAGAGAGGGACAGCGGGGAGGACCCCAGTGTCCGGGGAATTCGGCTTACGAGCCATTCTTGGTTTCTGGGGATCGCAGCTTGTGGACTCTGTGTACCTGCTTCCCCTTGATGGCGGGGACGGTCACACAGTGTGCCGGTGCATCGCAGGCACCGTGGGGTGCGAGCCGGGCCCCCGCTGGTCCCAGCCCTTCGTCCCTCTGTCCCTCCACAGTCTGTGCCCGCTCTCAGCTGCAGGGAGGGAGCGGGTTTCCTCGTGTGGGGCTGCCACTCCCAGACGCTGTGCCTCCTGTCTCCCCTTCGCCAGTGTCGGGAATGGGGTGCTAGCGATCCCCGAGGGACACCACCCTTTGCTCTGCAGGTGTCCGCCTGGACCGGCTGGGCTGGGGGGCGACCAGCGCCTTGCAGTCTGAGTGTAGCTGATTTGGCATTTGCATCTCTGGCCTCCTCCCTGCACCTGTAGGAAGCTGGGCCTCCTTAAAGGGGAAGCTGGGCTGCTGACTGCACCCTGGAGGCTGATGGACCCCAGTCCCTAGAGGGGAAAACTGAGTGGAGGGCACTGACTGGGGCCGCCCCGCCCCCTCTGCCCTCCCTTCCCAGGCTCAGCGGGGCGGGGCCACAGAGACCTGGAGAAAGATTGAGAAACAAAAACCGGTTTTGATCCTTAAAGGAAAGCTGCACTGTGGGCCCTTATCCCTGACTCATCGCAGACGTAACTGCCAGGAACCAGCAAAATGCCAGTGTCCGGTCCCTGTCTGGGCAGGTCCCCAGGGCGAGAATCCGTCCCACATCTCAAGCTAGGCCTGCTTCGGGCCAGTCTGGGCTGAAATCCTGTGGCACTTCATCAAAACACCAGCCGACCTCTGCTTTTCCGGCCGAGATCTGTTTTTCCTCCTCCTTGAAACTGCCTCCCTCCCTGGTACCTGAGTGTTTGTGGACCTGAACTTCGGAATCTCAGTTCGCGGAGGGAAGGGTTGCCGGGGATGCTTCTGCTCCAACGCCAGTGTCTCTGTGCTGTCCTCCCATCCAGAGTGTCACTTCTGTTAGGCTGCGCCGGACACGGGGCTGCGGGAGGTGGGCCGGAGAACAGCGTGCCGTCCACGTCCCGAGCACTGCCCCTGTCCATGGCGGGGTGAGAAGGCAGCGCAAGCTGTCCCCCCACCCCCCCCCAGGACACGCGGACTGGCCCCAGCTCCACACTTTTGGCTGGGGCCTCCCTTTCCTGATGGTGGCTCCCTAGCAGGGGCCAGGGGGCCTGGCCAGAGCCCAGCATCTGGTGTCCGAGCCCAGAGAACAAAGGCGGGCGGGGCTGCTGGAGGCCTGGAAGGGCCCTGTTTGCTTCTCTGGACAATTCAGATGCTCTGAGGGACTTCACCCACCGGGCTAGCTGACGGCTAGCTGACGGCTAGCTGACGGCTAGCTGACGAGTGAGCCTGCGCAGTTTCAGAAGACAGACCCGGGGTCGGGGTCAAGGACAGTGCCAGGTATCCCCCACAGGGGTCCGGAGAGGCCCAGAGGACACCTGCTGAGAGCGTGGCCCGGGCCCAGGGCCCTGGCTCTTCCCTACCGGCCTGACCTTCGCCCCGAGGAAGACGCTGCGGTGACTGCAGTGCACAGTCGTCCCGTCTCCATCTTCTGGGGCTCGCCGCCAGGAAGGAGGACAGTTTGGAGGGGGAGTGCAGGCGGCCGGCAGTGTCTCCGGGCTCCTCCTCTCCAGCTGGCCCTGCTCTAGAGGGTCCGGGACGCCCCCCACTCCTTCCCAGTGCTCACTCACAGGCAGGTCTGAGGGCCGACCTGCCTCTGTCCCCTCCTGCAGGCTCTAGGGCTGGCGGGTCCAGGGCAGGTTTGCAGAAGGCGCATTGCGGCTGGGGAGGTTGGAGGGCGGTGGCCCAAGGCTCAGACCCAAAGGGAATGTCCCTGTGGCCGCTCTTCTGAGTTGGGTTCTGCCCGGCAGGGGTCACAGGCTTCAGCAGAGGACACGTTCCCTCTCTCTGCACCCCCCCCCCAGGCTGTTTCTCAGGAGGATATCAGTGCCCAGTGGCCGTGGGGGAGGAGCACACCACAATCCCATCCACTGCCTCGCTCGGGTTGTCACTGTTGCATTCGGGTTAAGTTCTGCTGGTTGGAGGGCGCACCTGGCCCCTGGGGCCAGGCCCCTCCAAATCTGGGTGTAGCCCGGGCACTTCTGGCCGCGGACCCAACCCGCACACATCACTTCGGGGAAGCGGAGGAAAAACATCTCCCGCGGGAAGGCGGGGAGCGTCGGATGTGGCAACCGAGTCCCTAACCCCAGTCTCCGAGGCCAGCCGTCCCGCCCTTTCCGCTCCACTAGGCCCCTTGGGCGTCCAGTCCCGCCCCACCCCCGCTCCCCCCGGGCCCCGCCCCGGCTCATTCCGAGTGCCAACCCCCATGTCCCCTCGCCGCTCCCCGCGCTCCCCCTCGATGCTCCGCCGCTCCCGCGGCCCGGAGCCCTGCAGCGCCGCCAGGCACGCGGGCTCCCTGGGGCCCTCTGGACAATCACGACGCGGCCGCGGCACGGGGTCCGGCCTCCCTGGCGCCCCCTCCCACTCAGGCACACGGGCGGCTCGGAACCCCTCGGCCGCCCGCCGAGTGTGGGCCGTCGCCCCGGGAGGGCGCCCGCACTTCGGGAGGCGAGGCCCGGGCCGCTCCCGCCACGCGTGGGCCTGCGCCGCCACCTGGTGGCCGCCCCGGCACAGGGCGACGGCAGGAAGTGGCGCGGCGGGGAGCGGCAAAGAGAGGAGGGTGAGGACGAGAAGGGCGCCGCCCCGGAGGGGCGGGAGGAGCGGTCGCCGGATCCCCGCCCTCGGTCCCCCGATCCCCAGGACAGAGACGGACGTTACACCCCACGGGACCCCACTTCTAAGCTTGGTCTGTCCCCCTCGCATTTCCGATGAGAACGAAGCCCAAATGAGGACGCGCTTTAGCTCGGGGCTCTCGGGTTCAGCTGCGGCGGGTGGCAGCGCGCACCTGGCGACGCCCCGCAGAGATGGGGGCGGCCCGCGGGGCTGCGTGAGCCCCCGCCGGCGTGCGGTGCGAGGGCGGCCGCGTAGCCCCGGGGAGTCGGCCCGCGCTGCTGACCGGGCCCCGGGTCTCTGCTCGGTGGGCAGAGCGCCCTGCAGGGGCGCTGGGGGCCGAGGAAAACCGCGCAGCTCGCAACCCCAGCCATCCGCGCCCCCGCGCGAGGACGTGACGTAAAACCGCCCCCTCCCCAGCGTGGACACACCGGGCAGGACCACCGGGCCCTGTCCTCAGGGAGCGTCAAGTGCAGCGCGGAGAGACCGACACGAACCCGGATAGGAAGCAGGACCACGTGGGGATCCGCCCCGGAGGACGCGCAGGGCGCATCGCCGTGGTCACGGGGTAGCGCCAGGCGGCCTCCCGGAGGGGGCGGAGGGGTCCACCCAGCGCTGAGGCCCCAGGGAAGAGGCTGGAGGGCATTCTGGCAGGAGGAGACGTGCACAGACCCTGGGCTGAGGAGGAGCCGGAGCCCCTCCGGAGGAGGGAAGCGGGAGGGGGCGAGGAGGGGAGCGGACCGCGACCGGATCTGGGCACGAGGCAGGGCCGCCCTGGGGGCCAGTGCGTGTGGACCTCGGACGCAGGGCACGGGCCGCTCCGGCCATTCCGGGATGCCGACGGTGAGCTGGCCCCGCTCTCAGGCGCCGGGAGGGCCCAGCCAGACTCAGGGGCACAGCGCTCGGCCTCACCTGGCAGCAGCAGGTCCCTGGCCCGCGTCCCAGGCTACACGCGCGAAGGGTCACGTCACAGCCCAGGGACCCAGGGTCTTGGGGCCAGCAGCAGACTGCCAGTCCCTCCCCCTGGGAGATGTCGGTTGTGGTAGTGCGGATCCAGGTGGCCACACAGCCCTGGACAGTAGGCCCTGCCATCTGGCCACTCAGCAAGGACGTGCAGGACGTGGCAGACACACGGGGCCTGCGGCCACAGCCAGCCTCCACAACCCTCCCCTTGCCTGAACCGAAATGGTCTGGGAGTGGGCCACCCTGCCCCAGGTCCGCCGTGCCGACAGGGCCCGGGACCACACCTGTTCCTTCTGTCCCACACGGGCTCGATCAGGGCGAGGTGGCCCGCGGTCCTGACCTCTGCCCGCCCCCGGGTCCTGACTCGGACCCTACGAGTCCCAAGGTGGCCCCTCTGATGGCCCGTAGGCTCCTTTCTGAGGGCCTGGCGGTGGCAATAACCCAGCACAGCAGGAGGTGCTGCTCCCCACTCAGCCCGGACACGCGCCCGGACGTCTGCGTCCCTCGTGACCCACGCCGAACTAGGCTGGCACCTCCCACCTCGGCCGTGCCGTCTCACCCGCCCGGTCCATGGGGTCCTGACCGCTGTCCCCGGCCTGGACATCCAGGCTGGGAGACAGTCCTCGCCCTGCCCCCGGAGCCAGGAGTCTGTCGGCCACCGGGTCACTCTGGGCGTCCAACGAGAGGATGTGGTTGGGGCGTGGGGGCCGCGGCCATCGTCAGAGGCAATGGTGGCCCGCGGGCAGCCCGCCCCCCAAGGGAAGGCGTCAGGGCCCACAGCTGAACACGTGACCCCGCGCTGACCGCGGCCTGGCTCCCAGGAGCGCTGGCCTCCCCGGCCGTGTCAGCCACGTCTCCGCGCAGCCCGGCCTCGACCGCCTCACGCGGCGCCTCCGTGAGCCACCGGGGCGTGAACCTCACATGAGTCCCAGGAGGAGATGTGAGGAGAATTTAGAGGAGTGGAAATGCAAACCCAGCTTGCCCCAGCGCGTGGGCCTCCTGCTCAGAGGGCGCCTGTGGTGTGGCGTGTGTTGGGGTGGACCCACCGGGGATCCATAACCCAAACTTCCGCCTTAGGGCTCGCAGAGAACGAGGCGACGTAAGCCTGAAGCCATGGGAAGGACACAGATAATAGCGACTGGGACAGAGACCTATGAAATCGAACTCAGGAAATCATCGGAAAACCTCCCTGAGCCAAAAGCTGCTTGTCTGGGGAGGAGAAGGTCAGCAAGACTGGTCAGCCTCTAGTCAGCCTGAGCAGAAATAAAGAGGGAACCAGAGATCACTGCAGGGAGCCCTGAAAGAGAGCCAGGGGCAGCAAGGCGTGACGAAGGACGCTGGACGGCCCTACGCCCACCAATTCGATGATAGGACCAACGGACCAGTTCCTTGAATGACATCATCGATCGGATCTCACACAAGGGGAAAGAGGCCAGCTAAGTGGGCCTATATGTACTGGAGAAGTTGGGGCAATAATCAGTGATCTCCCGAACAGGAAAGCACCGGCCCAGGCGTTTCCCCTGGCGAAGTGTACTGAACGTCTAGGAAGAAATGATATTCCTTCTCTACAGTGTCTCCTGGAAAAAAGAAGAGAGAGAACGCTTCTCACCCTGTGTTGAGACCTGCTGCGGCTGGTCAGGGTGGCCCTGGGTCCGAAGCCCTGGGCAGAGCTACTCCCCTTGCAGAAAAGTCCAGTGTTGTGACGGAATAACCAGACTCCACCTGAGTGCTTTGACATTAGAGGCAGTTGACTTGTCGGCGGCTGTCCTTCCAAAGGAGCAGCCTTGACCCATTTCAGGTCCACAGTTTTATACCCAAAAAACATTAACATTCATCACTATATCCAATCACAATGGATCTATACATCATCTACTCATTACCCGTCACCAATGGTGGTCTGATATGATGCGTAGGCGGGGCACAGAAGCAGAAAGCGGAACGTTAAAAGGTGAAATTCCCAAACCATGTTTCATATAAATTACACCTACTCTTTCTTGTCGGAACAGAGTTAAACAACAGCCTACCGATGTAATCACCAGGTATTTAATCAGGAAATGTGGCTGCTGTGTCGGTTGGCATAGAGGCTTCTAGTCTTAACCCCTTCTTTCATCTTTCTAGGGACACATCATCACACAGGAGGGAGCCCGGGGGATCTGAGGGGAGCACCCACAGCTGGTGGTGATGCTGCTGCCCACAGGTCCCTTGTGACAACCTCTTCTCTGTAAAAATTAAAAGTTAAAATTGAAAATTTTAAGACAAAGTCAACGGGTCCATAATCTGAGTAATGATGAGCTCAGCTGCTTTCCCCAGACCCGGGGGGAGCCAGGCAGGGACGGAGCGGGGCCACGCGGCGTCCGCCCAGGACAGGGCCGCTGTGTTTTCAGGCGCTCACTCATTTGCTGGACACTCCTCCTGCGCACCCCTTCACCAGCTCGCAAAACGCAGTGGGAAAAACTTCTAAGATTAAAAACTCCCCCAGAGAGGAGGGGCTGGCGCCGGGCCAGGCGGGGACAGGTGCTTTCCCCTCCAGCCCGGCAGAGCAGAGGGACAGTCTCTGGGAAGCCATGGCGTCGACTCAGGGACGGCACAACCTGCGTGTTCGATCTGGAACGTTCCACTCCCGTCTTGAGTGCGTTGCTGCTCGGGCCCACCCGAAGCTCTGACCTGGCGGGTCTGACAGAACCGGCCATGGTGGGCGGTTCTGCTGCCAGGCTACCTGGTGGCCCACGTCCATCTTTGGAGATAGGAAGGACGGGCCTCCGGCTGACCAGGGGACACACGCCCCAGCCCCAAGGCCAGGTGCATGTGCCCGCTGGGGCGAAGTCTCAGAGGTGTGGCGGGGCCAGCGCACCTCGCCTGCTAGGCTGTGGGGGTGGCGCTAATTTCTGATGCATGCCGGGGACCGGGGACCGGATGTCACTCTGATCTCCGCCAGGCGGGGGCTGGTGGAAGGGAGCCATTCCAGCCATCTGCACCTGGCCGGCCCGCCCAGAAGGCCAGCCACCGCCCATGGGGCCGTGCCCTCAGCCCGCCCCCACAGCAGCCAGGGAGAGGACCTGCGCGCTGGACTGAGAGTGAGGCTCCACGTGTCCTCACGCAGACGACTGCTTTCTGCTTTTTTGTCACCTGTCATTTTTTTGGTCATTCTTTCCTCCCATTTGGTTTTCACACTTTGACCTGGCGTGTACTTTCACTGATACGCACAAGTCTCAGCTGTCAATGTGCAAAAGTGTCAGCACCCACACGGCCCACGCGCTTGTCCGGACGTGGAATAGCAGTGTGGGCGCGGGAGACTCGACCTGTCCGTCACCAGGAGTGTGCGTGCCAGTCGTGACACAAAGCCACGATTACCACTGAGAAAAATGGAGGGAAGGGAATTTCGAAAGCCCCTCACACACACCCAAAAGCGGCAAATAAACCAGCACAAACAATCAGTCGACATGTTCAGACTCTGCAGAGTATGAAACGGCAGAAATCCGAGGAATGACAGTGGAACCCTTGGCCGGGGCTCGCGCTGGGCCGGAGGGAGACTGGCAGGCCCCGCATAGGCGGGGCCTGGGCTGGGGAGAGGGGGGCCCCCACAAGCCCTCAGTGATGTGAGAGCGGATTTGAGCGATGGGGACAGGAAACTCGCCCTTAGACCACAGCCCCTCCCCCACGTAACCTGACACTCATTGGTATATTCCACCCTCCTTGTCCCCAGCCAAATCACTTTCAAAACCCTGGGAAACAGGAAGTTCTGAGAAGTCAAAACCAACCCCGACGGGAAGGGGCCCTGAGCACCTTCAGGGCATCGGCCTCTGTTGTGGTGCGATCAAATCTAAGACCCATGGAGCCAATTGAGATGAATTGTGAGCCTTTATTAGCTGGCGACTGACTCTCCACCAGGTAGGGTCAGAGAATCAGCCCCGAGCTTTCAGAGGAGGCAGCTTATAAAGCCTAAAACGACGTCCTGTTGGACCTTTGTACAAGCAAGCAGGCAAGCAGATTAAAAAAACTTAAGTTGGCCCTTAGCGTCTGCTCAGGCATCTGCTACAGGGGGATTTCTGCATCTGAGAACAAACAGGATTTAGTAGGCGGTTTTGTTTTCCACATCCTGGCAACTCTCAGCGCTTTTTCTGAGGACTGGTGCCTAAAGATATGATTTCCCTGTCGCTGGCTTACTGGAAAAATTTCCACCCTTACATTCCCCACTGGTTTTTAAGAGGAATTCAAATCACTGATTCTTCAGCCTGGAGTGACTGGTAGTTTGTTCTGAGGACCTTGAGTTTTACTGCCCGAACCCACTTTCTGACATAGGCAGTTATCCAATTAATTACACAGGGGCCAAATAGCAACCCCAGAAATGCCAGTATCAGGGGTCCTGCGATGGTTAACCAAGGGGATCCGTTCAACAGGTTCTCATGCCAAGACCCTGTCTGCTGACATCGCTCTTCTCTGTCACGGAGTCTCTGTCTGACTAAGGCTAAACTACCTCTGATGTGATATCTGAATGGTTGTCATAGAAGCAGCAGGTCTCACCTAGAGCCATGCAGAGACCTCTTTGTTTTAGGAACAGTAGGTCTAATCTTCTATTCTGTAGAACAACTTCAGCTAAGGAGTTTGCTGAAGTTTTTAAGTGAGATATTGAGTTTCAAGATCCTGTAAGTCTTTGTCTACTCGTTCACTGAGGGTGCTGCAGTTAGAATCTCCAGTGACCAGGGCTGCGGTCCTGACTGCTCATGATCTGGCTATGCCTACACCTGCCAGCAAGGGGGCTAGGATAGGGGCTGCTCTCTTAGCTCGGCGATCTATCTACAGAAAATGTTCCCCCCAGCCCCTCGCTAGAGTAAAAACATACTGGCGGAACAACGTGGACTAATACACAAAGTCCTCTGGGACCCTGTGACCAGTAGCCAGTATTGATACAAGGAGTGAGTCCGGGATTACATGCACGCCAAGTCTCTTGGGGGGCGACTAGGTAGTCATGGGAAGGAGTAGTTAGGAGGGTAGTGAGAAGCGGGCCCCTGCTCCCGTCCCGCCGAACGTGCCCCTTCCTACAGTGTTCGGTCCCCCCCCCTCCCGTGGGGAGAACTGTCCCTTGTATGGCTGGTTCTGGTACTGCCCAAGGATGTCACATAATAAGTCTAGGTGATATGTTGGTTGTCCTGTAGCAATGATGATGGAAATGGGGACACCAGTTTCTGACCTAGTAAGCTCCCAGTTAACTGGCACAGGCTGATGGGGGTTACTGGGGTTACAATCAGAGGAGTGAAGGGGACGGATAGAATTCAGGGGGCCCAGACTGGACCCGTAAGAGTCTTATCTGTAATGAGTCCTCCGTCCGGCGCAGGGTCCGTCGTTCTGATGCCTGAGGAGGACGGGCCGCCAGAATCCCAGTGTGGTGGATCCAGTGGCAGCGTCCTGCTACCTCAACAGAGGTGGGGGTGGTCAAGATGACAGGAAAAGGTCTGTCCCAGCGAGGCTCAAGTGAGGCAGGTTGTATTTTCTTCACCCCATATCCAGTCGCCTGGAGAGTAGTCGTGTGGCTGGACTAGGGGCCGAGCCGGGGCTCTGGCTGCAGAAACTGACTGGTGGGTCTCTTGCCGCACCAGGTGGAGAGCCTGTAAGGACTTAAGAAGGGAGAAGTTATGGATTTCTGTAAGCCGAGCTTCCCCTAACTCGGGGTGAAGTGGAGGGGGTCTTCCAAACATGATTTTATAGGGTGTGATTCCCTTACAGTAGGGGGTGCACCGTGCCCTTGATAGCGCGAAGGGAAGGAGGCTCACCCAGTTTTTGCCAGTTTCCAGCTTAAACTTAGTCAAAGTTTCCTTTAAGGTCCTATTCATCCTCTCTACCTATGTTGAGCTCTGAGGTCTGTAAATACAATGTAGCTTCCAATTAATCCCTAGAACCTTGGCTAAAGATTGGCTGGTCTAGGCGATAAACACCTGGCCATTGTCAGACCCTAGTGCTATGGGCAGGCCAAATCGAGGTACTGTCGGGAGCCATTATGAGACACTGAAGAAGTCACTAGCTGATAGCCGAGAAGCTGCTGCTGGGTTTGCTGAAACAATGGTTCTAGGAAGCAGGGTGTTGAGTCAAACATTACTGACCCTGGAGGGGAGGTTTGCCTCCTAAAGAATTCCTTTTAAGATAATGGAATATTTTACAGCCCAGATAAGAAGGATGTTTGTACCCTGAGGGAAAGATGTTTAAGAACTTGTGTAAATCTCAGCATTCCAATAGTATGTATGTTGTGCTTTGTTATTGTATTCAAAAAGATATATAAAGGCTATGCTAAATAAACTCCAGGCTGCAGCATTGACTGGATGCCCTCCCTAAAGATCTTCTCTGTCTTCTTTTTTCTTAGGCTTCACCCCCCCTCTTTTAGGTGCTGCTCGATCTCAGCCGGCTGGCTCCGGCAAGGTACTATCTCTGAAACTAACTTCTTCGCTACTACCTGAGCTGTCTCCTGTTTTGCAGGGAAGGCTTCAGGCCATCCTGGATAGGTATCTATGAACACAAGTAGATACTTGAACCCATAGGCTCCCGGGCTGACTTCGGTAAAGTCCAACTCTCAAAGTTCCCCTGGTGCCTGTCCACGAAGCCGTACACTTTGTTGGATTTCCTTTGGTGGTCCTTGGTTGACCTATGCGCAGGGATGGCACCGTGATGAGACCCATTTGGCAGTCTGCTGTAATTTAGGGATGTAGTAGTCCCTTTTCAAGAGTTCAGTTAACTTTGTTCCCCCTAAATGAGTACCTTGATGTATCTATAAAATGAGGTCCTGGCCTAGGGCCTCTGGAATGAAGATGTGGCCATCCGGGAGCTCTACCCACCTGCAGGACTTCTCCTTTCCTCTGAGCTTGCTGGGAAGTTCCGCTTCTTCTTGGGTGTATATGGGGGAGTCTCTCAACACCCTTGGTGGTAGGGCCAGCAAGACATCAATGGGCCCCACTGGTTTTCTGGCAGCCTCCTTGGCCGTTGGGACTGCGAAGGCATTGTCCCTGGGTGCTTCAGAGCCCGGGTTTTGGTGCTTGGGGCAGTGGATGATTGCTACTTTCTTTGGTAACCAAATTGCTTTAAGGAGGGCCAGAATTTCCTTCCTGTTCTTAATTTCTTTTCCCACCAAAGTCAATAGGCCCTGTTCCTTGTATAGGGCCCCATGCACGTGAGCCGTAGCGAAAGCAGACCTGCTCTCGGTGTATATATTCACACTCTTCTCCTTCCCCACCGTAGAGCCTGAGTCACTGCTATTAATTCAGCTCGTTGGGCCGAAGTCCCGTGACTTAGAGCCTGTGCCCAAATGACAGTCTCAGTAGTTACTACAGCAGCCCCGGCGTACCTGACTCCTTCTGAAACAAAACTGCTTCCATCCGTAAACAGAGTAGCATCTGGATTCAACCGGGGGTTGTCTGTCAGGTCCAGTCGGGTGCAGGTGACGTTCTCCAAAACGTCGAGACAGTCATGTAAGGGCTGGCAGGAGTCGTCATCAGGCAGCAGGGTGGCCGGGTTGAGAGTGGTGGTTTTCAGAAGCTGAATGTGAGGCGGGTTAAGGAGCAGGACCTGGTACTGCGTGATCCGCACACTGGAGATCCCGCGATCTGGCGGGCCGCGGAGCAGTGATTCTGCAGCGTGCGGGGCAGCGGTCTGGAGGGTCTGTCCTCATGTCAGCTTCAGGGCTTCCTTGGAGAGGACGGCGGTGGCAGTGATCGCCCTTAAGCAGTTAGGCCATCCAGCCGCTGCACAGCGTAATCGCTTTGAGAGGGGAGATACTGGCCGTTTCCATGGGCCAAGGTTCAGGGTCAGAACTCCTTTTGTGATTCCCCGCACCTCCATGACAGAGCCGAAAAGGCTTCTCCAAACCGGGCAGAGCCGGTGCGGGGGCCGTGGTCAGGGCTGTCTCTGGGGCCTCAAACGCCTTTCTTCCCTCCTCTCCCCAGGTAAGATTTCTCCTTTCCCTCCAGGGCTGGTGTACAGCAGCCTGGCTATTTCTGCAAACCCAGGGACCCAGAGCGGGCAGTAATCCATGGCCCCAAGGAACTCTCGTACCTGTCGCTTGGTCCGAGGCTGGGGTATCCTCTGGATGGCTTTGATCCGGCGGGAGGACAGGGTCCTTTTCCCTTTCTGTAGGTCGTAGCCTAGATAGGCTGCCTGGGGGTGCAGAGTTGAGCCTTCTTAGCTAACACAGGATACCCATTCTTATCTAGCCCTAGGAGCAAATCCTCAGTTGCCTGTTTACAGTCAAGTTCGGTCTTAGCCGCCAGGAGGAGATCATCTACACACTGTAGAAGAACTGCCTCTGGATGCCTCTGGCGATACTTGACTAAACCTTTGCTGAGAGCTTCATCGAGCAAGGTGGGAGAGTTCTTAAAACCCTGTGGCAACCGAGTCCAAGTCAACTGTCCCAAATAATACTTGTGTGGGTCTTCCCATTCAAAGGCAAAGATTGGTCGGCTAGCTTTGGCAAGTGGCAGGGTGAAGAAAGCACCTTTCAGATCTAGGACGGTGTACACCTGGTGGCTCGGGGGCGACAGACTGAGCAGGGCGTAAGCGTTGGGGACCGTTGGGTGTGTGGTCTTGACCCTTTTGTTAACCTCTCTCGGGTCTGGTACGGGTCGAAAGTCATTGGTGCCTGGTTTCTGCACTGGTAGCAGTGGGGTATTCCAGGGTGAATGACAGGGAACCAGAACCCCAGCCCCCATCAGCCTCCGAGTGTGCACAGTGATGCCCACCTGGGCTTTCTGACTCACAGGATACTGGCGCACCCGGAAGGGAGTTGCCGAGCTGGACAGAGTCACGATTATGGGAGGATGGTGCACGGCCAAACCGGGGGAATTCGTCTCAGCCCAGACACCAGGAATCCTTTGTTGGAATTCAGTCAATAGGGGGTTTTCAGGTAGACCTGTTATAGGTTCTTCGAGTAAAAGATATTCTTCTGACTACGGGCAAGTAAGCAAAATGGTGGCTGGGCCAGGATTAACAGTCAGTTCAGTATGACCTTCCTTAAAAGAAATTGTTGCTCGTAGCTTCTGGAGTAAGTCCCTTCCCAAGAGAGGGTAAGGGCATTCTGACATGACAAGGAAAGAGTGTGAAATGGTCCCTTTTCCTAAGTCTGTTATCCTGGCCCGGGTCCAAGGGTAAGATTTCCCTTGGCCAGTTGCCCCTGTATAAGTGTCCTCTCTCTTGAAGGGGGCCCTGGGCACTTTGCAAAGCAGAATATGTGGCTCCTGTATCTACAAGAAAACTTAAGGGTTTGCCCCTGACTTTCAAGGTTACCCTGGGCTCCCGGGGGCTCATAAGGTAAGAGCCCTGACTGCCTCATTCTGCATCTTCAAAAAGGACGAAGGGGGCTTTCTTTTCAGATTTTTGCCTTCAAACCCTTCTGTCTTTTGCAGCTTCCTCCTAATATCTGGGGCCGACTGACTAACAAAAGCCAGATTAATGGCTCGCCTATGGTTTGGGTCCTCTGGGTCAATGGGGGTGAACAACCGGTATGACTCAAAGAGCCTTCCAAAAATGCCACCGGCGACTCATCCTTGGTTTGGATGACTTCGCTTACCTTAGAGAGAGTAGTAGGTCTTCTGGGGACAGACCGGAGGTCCTGGAGCAGAAGCTGGCGATACCGTTTGAGAGCCTCCTTACCTTGTTCGGTGTTGGGGTCCCAGGGTGGACGGGTGTTCAGGAGGGGATGATGGACGTGGATAGGATCACCGGTGGGCCGCCCATTCGGCTCTAACACGGCTTTGGCAGCTTCTCGGAGGATTCGCTCCCGTTCCTCCGAGGGAAAAAAAGCCCTGGAGGAGCTGCTGGGAGTCATCCCAGCTCGGCTGACGAATAAAGAAAATGGTCTCCAGGAGAGAGGTTAGTCCCTGTGGTTCCTCTGAGGAAGAAGGGTTCTGACGTTTCCAGTTATACAGAGAGGCCTCTGAGGTTCAGTCCCTGCAGGGGGTAGGATGATTCAAGGAAGAAGCCTGACCCATGTTCATAAAAACAGGCAAGAAAAGAGAGAATCCCCACAAAAGCCAAATAAGCCAGGGCTAGGATCAGCCTCTGACCCAGAGTCTAGTCAGGTGGGGCCACGGAGGGCAGACCTAAGGAAAGAATCAAAATAAGTAAACGTACGAAGACCAAGGCAGTAGGATGGTAACAGTACATTTGACCAATCCAGACAGACAGACGCAATACAGACAGATAAGGCAAACTACAGGTAACACAAAACGCTAGCGCACCCCAAAACCTGGATACCTGAAGTCAAGTCTGACGTCTCAGACCTTGACCGAACTGGGGAAGTGTTGCTGCGTCCAGCCTTCCACGAGTTCCCCTTAGGGCCCGCCGACAGACTATCCAAGCGCAGTCTGACTCACCGGTGAAGCTGCTCCAGATGGCTCGTGCCCAGCTGTTACAGAATTGAACCTTTTGTCCACCTGCCCTCCTGGGCGAGTCCACTTGGCGTCTGGGGCTGAGGAATGTCTCTCAGTGGCTATCCCCTGGACGGGCAGGTCCTTGCCGAAGGTGGCTGGGGATGCGGGTCTTAGGAGATGTCCCCCTCTGGAGAGATCTCGCTGGGGCCTCCAAATGTTGTGGCGTGATCAAATCTAAGACCCATGGAGCCAATTGAGACGAATTGTGAGCCTTTATTAGCGGGCGACTGACTCTCCACCAGGCAAGGTCAGAGAATCAGCCCCGAGCTTTCAGGGGAGGCAGCTTATAAAGCCTAAAACTATATCCTGGTGGACTTTTGCACAAACAAGCAAGCAAACAGATTAAAAAAGCTGAAGTTGGCCCTTAGCGTCTCACTCAACGATATCTGCTACAGGGGGATTTCTATATCTTAGAACAAACAGGGCCTAGTAGGCAGTTTCCTTAACTGCATCCTGGCAGCTGTCAGCGCTTTATCTGAGGACTGGTGCCTAAAGATATGATTTCCCCGTAGCTGGCTTACTGGAAAATTTTTTACTCTTATACCCCACACTGATCAGCCTCGCCTGCAGAGACCCACTTCACCTGCTCCTGGGACCACACCTGCTCCCCAAAGCCAGAGATGGTCACCGAGGGACAAGGAGCGGCCATGCCGGGGGGAGCCACAGCCCGTGACGTCCACCGTGATCAACATCCTGCGACGAGAATGTCGTCCCCGACCACGTCGTCTGGTCCCTGTTCAACACTGTCTTCTGTAACCCCTGCTGCCTGGGCTTCGTGGCGTTCGCCTACTCCATGAAGGTGGGTGGGCGCGTGGGGGCTTCTCCGGAAAGCGCGGGTGGCCCGCAGAGGGGCCCCGGCCCGACGGCCTTGGTGAGGGTGCCGTCGTGTGTGTGTGTGTGTGTGTGTGTGTGTGTGTGCGCGCGTGTGCAGGTCACAGTGAGGCCGCATGCGGTCCTTGGGGATGGTCAGGGTCAACCTCTGTGCCCGGGACTCCAGGGATCTCCCTACCGACCGATACCAGAAATTACATTCGTCAGACTCACCGTGTGGCTCCAAGGCTCTCTCAGAAAGAGCAAAGGGACCCAAAAAACCCTGAGCTGCCAGCAGAGTAGGAGAGGGGCCAGGGCTGGGGAACAACCAGCCCCGCGAGCCCTGAAGAGGCTGAGAGTCTGAGGGGAAGGAGCTCCGGTCCCCGGAGGGGGGGCCCTCAGGGCACAGTCCTGCTCAGGCTCCAGGGAACAGGGAGGGGCAGGGACCCGCCAGCAGAGGACCAGCCAGTGGGACCCCTCCAGGCCCCTCACTATCTCTTCTCCCCCAGTCTAGGGACCGGAAGATGGTGGGTGACGTGATCGGGGCCCGGAGGTACGCCTCCACCGCCAAGTGCCTCAACATCTGGTCCATGGTCTTGGGCACCCTTGTCACCATTGGATTCATTTATCTGCTGACCATGACCGTGAACACCTACCAGATGATGTTAGAGTCCATGCTGCACCGCGGAAGCAACTAGTCAGCGGTCGGGGCGAGCGGACCCAGGCCCCACCGTCCACTGCCGGCCCTGCCCCCAGGCCCCTACTCCTTTATAGGACATCCTTGTCTACAACTGAATTCAATAAAGCGTACTTACATGTGTCAATGCTGTGACATTTCCTGGGGGGCAGACACTGCCAAGAGTCCCCAGCCTGCCCCTAAGACTGAGTCCCCCTCGCCCCCTGCCCGCCTGCTGGCAGCTCTGAGTGGGGCACGGCACTTGGACCTCACTGGTTTCTGGCCTCCTGCTGGGAGGAGCAGTGGACCAGGGCCCTGGGAGGGTTCCCTCCTTGCCCAGCGCCCGAGCCTGACACCAGGGCTCGCTGGTCCCGGCTCCCTGGGCCTCGAGGATGAGCCTCCCGACTCCCAGCTGGCTGGGAGCTGTGGTGCTGTGCAGGAGGCCCTGGGGGGCTGCGTCTGTGGTCCCCGTGGTGGAGCCCCGTGTCCCAGCCACCGGGGACCCTCAGGCACTGGGGTGAGCATTTGCCAGGGCCCAGGGTGCGCAGGGGGGGTCTCGGCCCCAAGCAGGGAGAGGGTGCTGCCGCAGGTGTTCCTGTGTATGAGGCCCCTGAGGCGTGGGAGGGAGATGCAGCTGGGGTTGACCCCATGCTCTGTGGGCCCCGTGGAGAGGCTGGAGAAGTCTGGGTGCTCACAGGCTGGTGCCGGGCAGTGAGCCCATCTCCACGTGAGCCCAGCTTTCGTAGTGCGGTGCTTATCACGTTCGCCTCCCACGTGGGCCCTGGCCTCTGGGGCCCCAGGCTCCGCTGGGTTCCAGCAGTGGGGCCAGGCGGGTCCTGCTGGCTGTGGTCTGCAGTCAGCAGCTCTTTATGCAGGTCTCAGTGTTGTGGCCACCAGCCCCCGAAAGACAGACGGACCACTGGAATTCAGTGAGTTACAGGAAACACACTCTTTATTCAGCCAGCTGGGTCTGCCAGGGGTACGCAGACCCCAAATGAAGCAGCCCCGAAATGTAGAGGTACAGGGTTTTTAAGCTCATTCTGTCTCAACACAAAGGTCTATTTTTCTTCTATTCATTACCTGTCGACCCACAGGTCGGGTGTGCAAGCGGGGATACAGAAGGAGAAAACTTGTTATTAGAATGTTATGTTCCTATAATTAAAAGCCCATGTTCCATGGCGATAGTCAAACAGTAATTTCCTGCAAGTAATAAATTTCTAGCAGTCATTTTTCAGCCACCACATTCCCCACTAGCCTTAGCAGACAGTCAAATCTTTGATTCTTCATGTGGAATTCGCTCATAGCCTCTATTCTGTAATACTAAAAGTCTAATAGAAGTAAGTCTCTTCCTTATATATGCAAACAAGAAATTAAGGAAACATGGGCCGAAAGTCAACAAGAGGAGGAGGATGATCAAAGGTCCAGCTACAGCAGATAGAAGCGTTGTTAGCCATGGTGACCAGCTGAACATCCTATGAAACCAGTTATTTGACTCCCGTCTCTGTCTTTCCCTGGCATCTAAATTTCTTTGTACTAGTCTTAAGCGCTCTCTAATTACTCCAGAGTTATTGGCACAGAAGCAACAGGGTTCACCGAGAGCCATACATAATCCATCTTGTTCTAAGAATAATAGATTTAAACCTCTTCTATTCTGAAGGACTACTTCTGCTAGTGAATCGACTTGAAGGTCTAGCCAGCTGATGGTGTCTTTGAAGGTCTCGAGGTCCTTATCTGTCTGCATTCCAATCTCCCTAAGTCATTGTCTCCCTTGATGAGGG
Organism: Eonycteris spelaea; assembly: GCA_003508835.1. Taxonomy (NCBI): domain Eukaryota; kingdom Metazoa; phylum Chordata; class Mammalia; order Chiroptera; family Pteropodidae; genus Eonycteris; species Eonycteris spelaea. The sequence continues at coordinate 375,170 of PUFA01000436.1, forward strand.
CAGTGGCGCCTAGAGCCGCGGAGCCTGCTCTTCCAAGTCCCACAAGAAGGGTAACGAAGACTGGTGCGGCCCGTTTCTGTGGCCTGTCCTGGTGGAAGAAGTGGAGTCTGCCTTCCGGCCCGTTGTGAAGGGACGCTTGGGGGGCACAAAGACACAAGGACACAAATGTTAGCCTCCCCCGAGTCAAAAAGGACGGGTGCCACACAGTGCACGTGCCCGCTGTCACCTGCCAGCCAAGCAGTGTGGAGCCTTACAGTGTTCACCCCCTGAGGTGGCTGCTTCCATAGCACAGTTACAGTTATCGAAGCAGGGGGACTGTGCCCACAGCTTGGAACCGTTCCTTGAAATCAGGCAGGTTCCTTTTCCCTGTATGTCTCCTGAGGCGAGTCGAGGAGTTTCCCATTCACAGCCTTGTGCGCTGTTGAGCTCAGTTAGGTTTAGGGGAGCTCCTACCCCCACATAGTAAGGGGGTGTTGGGCTTAGGCAGAACCAGCGATCTTGTCCTATGTCTGGGGTGGTCTCATTGAAGACCTTGTGTATTGTCGTTAGCAAAGTTATGAATGCCCCCTCTGGTTCTGCTTGTAGCTGGTTGAATGCCTGGGCTAAAGAGGAAAAAAGGAAGAAACAGAGGGTTAGACTTGCGTACGCTTGAGTCTTAGTCTTAGGGCCCGTCTTCCTGAGCTGTCCACTCTCGTGCTGCCCTCACGTGGGAGTGAGGACTCCGTGATGGGATGGCATCCACGTTAACTGCAGTGGGCGTCGTCGGGTAGACAGTGAAGGGTCCTTTCCATTTGGGTTCTAGTCCCTTGGAAGTGAACTTCCGGATCCACACAGACTCCCCAGGCTGAAACCGATGGGGAAGTCCGTCCCCTGGCGCTGCGTGGCAGCACGAACCCGGGACCAAATCCCTCTGTACACTTTGAGGGCCTGTAAAGATGCAAGTAAGACAAGGTTACACAGTTCTGCCTTTTTCTCATCTTCTATTCTAGTACTAAAGGTGGGGTTTTCCAAAGAAAATTTCAAATGGGGTGAATCTATAACATAGTGAGTACACCTGGCTCAGGAAGAGCAAAGGGGAGAAGTTCTACCCAGTCCACAGTTTCTAATCTAACTTGACTAATGTCTCTTTTAGGGTCCAATTCGTTCACTCTACTTGGCCCAAACTCTGGGGCCGGTAGGTGCAGTGGAGTTTCCATCGCAAATTTAGGTAGCTAGCCAATTGTTGTGATACCTTTGCTATGAAGGCTGGCCCGTTATGACCCTAAAGTTCCTGGGGAGACCAAATCGAGGGAGGATTTCTTGTATAGTTTCTTAGTAACTACTAAGGCAGTCTCTTTCCTGGTGGGGAAGGCCTCTACCATCTGAAAAGGTGTCTATAAAAACAAGTAAATATTTGTAGCCCCCACAGTCGGGGTTACCTCAGTGAAATCTACTTCCCAGTGGTCCCCGGATAAGTTCCTCTTTCCCTATGCCTAGGTTCTTCTATCTTCCCCTTTGGATTAACTGGGCACAATCAGGCAATCTCCTCTGTGGTTCTTCTCCCTTCTAACAAGTGATAGGGGTCTAAAGCTTGGAGCATCTTAGTCCACCTAGGTGTGTGGTCTGGTGTAGTTGGTGGAGGAGAGTCCTTCCAAGGGCCCGTGAGAGCCCGATTTTTCCATCTGGGGTCGTCCACTACCCCTGTTGGTTCCTAGTGGCTCCCTTGTCTTGAAAATATATGTCCTCTTCTGCCATATAGGCGGAGACGGAGGCAGTTCTGGGTAAGGGACAACAGTCAGTAGATGTGGTGGGGGCCCCACTGGCCTTGTGGCCGCTGTTCTTGCCTCTGCATCGGCTCTTGGTTTCCCTCAGCCTCAGGACTATTCCCTTTTATGCCCTTTACAATGAACAATAGCCAGAGCCTTAGGCATCTATGGCTTCAAGTAAGGCTAAGATCTCCCCTTGTTCTTAATGTCCTTCCCAGCTCAGAAGCCCTCTTTCCTTGTAGATGGCTCCATGTACATGTGCAGTGGCAAAGGCGTATCGCTCAGTGTGTATTGTGACTGCCTTATCCTTTCCCCATCTTAGTGCCTCAGTGAGGGATGAGTTCTGCCTTTTGAGCAGAAGTCCCATGGGGAAGAGCTGTGACCAGATAGTGCCAGTTAGAGTTACGACCCCTGCCCCAGCATACCTCCTTCCTTCCTGCATGAAGCTGCTCCATCCGTGAACAGAACTTCATCGGCCTCAGGCAGAGGGGAGTCTTTGAGGTCTGGCTGCGAGGAAACACAGCGTCAGTGAAACTATGTAGTCAGAACGGGGGTCTCGGGTCTGGGTCTGGCAACAGATTGGCTGGGTTGATGACAGTAGCTTTGATTTTAGCTATACGTTTGGGGTCATCCAGTGCCTCCCTGTTGTTGAACACCTTCTGGGCTATCTCAACAAGTTGGACAGGTTCATCCCTCAAAACCTTCTAAGTTTTGTAATTTACGCTGCTATCAGGGGCTGCCTGAGTAGCAAAGGCTATATGAATTTCCTGCTGGTTCTCAGGGGCCTCAGGATCAAAGGGGGTGTATATCTGGTACGCCTCGTTCAAGAAATGCTCCAGGGGATTCCTGAGGTCCCTGTATAACTTCAGTTACCCTAGAAAGGTTAGATGGCTGATGAGCAGCCATCCTAATTTCCCCAATTATAATCTGGTGGTACCGATCTAATGTTGTTCTCCCTGCCTGAGAATTGTGTCCCCAGCTGGGCGGGTGAAGGGAAATTCCCCTCAATCTGTTCCCCTGCTTCCTCAACTCTCCTCCCTCCCACAGCTATTTTTGTGTTTCAGTCCGAATGGGTCTGCATTCTTCTGTGGTGAAGAGGGTAATAAAAGCTGTTGGCACTCATCCCAGGTGGGGCGTGAGTCTGAAAGACACTTTCTAAGAGTCCCATTAATGCCTGGGGTTTCTCAGAGAAAGGTGGATTCTGTGCCTTCCAGTTGTACAGATCACTAGTCAGAAAGGCACGTAAACCATAAAGGGCCTGTCAGTGTGCTGCCCCTGGGCTGGTGCTTCTCACAAGGGGAGAGGGCCAGGTGGTGGTATCGGCTGGTGCCCCACCCGGAGTAGGAGCAGGAGGCCCATTGGGGTTACCTGCCCACCTCCAGGAGGTGAGGTGGTGCTATTGGGCCTCTGTTGTCCTGGATTATAGGGTGGGGGAAGGTCACTGTCCTCCAGTGCAGATTGGAGGACCGAGGGAATGGGCTGTCTTGGAGATTCAGTTGATGCATGTTTCAGGGTGCCCACAACTAAAACTCGCACCCCAGAGAAAGGGTACACCGGCGGAGCCAAGGAGGGGGTTTCTGAACAAGGTTTAACCATTGATCAATGTAGGGAAACTGATCGGGGTGTCCCGGGTCTCCCATGACAATCTTCCAAACATTCCTCACCAAACCCTTGTCAAAGGAACCCTCGGGAGGCCAGTTTACATCAAAAGACAGCCACTGGACTTCACACAATGTTCTTAGTCTGTCTGGAGAAAACTTTATGGCATAGTTAACTCCCTCTACAAACCCTTCTTTGAAGTTTTGCAGGAGACACCCAAGGGTGTCTTCTGTGAGATCGGGACTTCCCCTCATGCTTGCGTGGAAAACACAAGACAGACAGATGAGAACAATGGCTGCAGTGTAGGTGGACCCGGAGAGGTCCACCACCTACAACCCAGACGAGACCGAAGACAACAGACAGAACCTGATAACAGGGCACAGGAGGCGGCGTCCCGCGGCCTGGCCACGGTTCAGGAAATATGACTGTGTCCAGTCTCTCCACAGACTCCCAATGACTGGTCAACAGAACCACGAAGGTACCTTTCATCCAGAGGCCGAGGCCTCGGAGATTCCAGATTCCCCTCGGGGCCAGGAACGAAGAGCGTGTCCTGAAAGTTGCGTCCTTGGCGATTGTATTGACCCCGTCACGGCATTCAAGGGCCCTGGAACATCTCGGTTTGGCCACCCCTTTGAATCCGTAACAGGGTCAGCAACCGCTTCGGAGGCCGGTTGGGTCTTAGATCCCAGTGCCACTCCCTGAGATCTCGCTGGGGCCTCCAAACGTAGCTGCCAACCCCGAAAGACACAGGAACCACCAGAACTCAGTGAGTTATAGGAAACGCACTCTTTATTCAGCCAGCTGTGTCTGCCAGGGGTATGCAGACCCCAAAGTAAGCAGCCCCGAATGTAGAGGTACAAGATTTTTAAGCCCCAAATTCCATTATTCATTCTGTCTCAACACAAAGGTTTGTTTTTCTTCTATTCACTACCCGTCAACCTAAGGTCGGGTGTGTAAGCGGGGTACAGAAGCAGAAGGCTTATCGTTAGAAGGTGATTTTCCCATGGGGAATAGCCTGGCAGTAATTTCCTGCCAACACAAAAGGAAGCAGGACCACGTGGGGACACATCCCGCGAAAACATGCAGGGGCGGTGGGCTGATCGCCCTGGTCACGGGGTGAGCGCCGGGCGGCCTCCCTGAGGGGGGGAGGGGTCCACCCAGCGCTGAGGCCCCAGGGAAGAGGCTGGAGGGCATTCTGGCAGGAGGAGACGTGCACAGACCCTGGGCTGAGGAGGAGCCGGAGCCCCTCCGGAGGAGGGAAGCGGGAGGGGGCGAGGAGGGGAGCGGACCGCGATCGGATCTGGGCACGAGGCAGGCCGCCCTGGGGGCCAGTGCGTGTGGACCTCGGACGCAGGGCACGGGCCGCCCCGGCCATCCCGGGATGCCGACGGTGAGCTGGCCCCGCTCTCAGGCGCCGGGAGGGCCCAGCCAGACTCAGGGGCACAGCGCTCGGCCTCACCTGGCAGCAGCAGGTCCCTGGCCCGCGTAGGCTACACGCGCGAAGGGTCACGTCACAGCCCAGGGACCCAGGGTCTTGGGGCCAGCAGCAGACTGCCAGTCCCTCCCCCTGGGAGATGTCGGTTGTGGTAGTGCGGATCCAGGTGGCCACACAGCCCTGGACAGTAGGCCCTGCCATCTGGCCACTCAGCAAGGACGTGCAGGACGTGGCAGACACACGGGGCCTGCGGCCACAGCCAGCCTCCACAACCCTCCCCTTGCCTGAACCGAAATGGTCTGGGAGTGGGCCACCCTGCCCCAGGTCCGCCGTGCCGACAGGGCCCGGGACCACACCTGTTCCTTCTGTCCCACACGGGCTCGATCAGGGCGAGGTGGCCCGCGGTCCTGACCTCTGCCCGCCCCCCGGGTCCTGACTCGGACCCTACGAGTCCCAAGGTGGCCCCTCTGATGGCCCGTAGGCTCCTTTCTGAGGGCCTGGCGGTGGCAAAACCCAGCACAGCAGGAGGTGCTGCTCCCCACTCAGCCCGGACACGCGCGCCGGACGTCTGCGTCCCTCGTGACCCACGCCGAACTAGGCTGGCACCTCCCACCTCGGCCGTGCCGTCTCACCCGCCCGGTCCATGGGGTCCTGACCGCTGTCCCGGCCTGGACATCCAGGCTGGGAGACAGTCCTCGCCCTGCCCCCGGAGCCAGGAGTCTGTCGGCCACCGGGTCACTCTGGGCGTCCAACGAGAGGATGTGGTTGGGGCGTGGGGGCCGCGGCCATCGTCAGAGGCAATGGTGGCCCGCGGGCAGCCCGCCCCCCAGGGGAAGGCGGCAGGGCCCACAGCTGAACACGTGACCCCGCGCTGACCGCGGCCTGGCTCCCAGGAGCGCTGGCCTCCCCGGCCGTGTCAGCCACGTCTCCGCGCAGCCCCAGCCTCGACCGCCTCACGCGGCGCCTCCGTGAGCCACCGGGGCGTGAACCTCACATGAGTCCCAGGAGGAGATGTGAGGAGAATTTAGAGGAGTGGAAATGCAAACCCAGCTTGCCCCAGCGCGTGGGCCTCCTGCTCAGAGGGCGCCTGTGGTGTGGCGTGTGTTGGGGTGGACCCACCGGGGATCCATAACCCAAACTTCCGCCTTAGGGCTCGCAGAGAACGAGGCGACGTAAGCCTGAAGCCATGGGAAGGACACAGATAATAGCGACTGGGACAGAGACCTATGAAATCGAACTCAGGAAATCATCGGAAAACCTCCCTGAGCCAAAAGCTGCTTGTCTGGGGAGGAGAAGGTCAGCAAGACTGGTCAGCCTCTAGTCAGCCTGAGCAGAAATAAAGAGGGAACCAGAGATCACTGCAGGGAGCCCTGAAAGAGAGCCAGGGGCAGCAAGGCGTGACGAAGGACGCTGGACGGCCCTACGCCCACCAATTCGATGATAGGACCAACGGACCAGTTCCTTGAATGACATCATCGATCGGATCTCACACAAGGGGAAAGAGGCCAGCTAAGTGGGCCTATATGTACTGGAGAAGTTGGGGCAATAATCAGTGATCTCCCGAACAGGAAAGCACCGGCCCAGGCTTCCCCTGGCGAAGTGTACTGAACGTCTAGGAAGAAATGATATTCCTTCTCTACAGTGTCTCCTGGAAAAAAGAAGAGAGAGAACGCTTCTCACCCTGTGTTGAGACCCGTGTGACCCTGATTCGGCCAAAACCCGGTACAGACAGAAGAGAGGAAAACGACATGCCGCCCCACGTCGCCTCCTCTCAGGAGCACGAATTCAAAGTCCTCCACCAAGTACGAGCGCATCGAATCCAACAGTGGATCGCACGCCGCAGAAGAATCTGTGCCTCTTCCAGGTGGGATCGATTCCAGGGGTGCCAGCTGGCTCGGTCCTTCAGAAACTCACGTCATTCACATCTACAGGCTGAGATCGGCAAAGCGGCGTGACCGAATCATTCGAATCCGAAAAAGCCTCTGACAAAACCCAACACCCGTTCTTGATTAAGCGGTCAAGAGACTGGGAAGAGGGAGGCACCTCCTCTCTCGAAAAACATCATCTGCCAAAAACCTGACATCGTACTTAACGGTGAGAAACAGATGCTCCCCCAAGGTCGGGAGCAAGCCAGAGGTGCTCCTTGTCACCCCCACTCACCACCGTACTGGAGATCCAGGATGATGCAGACGAAAAAGCAAATGAAACATGTACACGCCAGGAATTAAGAAATAAAACTCTCTTTGTTCGCAGATGCCACGCCTGTCTGCATAGGAAACCCAGAGAATTCACCGGGAATCTCCCAGGACAAGTGAGCCATCGGCAAGCTTGCAGGATACGAGGTCGTGTTCAAGGCCCACGCTTCTCTCCACGCGAGCCGGGCACCGTGAAGCCCTGAGATCTAAAACGCGACACCGTTTCATTCCGCCACGAACGTGAAACACGCGGGCGTGAATCGCGGAACACTAGCGATTCTGCAGGGAGACTCCGCCATGCCGTGATGAAGGAAGCAAGGACCGAAATGAACGAGAGACCCTCCCCCCACCCCCCCCGTGCTCGCTGACAGCAACTCAGTGCTGTCGGATGGCCTGGCACTGGGTGACTTACCCTGGAGGTCTGGCCACAGGCTAGATGCACCGATCAGTGGCAGCGGACGGAGAGCCCGGAGCCAGACCCCTGCCACACAGCCAGCTGACCACTGAGCGGGCGAAGGCCGTTCCACGGAGAGGATCGTGTTTCAACAAGTGGCGGTGGACCCACTGGCCCTGCTGGAGCGAAACAGGAGTGTGGTGGATACAGACCTTACACCTTACCAAACATGTACTCAAAATTGATTGTAGACCTAAATATAGAACGAACAACTATAAAACTTCCGAAAAATAACAAAGAGAAAATTTAGATGAGCTTGAATTGAATGAATACCTTTAGATACTGCATTATAAGCATAATTTGTGAATGGAAAAAGATGAGAAAGGGAACTGTATTAAAATTTTAAAATCCTTCTCTGCTAAATATACTGTAAGACAATGAAAAGAGTAGTCATCGCGGAGTAGGAGAAAACATTTCCAAAACATGTATCTGATACCAGGTAGTATCCAAAACAGTCAAGGAACTTCTAAAGCTCAATGATAATAAAGCAACTGAATCTTACAATGGGCTGTAGAGCTGAACAGAGACCTCACCGAAGAAGATATAAAGGAGGCAAATAACTGTTGGAAACGATGCTCAGCATCACACATCGTCAGGGAAATGCAAAATAAAACAATATAAGAGTCCCATAGAATGTCTAAAATCCAGAAATCTGTCAGTGCCGAGTGAGGACATGGAGCCGCGGGAACCCTCGTCACTGCTGGCGGGGATGGGCGACGGTGCCGCTGCTTCGGAAGACAGTTTGCTGGTCTCTCACCCAACTAAACACACTCTCGTCATGAGATGCAGCAGCTGTGACCCTTGGTATTCAGCTAAATGAGTTGAAAACTTATGTTCACACAAAATCCTGCACACAAAGATTTGTTGTGGCTTTCCTCATAACTGCCAAAAGCTGATGTCAATCAAGACGTCTTTCAAAGGGCAGGTAGAATAACGGCATTCCACTTGTAATTATCCCAGGATACAAAGAAAACAGCAGGAGCTATCCATCCACAAAACGACGGAGGGACCGTCAGTGCCGTCGCTAAGCTCAGGAAGCACGTTTGAAATGGCTGCGAACCATATGGTTCCAATTGTGTGACAGTCTAGAAAGGGGGGAACGAAGGAGGGAGTATGAAATTAGTGCTTGCTGGATGCACAGGGAGACGTGGGCAAAACCCACCTGCAGAGGAAGCTGGCGGGCACGTCGCTCGGGCTCTGGAAGGCGTGAGTGGAGAATTCCAGCCACAAGCCCTGCTCAGGCCAGACCCCACTCTTGCTGGGTGACCTGATGATCCACACGCCAGATATTCAGCTTGAAACTGTCTTGGCAACACGGCTCTGGCAGAAGCAAAGGAAAATAAGAGAAAAGCATTGCCAACACGAGCATCACAGAATTCTCACAGACAGCTGAGGCTGCCATGCGGGGGAAGTGCCTTGTGTGTCTCACGCCTCCAACCTCTGGGATGGCAGGACAGGGCAGAACCACCTTCGGTGGGGCCTGAGCGGCCTTGTGCCCGACAGGACTGTCGCTACAGACAACAGACATTATGAAAACAGATATGATGACTACTGGACTGAAAAGTAAAAACAGTGTTTATTTTCTTTTTTTTAAAAAATCATAATCTTTATGACGAGTATCTCTTCCATCAATGAGGGAAGAAAACAGCCACAGCCAAAATTGCCCTCCACGTGGCTCATCGTCCATCTCTGAGGACACTGGTCGGAAGAGATTTTGAAGAAGTTTCAGTAAAAAAACAAGGTGTCAGTTTTTCTGGAAACATGTCAGTGAATCTACACAAATAAGACCTGTTATTCAAATGACAACGCGAAACCTTTCTCAGTGCAGAGTCCGGAGAAACGGCAGTCTGCCTGGCCCCACGGAGCAGCAGCCCACGGCTGACGTGCAGCACCCGTTGCCTGGGGAATTTCTGGGAAAATATTCTATACACACACCTGTGGGCCAGTCACCTGTGCCTGCTTGCTTGCTTGCTTGCTTGCTTGCTTGCTTTCTTTCTTTCTTTCTTTCTTTCTTTCTTTCTTAGCATTTTATTATTGGTTTCAAGTCTACAGGACATTGGTTAGACACTTATATAGTTCCCAAAATGATCCCCACCCCCGATTTGTCTGTCACCCATCTGGCTCTATTTCTACACGCCCCAAATGCCATCATCGAATCCCTCAGAACTCAAGACAGCTAGGTAAGAAGTCCATGCCTGGGGATTAGGAAGACTTCGCTGTCACTGTCCTCAATATCACTGTTTTTCTGTCTCTTGAGATAATGTGACAAGTGTAGGCAGTTCTTAGATGTAGGGTCAAATCTACTCCAAACACGTGGTCATTTTCTTTGGGTCAAAGTCAGGTGCATGTGTGTTGGGGGTGGGGCGGGGGAGATGTAAATCACTTTCTCTTCCGTAAGCAGACTGGCATGACTTTCATCGTGTTCTAGTCCAAGGAGCACTGACGTTCTCTGAATCTGCAGTGCGATTCTTGCCCCTGACCCTCCACCTTCCTCCTCACTCTACGTTTGCGCGTCCCGACTCGGCACCTCCGACCTGCTCCAGCAGGGGCTCAGTGAAGCTTGCCAGCTTCCTCCTGTGACAAGCCGGGGCTTCCTCGCTGGGTGTCAGGGGCTGGTGCTGGTGGCCGGGGGTGACCCTGCACCGGGGGTGCGGCCGCTCCGGGCCCTCACAGGACAGGGTCAGCACCTCGCTGTGCTTCCCACGCAGAGGTGTCTACCATTTCCTCTCGCGTGCCGTTTGTGGGATGTTGTTTTCCGCCACCGGGTGACACAGACGCGTACCCGCTTAACTTCCTGTTGCGGCCATGGTGGGGCAGACGGGACAGGGACAGACATCCTGTCGCTCTTCCCAGCGCCAGCGGGTGCAGGGGTGACCGAGGCCGTGCCCGCGCTCAGCGGTCGCTGAGCCTCCCAGGAACCCAGGCAGACGGGGCAGCTGGCCGGGCTTGGAGCTTGTTGCCAGAGACGCCTGGCAGGCTGGTGCTTGGAGCGACAAGGACATCAGAAGCGGATGTGGACTTGCACACACGCCTGACCGATTCCGAGACTTATTGTTCTAGGGACTAGAAAAAGCTCCTTAAGACGAAGTAGCTGAGAACAGGGAGGTGGCTCCAAGGCTGAATCTGGGAGTTGGCTGCAGCTTATATCCGCTGACCTAAGAGTAACTATTATTAAATTCCAAAGCCAGCGATGTCGTGAAACTTAATAAAAGGCCACGGAGATAGGGGTTGCGTGGCTAGGACTGTCCAGCCTCCGCTCCTTTATCCATGTAAGTTACACATTTCCAGGCTCCGACTCTTCTTCCAAACCGTCTCCGCTCGACCAAGAGGCTGCAGAGGCCACTGTGTGGCGACGGCGCCCGTCTGAGGAGACTTTTCCAGGGGGGTGGGTGACCCCCCGGGAGCTAGGCAAAGCGAGACACGGTTGTCTCCTCCACCCTCACTGTCCTGCGGGAGGCAGTGGGAGCATCCAAGGCCTGTCCCAGTCGCCAGCTGATGGCCAGTCTTCCTGTCACCCTCTCGTTTGCATGTGCCGCCCCGTCTGCCCACGTGAAGTCAACCCTGGGGTCCTGCTGCTCAAAGCAAAGCGCAGTCCGCGTCACAGCTGGTTTCTGGGAGCGGGGGCTGCGGGTGAGTGGGGTCCGGTGTTTGGAACCAGTGTCGCTCTGCCATGGCATCTGCACCATCAGAACTGCCTTCCTTCTAGTGACGTCACTGTCCCCCCTTCTCAGAAATGGCCCTGGCCTGTGTCTCCTGACCGGGAGACTATTTGGGCTTCTGCCTGAAGTGGCATGTGCCGAGTAGCGATTCTTACTGATCTCAGATCCGCGCTGCTCCCTGTCACGTTGGAAGGCCTTTCTTTGTTAGTTACCACAAGTGAGGGAGGACCCTGGGCACAGCACCAGGTCCCACGGGGGCTCTGGAGTGTGGCAGCCACCGCGAGCCCGTCTAGCTGCGGCTGGTCAGGGTGGCCCTGGGCACAGAGCCCCGGGCAGAGCTGCTCCCCTTGCGGAAGAAGTCCCAGGAGGGAGCCCGGGGGTTCTGGGGGCGCAACTGAGGGGAATGGGCAGTGATCAGGGGACCGTCCGAGCTGACGCGCGTCCTGGGCAAGGGGGGTCGCCGAGGCAGCTCACAGATCCACGTGGAGACGCATTGGAGCCCGGCTGCCAACCCCCACGGACGAAGGGCAGGTGTGCACGTGCCTGTGGTCTGGTGGCCACCGTGTCCTCCCACAGAGGGCAGGGGCAGATGGAGGGCGGGGCGGGCCTGTTCAGTCCCCACCTGGAGGGCGTCTTCGTCCTAGGCAGGGGTCAGGGGGCCTGGGAGCAGAGGAGGGCCGTGTGGGAGTGACAGGGTCACATGGGAGATGTGGACGCTCAGGAGGCTCTGAGCTACAGCGGGCTCGGTCTCCGCGGCCCAGCTTACTGCGTGGAATCGCGCTCAGGCCCTCACCGTGGGAGCTCACGCGCCCGCTGGGTGCGGGCGAGGGAGCCCAACAGGCAGGCTTGGCTTTCGGCGGGGCCAGGCCCTACCCGTCGGGTGGGAGAAGCGCCCCGGTGTCGCCGTACCTCTCTTGCCGCGTACGCCGCAGCCCGGGCCTGGCGCAGCGGGGAGCGGAGGACATTCTCGGGCCTGGGAACCGCAGGGCAGAGCTTGGCAGATGCTCGAGGGATATGGAGCCTGAGTCGGCGGCGGTGGCCCAGGCTCCCCTGGTGCCCAGCGGGCGGCTGCAGGGGCCCCGTGGCCGTCGTGGGCGACGCTTCCGCCACGGGCGTGGGTGTGGGGCCGCAGCGGTGCTCGGAGCGGCGCGGGCTCGGCCTGGACCCCGTGGCCACAAGGCCCGGCTGGGGCGCGTCTGTGCGCGGGGTCCTGCGGCCGTTCCCTCCCGTGCGCCGCACCGTGAGCACCGGAACCACCTGGAAGACGCCTTACGACAGATGTCAGGGCCCCAGCTGGGGGTCAGGTGGCCAGGTCTGAGGTGGGGACCCAAGAGCTGGGACAAGATCCCAGCTGGTGGTGATGCTGCTGCCCACAGGTCCCCTTGTGACAACCTCTTCTCTGTAAAAATTAAAAGTTAAAATTGAAAATTTTAAGACAAAGTCAACGGGTCCATAATCTGAGTAATGATGAGCTCAGCTGCTTTCCCCAGACCCGGGGGGAGCCAGGCAGGGACGGAGCGGGGCCACGCGGCGTCCGCCCAGGACAGGGCCGCTGTGTTTTCAGGCGCTCACTCATTTGCTGGACACTCCTCCTGCGCACCCCTTCACCAGCTCGCAAAACGCAGTGGGAAAAAACTTCTAAGATTAAAAACTCCCCCAGAGAGGAGGGGCTGGCGCCGGGCCAGGCGGGGACAGGTGCTTTCCCCTCCAGCCCGGCAGAGCAGAGGGACAGTCTCTGGGAAGCCATGGCGTCGACTCAGGGACGGCACAACCTGCGTGTTCGATCTGGAACGTTCCACTCCCGTCTTGAGTGCGTTGCTGCTCGGGCCCACCCGAAGCTCTGACCTGGCGGGTCTGACAGAACCGGCCATGGTGGGCGGTTCTGCTGCCAGGCTACCTGGTGGCCCACGTCCATCTTTGGAGATAGGAAGGACGGGCCTCCGGCTGACCAGGGGACACACGCCCCAGCCCCAAGGCCAGGTGCATGTGCCCGCTGGGGCGAAGTCTCAGAGGTGTGGCGGGGCCAGCGCACCTCGCCTGCTAGGCTGTGGGGGTGGCGCTAATTTCTGATGCATGCCGGGGACCGGGGACCGGATGTCACTCTGATCTCCGCCAGGCGGGGGCTGGTGGAAGGGAGCCATTCCAGCCATCTGCACCTGGCCGGCCCGCCCAGAAGGCCAGCCACCGCCCATGGGGCCGTGCCCTCAGCCCGCCCCCACAGCAGCCAGGGAGAGGACCTGCGCGCTGGACTGAGAGTGAGGCTCCACGCGTCCTCACGCAGACGACTGCTTTCTGCTTTTTTGTCACCTGTCATTTTTTTGGTCATTCTTTCCTCCCATTTGGTTTTCACACTTTGACCTGGCGTGTACTTTCACTGATACGCACAAGTCTCAGCTGTCAATGTGCAAAAGTGTCAGCACCCACACGGCCCACGCGCTTGTCCGGACGTGGAATAGCAGTGTGGGCGCGGGGACTCGACCTGTCCGTCACCAGGAGTGTGCGTGCCAGTCGTGACACAAAGCCACGATTACCACTGAGAAAAATGGAGGGAAGGGAATTTCGAAAGCCCCTCACACACACCCAAAAGCGGCAAATAAACCAGCACAAACAATCAGTCGACATGTTCAGACTCTGCAGAGTATGAAACGGCAGAAATCCGAGGAATGACAGTGGAACCCTTGGCCGGGGCTCGCGCTGGGCCGGAGGGAGACTGGCAGACCCCGCACAGGCGGGGCCTGGGCTGGGGAGAGGGGGGGCCCCACAAGCCCTCAGTGATGTGAGAGCGGATTTGAGCGATGGGGACAGGAAACTCGCCCTTAGACCACAGCCCCTCCCCCACGTAACCTGACACTCATTGGTATATTCCACCCTCCTTGTCCCCAGCCAAATCACTTTCAAAACCCTGGGAAACAGGAAGTTCTGAGAAGTCAAAACCAACCCCGACGGGGAGGGGCCCTGAGCAACTTCCGGGCATCATCCCCACACTGCTCAGCCTCGCCTGCAGAGACCCACTTCACCTGCTCCTGGGACCACACCTGCTCCCCCAAAGCCAGAGATGATCAACGAGGAGCACGAAGTCGCCATGTTGGGGGCGCCCCAGACCTCGGGGGCCGTGACGTCCACCGTGATCAACATTCGCAATGAGACCGTCGTGCCCGACCACGTCGTCTGGTCCCTGTTCAACACCCTCTTCTTTAACCCCTGCTGCCTGGGCTTCGTGGCGTTCGCCTACTCCGTGAAGGTGGGTGGGTGCGTGGGGGCTTCCCCGGAAAGTGCGAGTGGTCCCCAGAGGTGCCCCGGCCCAGATGGCCTTGGTGAGGATGCCCTCATGTGTGTGTGTGTGGGTGTGCACCTGTGCGTGTGTGTGTGGCCTGTGCGTGTGCAGGTCACAGTGAGGCCCCATGGGGTGCTTGGGGATGGCCAGGGTCAACCTCTGTCCCCGGGACTCCAGGGATCTCCCTACCGACTGATACCAGAAATTACATCCGTCAGACTCACCGTGTGGCTCCAAGGCTCTCTCAGAAAGAACAAAGGGACCCAGAAACCCCTGAGCCACCAACAGAGGAACCAGGGCTGGGGGACGACCAGCCCCGTGAGCCTTGAAGAGGCTGAGAGTCTGAGGGGAAGGAGCTCCGGTCCGGGAAGGGGGGCCCTCAGGGCACAGTCTGCTCAGGCTCCAGGGAAAGGGAGGGGCAGGGAACCGCCAGCGGAGGACCAGCAGTGGACCCCCTCGCAGGCCTACGATCTCCTTCTCCCGTCTAGGGACGGAAGATGGTGGGCGATGTGATCGGGGCCCAGAGCTACGCCTCCACCGCCAAGTGCCTCAACATCTGTGCCCTGGTCTTGGGCATCCTTGTCACCATTGGATTCATTTATCTGCTGACCATGACCGTGAACACCTACCAGATGATGTTAGAGTCCATGCTGCGCCGGGAAGCAACTAGTCAGCGGTCGGGGCGAGCGGACCCAGGCCCCACCGTCCACTGCCGGCCCTGCCCCCAGGCCCCTACTCCTTTATAGGACATCCTTGTCTACAACTGAATTCAATAAAGCGTACTTACATGTGTCAATGCTGTGACATTTCCTGGGGGGCAGACACTGCCAAGAGTCCCCAGCCTGCCCCTAAGACTGAGTCCCCTCGCCCCCTGCCCGCCTGCTGGCAGCTCTGAGTGGGGCACGGCACTTGGACCTCACTGGTTTCTGGCCTCCTGCTGGGAGGAGCAGTGGACCAGGGCCCTGGGAGGGTTCCCTCCTTGCCCAGCGCCCGAGCCTGACACCAGGGCTCGCTGGTCCCGGCTCCCTGGGCCTCGAGGATGAGCCTCCCGACTCCCAGCTGGCTGGGAGCTGTGGTGCTGTGCAGGAGGCCCTGGGGGGCTGCGTCTGTGGTCCCGTGGTGGAGCCCCGTGTCCCAGCCACCGGGGACCCTCAGGCACTGGGGTGAGCATTTGCCAGGGCCCAGGGTGCGCAGGGGGGGTCTCGGCCCCAAGCAGGGAGAGGGTGCTGCCGCAGGTGTTCCTGTGTATGAGGCCCCTGAGGCGTGGGAGGGAGATGCAGCTGGGGTTGACCCCATGCTCTGTGGGCCCCGTGGAGAGGCTGGAGAAGTCTGGGTGCTCACAGGCTGGTGCCGGGCAGTGAGCCCATCTCCACGTGAGCCCAGCTTTCGTAGTGCGGTGCTTATCACGTTCGCCTCCCACGTGGGCCCTGGCCTCTGGGGCCCCAGGCTCCGCTGGGTTCCAGCAGTGGGCCAGGCGGGTCCTGCTGGCTGTGGTCTGCTCTTGCCAGCCCCCTGCAGGTGGCTGCTCCGCCCTGGCTCCCCTCAGGGACTGGCCGCCTGTTCCCCACACCTGCTGTGTCAGCTCCTGCAGCACCCCAGTCCTGGACTGGCCAGTGGTTGTGCTTTGTCTGGCACGATGTCACCACCTCTCCTGGGGGGTCCCACATGAGAGCAGGGGAGTGGACATGCCTGGGCGGAAGGTCCTGGAGGGGAGGCTGGCAGGGCCTTCTGTGTTTCAGGGCTGAGCGGGAGGCGAGGGATTCAGGGCCTATGCTCTGGGGGTGCAGAGGCTGTGGTTTCCGTGCGCCTAGTGCAGGCCACGCTGAAGCTGAGACAGCTTCGCACCTAGCAGGGCCCTGAGGTGGCACTGCCAGCTCCTTCTGGCCAGAAGGAAGGGGCTCTCGGGGCGTCTGCAGCCACCGTGACCCCCTACGCAGGGGGCAGTCCGGGAAGAGTGTGCAGCTGGGGGCTCCTGAAGACGAGCGCGCGCCCGGCGTCCACGCGAGGAGCTTTCCGGGCGGCCCGCCGGCAGGGTCGCGGCTGGCGCCGCGGGCGGGGCGCGCTCGCCAGGCTGTCATTTGTCGCTATATTTAGCGGGCGGCGCTGGGCCGGCGGCCGGCGGGTATAAGCGGCCGCGGCGCGCACCCCGGGCGCGCGGCGAGCGAGGCGGCGACGGCGCTGGAACCCATGGACACCGCGTACCCCCGCCAGGACCCCCGGGCCCCGGCGCCCCGCGAGGCGGACGGGCGCGCGCACACAGCCCTGACGCTGGCGGCGCCGCGGCCCGCGCCGCGAGACCACTTCCTCTGGTCGGTGTTCAGCACCCTCTACCTGAACCTGTGCTGCCTGGGCTTCCTGGCGCTGGCCTACTCCATCAAGGTGCGCGCCCCCCCACCGCGGTCCACTCCATCAAGGTGCGCGCGCCCCTCCCGCGGTCCACTCCATCAAGGTGCTCGCGCCCCCCAGCGGTCCACTCCATCAAGGGCGCGCCCCCCGCGGTCCACTCCATCAAGGTGCGCGCGCCCCCCCCCCCGCGTTCCACTCCATCAAGGTGCGCGCGCCCCCCCGCGGTCCACTCCATCAAGGTGCGCGCGCCCCCTCCCCGCGGTCCACTCCATCAAGGTGCGCGCGCCCCCCCCCCGCGGTCCACTCCATCAAGGTGCGCGCGCCCCCCCCCCCCCCCGCGGTCCACTCCATCAAGGTGCGCGCGCCCCTCCCGCGGTGCTCCGCCCGGTGTGGGTCCCGCCCGCAGCAGCGGGGTCACCCCCCCCCACCCCGGGCTGCTCCGCCACAGGGAGCTTTTCCGCCCTGGCCAGGAGCCTCAGCGCCCTTCCGGGCTCCCCACCCACCCAGGGTCCTCGGATGCCGGTGCTGGCCTGGCCACTGGACCCCTGGCTGGAGCCCGGCAGGCAGGGGCCCCTTCCAGCCCTATCTTAGGCTGAGGTCCCTCAAGCCCCCCTTCCCCCAGGGCCAAGCCTGTGTGTGCACTCGGGGCAGGGAAGGGGGTGGGCGAGCCCAGGCTGCGGCCCCTTCGGGCCATGTCCCTCCATCCGGATGTTGGTTTCGGCACTGGGCCCTCCAGAGTGTGAGCCAGGGGCTTCCTGGGGTGGGGAGGCGGGCCCTCTGGCCCTGGCGCAGGTGGACACCTGGCCCTGCTGCCGCCCACAGGCCCGGGACCAGAAGGTGGCCGGGGACCTGGAGGAGGCCCAACGTTTAGGCTCCAAGGCCAAGTGCTACAACATCCTGGCGGCCATGTGGGCCCTGGTGCCGCCCCTGCTGCTCCTGGCGCTGGTGGTGACGGGCGCCCTGCATCTGTCCCGGCTGGCCAAGGACTCTGCCGCCTTCTTCAGCACCAAGTTCGACGACGCAGACTATGACTGAGAGGCTAAGCCTGACCCAGTCCTGACACGGGGACCCCGAGCCCAGGACACCAGACCCCGGTGTGCTGCGGGGGGCTCCTCCCAGACCTGCAGGAACCCCGGCTCCGTGGCAGGGCCCGATGACCACCCCCAGCCTCAGGCTGGGCACCTGATGCCAGCCCCTAGGATCCCCCTTGTGGATCCCAGAGGCCTCCCCTAACCTCGATGATCCCTGGTCCCTCCTCCCCACTTACCAGGCTCAGCCTAGGTCCCACAATTAAAAGTGCCTGGTACCAGAAAGTGTGTCCTGGGTCTCTGCCTTGGCTGGGGGCGGGGGGAGGGTGTCTTCCTGAGGGGAGCTACCTAGGGACGCCCACAGCCAAGTCCCTCAGAGGGACCCCGTTCTGAATAGTCTTCTTTCGGCCGTGCTCTCTGCCTGTCCCCAGCACGGAGGCGCCTGAGAATTTTAGAATCAAGTTTGAGAACTCGGGCTTTGCTCCCTGCTGGGCCCCGTGGTTTAGTGGTGTGTCTCCAGGATGCGTGGCATCTCCTGACCCCACGTGTGCCTGTCCCTGAGGCTGTGTGCGCACACGTCTGCGTGCGAGGTCGGTGGGCGTCCCTGGCCGGGGAGGTCTAGTCCCGCACGTTCCTGTCTGTGGCTCAGGCGTGTTTCAACTGCCTTCTGTGGGTCACTCTGTTGGTCCTTTTAATTCTGAGAAATCTCAGTCCCTGCAGTGGGTCAGCAGGGCTGGACACAGAGACACACGAGCACGCGGGCTTGGAGAGCCGTCACCCATGCACACGCAGGGCACACACTCATGCGGGACTGCGAGCCCCACCCAGCCGGTGGAGCGGGGCTGCGGGGTCAGGGCGTTTCTCAGCAGCCCTGGCGCTGGATGCGTCTATTATGTCACCTCCCGGAACCGGCAGCCCGACAGAGGCGGGAGCTGCAAAACACATGCGCATGCCCCATGTGGCGCGGGCGAGGTCCCCTCTGTGCTGTGGCCAGGCCAATGACAGGGCAGGCTAATTGCAGGGGCCTTAACCACAGGGCGGCTCGGTGTTTGGAGCACTCCACCCAGGGGCCCGTCTGTCCCCAGGGAGCCCCCTTTGCCTGGCCCCTCTGCCTGGGCTGGGGATGGAGGTTTCACTGCTGTACTTGGAGCCCCCAAAGTACCCTCCCCGACAGCTGGCTCAGCCAACTTCACCATGTGCCAGCGCAGATGGCGCCTCGGCCACCAGCCCCACGATGAGGAGTGGCTGCTGCTCCCAGCCGGCCCCTGGAGGCAGGGCATGTGCCGCCTGGGGCCTGGGGATGGGGACGGGGCACTGGCCCAGGCTGGGCACTGGTCCCATGTTGGACCAAGGACGATGGCAGAGTGCCAGGGCTGGGACCAGGGTGGAAGACACATGCCAACCCTGAGCTCCAGGCTTGGCCCCAAAGGGACCGACCCACGCTGAGTATGCAGGCCTGCACGTGTTCCACTGCATGACCCCAAGCACCGGACGGCCTGCCGGTCGTGAGGGGGCAGAGATGATTAGCCCGCGCCCAGGTGCTGGGGTCAGAGCGTGCAGTCCAGCCAGGCGGTGGGAAGGTCGCCTGCAGCCCTCCCTGCCTCCGGCGTCTTCTGGACTGGCGGAGGGGCCTCGATCGAGTTTAAGCCATTGGCTACTGGGGCCCCGAGCAGCCAGGCCAGCGCACACGCGCGGCCGCTGGCCAGTCTCCTCAGAGGGCGCCCTGTCGCACGCGTGGGTGGCTGTGCACACGCGTGGTACGCAGTGCAGCTGACGTCACGCGCGTCAGTCCTGCAGTGCGGGCCCCCTCCCGCCTGAGCTGTGTCCGCGCCTGCTGGGCCTGGGCCACACGGCCAGCTGAGGTCCTCAGGGAGCTGGTGCCGGCAGGTGTGCAGCTGGGCCACGCTCCGTCCACGTGCTGCTCCCCGCCGCACAGACACACCCCACCCCCTCCCATCCCGAGGCGGCGTGCACAGGTCCTGGGACTAACTCTGCAGGAGACAGAGAACAGCAATTTGCCAGGGGGCAGAGGCGGGGCGCTGCCCACAGGACCCACCTACTGCTCTACTGAGCGCGTTGCCACCTGACCCCTGACCCACAGGCAAGCCCACGTTTGAAGGAGAGCTCACCGGCCCCTCACACCGGCTCTTCCTGCGCTTTAATGCCTTGGGCGGACTGGTGTTGCAGACCAGCCGCACCGCAGTTCTGGTGGTGGGCGCTGTGCCCCTCATTCTTGCGATTCCCCAAGGACCCAAGTTGGATGTGCCAAGGGAGAGGCTGAGGCCCTAGGAGGGGAATCTGGGCAGAGCCTCCAGCTAAGGGCAGCCCGGCCAGGACAGAAGGGACCAGGGCCGCGGCCCTGAACCCAGGTTCAGTCAGCGAGTCCTCAGCAGGTCCGGGCTGGGACCCCCTCCCCAGGGCCCTGCCCCGCTGTCCCCGGCAGGAGCTGAGCCCGCCTCCGCCTCCTTGGCAGAGCTGTTTGCCTGGGGAAGGGACAGGCGCAGGCGTCAGCCCAGAGGGCTGGGCACAGACATGGCTGGTGTGGGGTGCCGTGGGGTCAAGGCAGGAGAGGGGCTCAGATTTGACCCTTAGGCCAAAGGACCCAAACATTGCCTGGAGCCCACAAGCCTCACTGCCAGGTGGGGGTGGGTGGGTGCCGCCAGCCAGGGCTGCCACACAGGGAGTGCGGGAGGGCAGGGCCCGAGAGGCACCCCAGAAGCCACGGTGCTGGTGGTCCAGGAGCAGAGCCCCAAGCAGAGCCAGGGTGAGGGAGGCAGTGGGGCGGAGGGCCCAAGGGTGCCCCAGATGTGGTCCTGTGGGGTCTGGCAGGCGTCTAGCATCTTCAAAAGACTCTGGAAATTCCTGGAGCAGAACGACTGTCTCTGCTTCCTACGGGAAGGACCTTTGAATCCGGCCAGCCGAGCAAGGGAAGGAAACCTCGCATCCTGTGGGGAGGAGCATCTCATGGGAGGCGGCACAGGCCCTGGCACAGGCCCTGGGCCCCTGGGGGGGTCTGGGGCAGTGCCCTACCTGGGGGCAGGGGGAGCCGGGCTTGTGATGGCCATAGCTCGACCTCCAGCGGGGGCGCCCAGGGCCCCGCTCGGGCCCTGACCTTGACTGTCACCAAGCCCACGGAGAAGGAGAAGTCAAGCTGGCTCCCCTGGTAGGAGATGCCGGAGACGCTCACGCCTGTGACCCCGGCAGGACACATGGGGTCAAAGGTAATGCCAGCCCCCGTGATCCTGTGGGAGGGGACAGTTCTGTGAGGAAGGCCGGCAGTGGCCAGGTGACGCCCTCTGCTGGGCACGGCACTCACCGGAACCCGGTGAACCCGAAGAGCGCCGCCTGCAGGAAGCCCCCCATGCCGGTCAGGAAGTTGACCGCCCCCGACCCATCGGAATTCTCTGTCCACACCTGCGGGGGCAAGGCAGTCAGTGTGGGAACCCTAGACACAGACCCTCCCAAGGCCCCAGATCACGAGGGAATTGCCAGGCTGTGACCCTGCGGTGACCCAAGGCTGGGCTCCCAGCCCCACAGCCCAGGGGCGTGAGGGAAGGCTGGTGAGCTGTGGGGGAGGCTGGGGGAGAGGCTGGTGGGGAGGCTGGGGCCAGGGGAGCGGCTGGGGGGGAGGCTGGGGCGGGGGGAGGTGGGGGAGGCCGGGAGGAAGGCTGGCCTTGAAGGGCTCTGTGATGTTGGCAAAGCTCCTTTCCAGGAGGCTCCACGCCCTGCTGGGCTCCTTCAGCTCCATCCAGCCCACGGCGAACATGCTCTGGGGTGGAGGACGTGCTGCCGTGAGGTCCGCTGCGTGCGGAAGGGAGGCCGGGGCCAGCGGGGCAGGGCTGGGCCACCGTGAGGGCTGCCGCCCCACACCCCAGTCTCCTCACCCAGGTCATGGCAGGGCCATGGGGGGACGTCACAGCCTCATAAACCTCCAGGTTTCTTCTGCGAACGCGAGGGCTCATGGAGAAGGGGACGGGGTACCCCAGGAGCACAACGTCTGCCTGCTTCACCTCCTCTCCTGGGGGACAGATGCTGCTGACGGGGGAGGGGAGTCCAGGGCTGGCACGAGGTCCTGAGAGAGGCCAGAAGGGGCCTTGGAGGGGTTCCGGGTCCACTTACCAGGCTCGTACCCATCAAACTCAGGGTGGAAGTTGTGCTTTGGGTCAAAGGGCACCTTGATCCTATCGGCCACCTCTAGCCACCGGCTGGGGACAGGCTGGCCCAGGTCCCGGGCCAGGGCAGCAGCAAAGCGCAGGCTAGGGGCAGAGGTGGAGAGAGGGGGCTGCAGCTCCGGCACACCGGCCCCCGTGTGCTGGGGCTGGGCCGGGCTCCGGTCGAACCTGTTCTGGAGCAGGACGTTGGTGTACACGGAGTTGTTGACCCTGAATGGTACTCGTCGGGGGGCATGACTCCTGGGCAAACAAGGGCAAGAGGGTGCTTAATGACCCCGTCCTGGCTAACAGCATGTGACAGAAAGCACACGGCATTGCTCCCCCAGCTGGCGACCATCTGCCCTTCTGCCCCATGACAACCCCATCCCTTCAGCCCCCTGCCTTATGACCATCTGCTCTGCCCCCACGACACCCGCCCCCCCCCCCGTGCCCTCACCCGCAGATGGTACTTCTCCTCTTCTGGGCTCCACTCCACACGGCTGCACCAAAACTCAGCCACGGCACGGACCACGTCCCAGCCGCCCGCCTCCTGGAAGAGCTGCAGGTCCTGGAGGAGCGGGAGAGCACGGACAGAGGCCATGGCACCGTGCTTCTAGGTCCCACTGCCCACGGCATTTCTACGTGCCCGGAAGCGAAGGGCTGGCTCCAGGCACGATGTCCTGGCCGGGCGTGGGGTGCGGCCACGCCAGGGGGCACGATGGCTGGTGGCACGGTGACATCTCACCTGGGTGCTGTGATAGTACAGCTGGAAGGCCAGGAGCACTGCCCCGTTGATGTGGATTTCCTGGGCCCCGTAAATGTCCTCGGGACACACCTCTAGGCCGGAACTCGCACTCTCCCAGGCAAACTTGGCTCCCTGTGCATTGCAGGGTAGAGTGGACCTGAGTCTGATGGGGGGGGGTGTCCCCATGCTCTCAGCCTGCAGCCCCTGTGGGGGTCTGCTGGCTCTGAGTGCCACATGTGTCCCCAGCGTGGGCCAGGCGGCCTCTGCCCAGTTTCCATCGTGTGCTGCCCGGCACAGGGTGGTGAAGGGCCCAGTGGGTCCCAATTGTTCCCATCTGCACGGTGCGGGGTGCTGGGCCCTCGTAAGAACCCAGGACAGCCCAGCAACATCCAGAGAGGGGGTCTGGGGTGGGGGGTGGAGCCCTGCGGCGCCCTGCAGGGTGGGTGCCCAGGCGCCTCTGACCTGGTAGCCCAGCCTCCGGGCGTTGTCCAGGGCCCCGGCCAGCGTCCGAATGCGGTACTCCAGGAGAGCACGGGCGGCCTCCGGGTGCCACACCAGGACATTCGGGAACATCCAGAGATCCTGCGGGCACAGCGAAGAGTCCCTTGTCCCAGCTCTCACACCCTCTCTTCCCACCTGCCGGCCTTCCAGGACCTTCCCCCGGCAGGGCTCGGGAGCCTGCACTGCGCCATGCCGCCCACCTGGGTCTCTGGTGGGCCCTCCCCATCTGTCCAGCACACATCTCATCCCCAGTCCAGAGCTTCCCCTCCCCAGCGGGCATCTGGGTCTGGCCAGGGGCTCAGGCTAGAATCTGGGTGTGGGCAGCCCAGGCCGGGGGCACAGCCTAGTGGTGACCCATCCTCCCTGAGCCCAGCCTGTGGAGTGGGCCGCAGCGCTGGCTTTGCTGGACCCTCCCTACCGAGGTCACCAAGTCCCAGCTTTGGCTCCCACACTGTCCAAGGTCCCCCCCACCACACTCCCTCAGCAGCCACCAGGGTCTTTCTAGAACACGCATCTGTCCAGGTCGCTCCCCAGTTAAAAGGTCTCCAGGCTTTGCAGCAAGCTCCCTTTACAGCTGCTCCTCCTGCCCCTGAAGACACCCACCCTCAGCAGAGCCGCCCTCCCAGCTCTGGGCCTCAGACCTTCTGGTCTCTTCACCTCACTAGCTTCTCCATGAGACCCCTGCACACCCTTTGGCTGAGATGCTACCTCCTCTAGGAAGCCTTCTCTTTTGCCGTGGCCCCTGTGTGTCCCCAACCACGGCCCCCACCCCAGGCAGGGCAGAGGCGGACGCCATGCCTGTGTTCTCAGCTGCAAGACCCTCTTTGCCTACGTGCCGCCCGCCTTGCGACAGGTGTGTGCTGGGGGCGATGGTACACACCTGGTCCCAGAAGACATGGCCCCAGTAGCATTCCTCACGGCTCCCGTTGGAGAGGCCGCCGGGGCTGAGGCCGTGGCAGGCATGGCCGGGGGCCCCGGGCGGGGGCAGGGCGCTGAGCAGGTAGTACAGTGCAGCGCGCACGGCCTGGCGCAGGCGCAGTGGGCCCCGCACGTCCAGGCCGCAGCTGGCCCAGAGCTGGGCCCAGGCCCGGGCGTGGGCAGGGTACAGGGCGCACTCTGCCCGCAGCCACAGGGCCTCGCCAAGGCAGGTCTGGGCCTCAGCCTGGCTGCCGCCCACCACGGCCAGGAATTCCCAGGTGCGGACGCCCTCACCTGCTGCGAGGGTCAGGGCCGGGGGCACCGGCGTCCACAGCATGTGCACCTCCTGCTGCGGCCCCCCGGGCTGCTCAGGGGTGAGGGTGTGGCCGTGCAGGTACCTGCAGGAGCGTGGCCAGTCTCAGGAGCCAGCCCCTTCCCCCGCCACCCAGCCGACCCCGCTCTGCTCACCGGGCTCCCTGGAAGTCGGGCCCCAGCTGCAGGGCCAAGTCCGGGCTCTCTGGGGAGAAGGCCGACCTCAGCAGCACCGTGATGGGCCGGCTCCCGGCGGCCAGGCGGGTGAGGGACACGCTGCAGGCCAGGACGTGAGGCAGTGTGCGGTGGGCGTAGATGCGCTGGGTGGCCCGGAAGCTGGAGTCCTCCATGGTGTGCAGGAAGGAGCCTGCGGGTACAGCGCCCCGCTGAGCGCCCCACGCCCGTCTGCTCCCTCAGTGAGGTGGGTCCCCCCTCTGAGCCCGGCTGTCCTGCCTAGGGACCTGGGCTGCCTGGGGGGCCCCAGGCTCCGGCCACTCCAGTCCGGGAGCCCCCGGGCCTCTCTGTGTGTCAGGCATCCTGAATTCGAGATGGGGGTTGGGGGGCAGAAAAGGAAGTGGCTACCTGTGTTAGTGTCCAGGCCAAAGGTCTTAGTCAGCTGCTCTCCTGTCCCTGCAGGGGCCTCCAGTTGGACGTTGAGGGGACTGGGCAGAATGGCCCGGTGCGTGTCCCGTCCGGCCCATTGTACACGCCACTCACGTGTAGTACGTTATGATATACACGCATGCCCAAGTATGCGTTGGTCACAGTGGCCCAGAGTCGGGGGTCGCTGGGCAGAGCGTGGGCCGTGAATATGGTGGGGTCCTCGGTGGCATCTGCCATGGAAAGGCTTGCTCCAAAGGGGTGCCTGGAAAAGAGCGAGGAAAGCCCCCAGCGGCTGGGCCTCCCCTTCTGGCTCTGCTGCCCCAGCAGAGGGGAGGGTTGTGGGTACACCTTGGTGGCCTGGTTTTCCAGAGCCCTCACCTTCGGGTCACCCCAAAAACGCCCTCTACCCTCACAGGTGCTCACACCCCCTAATAATGACCTCAAGAGACACGACTGAGCCCCAAACTCCACCGGAGGGCCTCGGTCCTAACTGGGCTGCTCTCTCCAAGCAGCCCGGAACCCCAGACCTGGTGCTGGGAAGTGGAGAGGCCCCCGGCCTAGGGGACCTTTGCCCCCAGGAGGCCGTGCTGGGGGCAGGGCGGGAAGTCCCAAGGGCAGCGGGGCAGCCCCGGGAGCCCTGGGCGAGCGCCAGCAGAGGGGAGACGGTGTTGCCGCGGCCCGGGGCTCACGCAGCCCTACCGAACCCCTCGGCTCCAGCCGGTGGGTGATGCCGCTCCAGGGCCAGAGGCAGAAGTAGCCTGGCTGCCGGGTCGTGTTGCCGGAAGGCCCCGCAGTCCCCGCCCACGGGGCGATGCAGGGCGGGACCGGAGGCTGGGTCCCCGCCCCCGAAGGCCGGGCTTCAGCCCGCGGGGAGGGTGGGCTGGCCTCAGCTCCCCGCGTTCCCGTTCCGGAGGCTGGGAGGTCCGTCTGCGGAGCTGGTACGACGGCGCTGGGACCGTGAGGGGACCGTGCGGGGACCGTGCAGGGACCGTGAGGGGACCGTGCGGGGACGGCGCGGGGACCGTGCGGGGACCGTGAGGGGACCGTGCGGGGACCGTGCGGGGACGGTGAGGGGACCGTGCGGGGACCGTGCGGGGACGGTGAGGGGACCGTGCGGGGAACGTGAGGGGACGGTGAGGGGACCGTGCGGGGACCGTGCGGGGACGGTGAGGGGACCGTGCGGGGACCGTGCGGGGACGGTGAGGGGACCGTGCGGGGAACGTGAGGGGACGGTGAGGGGACCGTGAGGGACCGTGAGGGGACGGTGAGGGGACGGTGAGGGGACCGTGAGGGACCGTGCGGGGACCGTGCGGGGACGGTGAGGGGACCGTGCGGGGACCGTGCGGGGACGGTGAGGGGACCGTGCGGGGAACGTGAGGGGACGGTGAGGGGACCGTGCGGGGACCGTGCGGGGACGGTGAGGGGACCGTGCGGGGACCGTGCGGGGACGGTGAGGGGACCGTGCGGGGAACGTGAGGGGACGGTGAGGGGACCGTGAGGGGACCGTGAGGGGACGGTGAGGGGACGGTGAGGGACCGTGAGGGGACCGTGCGGGGACCGTGCGGGGACGGTGAGGGGACCGTGCGGGGAACGTGCGGGGACGGTGAGGGGACCGTGCGGGGAACGTGAGGGGACGGTGAGGGGACCGTGCGGGGACCGTGCGGGGACGGTGAGGGGACCGTGCGGGGAACGTGAGGGGACGGTGAGGGGACCGTGCGGGGACCGTGCGGGACGGTGAGGGGACCGTGCGGGGACCGTGCGGGGACGGTGAGGGGACCGTGCGGGGAACGTGAGGGGACGGTGAGGGACCGTGAGGGGACCGTGAGGGGACGGTGAGGGGAACGTGGGACCGTGCAGGGACCGTGAGGGGACGGTGAGGGACCGTGAGGGGACGGTGAGGGGAACGTGAGGGGACCGTGCGGGGACCGTGCGGGGACCGTGAGGGGACGGCGAGGGGACCGTGCGGGGACCGTGCGGGGACCGTGCGGGGACCGTGAGGGGACCGTGCGGGGACCGTGCGGGGACGGTGAGGGGACCATGCGGGGAACGTGAGGGGACCGTGCGGGGACCGTGCGGGGACCGTGAGGGGACGCGCGGGGACCGTGTGGGGACCGTGCGGGGACCGTGAGGGGACGGCGAGGGGACCGTGAGGGGACCGTGCGGGGACCGTGAGGGGACGGCGCGGGGACCGTGTGGGGACCGTGAGGGGACCGTGTGGGGACCGTGAGGGGACGGCGCAGGGACCGTGAGGGGACCGTGTGGGGACTCATCAGAACCCGTGTGAACCCCCGTGAGGAGCAGGCGCCAAGCCCGCCCTCAAAACCCAGTGGTGGGGTGGGGCTGAGAGGGGCCCCCGCCTTTGGCTATAGCCTCCCCCCACTGTCTCCCCTGAGGGGCGATGACAGGTGCCGCTGACAGTCCTCCAGGCGAGGTGTCCTG
The DNA here is from genome assembly GCA_003508835.1 of Eonycteris spelaea. Classification (NCBI taxonomy): domain Eukaryota; kingdom Metazoa; phylum Chordata; class Mammalia; order Chiroptera; family Pteropodidae; genus Eonycteris; species Eonycteris spelaea. The sequence continues at coordinate 402,574 of PUFA01000436.1, forward strand.
CCGGAGCCAGCCAGCTGAGATCAAACAGCACCCAAAAGAGGGGGGTGAAGCCTAAGGAAAACAAGACAGAAAAGATCTTTCGGAAGGGCAGAAGGGCGGACAGTCATGCTGCAGCCTGGAGTTTATTTAGCGTAGCTCTTATATATTTCTTTTTGAACACAGTAGCAAAGCACAGAGTACATACCATAGGAATGCTGACATTTACATAAGTTCCTAAACATCCTTCCCTCAGGGGACGCGCCTTTTCTGGGCTGAAAAACATTCCATTATCTTAAAAGGATTTCTTTAGGAGGCAAACCTCCCCTCCAGGGCCAGTAATGTTTGACTCAACACCCTGCTTCCTAGAACCATTGTTTCAGCAATCTCAGCAGCTGCTCTATGGCTCCCAACTACTGACACTTGCCCCGTAAGGGCTCCCACAGTGCCCTTCCTTTGCTCCGCCCCTGCCTTCTGGCCCTGGCAACCCCTTCTCTCTCAGCCTCCACCTGCCCACCTGGGCGCTCTGGGCTTTGCCAGGGGCCTGTTTTCTGCTTGTCTCTCAGGCTTTGGGTAGAGCCAAATGTCTGATCCCATTGACACATGTGCTCTGACCGCTCCGTCCAGCCGAAGACACTCAGATCCCACACGTCCCCTGGAACCTGCTCTCTGCTGCCTCCCCCAGCACAGGCGACGGCGACTGCGGGTCCAGCTTGCTCAGGTCACCTGTGGCCGCAGTCCCACCTTCCAGGCCATGCCAGTTCTCACTGTTCCCTCTGTGACCTCCCGGGTGAGCACTGTCCGCGCTCCTCGCTTCTGCCCTCTGGTCCCGAGATCCCGTTTTTGGTATTTTGCCATAGTGGCCTGAGCCGGCCGGGACGGCCCTCTCCGGGGCCCAGGACGCTTTTTTCACGACACCCTCAGCTGCCCTCACTTAGGTCTTCCCGGGCCCCTTATGGCTGCAGGAGACCCTTGGCTGGCGCTCTCCCACCCGTTGCCTGCTGCCCCCCTCCACAGCCCCATGGCAGCCCCAGCTGTCTTCCCGGGGTGGGGGGTGCTGGCCCCAGCAGGCAGTGGCTGCATCTGGACTGGAGAGTGGATGAGAGGAGGGCATTTCCTCCGGAAGTGAAGGGCCGGCTCCCAGGTTCCCTCCTCCTGCACTGGGGTCTCAGGTTCCCCAGCATGGAGCAGAGAAGGCCTGAGGACCCGAGGGCGGTCCACTGCTGCCCTGTCCTCATGGCCAAGCTTGCCTCAGAGCTCCCTGCCATCAGGCTGGCCCCAGAGCCTCGGTCCCTAACCTGTGAGATGGGGACAAAGGCTCCACCCCATACTCGTGGGTGAGGGGCTGGAGGAAAGCTCGTTAGGGCGCCCAGCCAAGTGCCACAGACACCAGCAGAAAATAACGCAAAGCAGAGTTTATTGCCAGTGTGGGCGGCTGCCGGCCACCCATGCCCTCACAGCTGCCACGCCCACTCTCCCACTGTCCCACCCGAAGATGGTGGACAGTGGGTGGGCTCCTCAGGCTCAGGAGGCTTCCCTTCTAAAGCCATGTCCCAAATTCCTGGGGAGGGACAGTGACCCGCCTGCCTCTGCTCGAGGGTCAGCCCTGCTTGATCCTCTGGCCCAGGGGCAGAGCCCTGGGCTGTGAGGCTACACTGGGGCTGGAGGCGGGGTCCGTGATGCTGTCACTCTGCGCCCAGCACACCAGGTAAAGGCCAACACGGGGTAGGCGCTCAGGGACAGGGAGCTCTTGGCATCATTATTGTTGCTGGGAAGTGTGTGCAAGGGGACAGCTGCAGAGTCCTAGGACAGGGAGGTGTTGACTCTGGGGGTGGAGGACAGAGGCGTGACCTGTCCCCGGAGTGTGGGGGGAGGGGCCCATCCCAGACCCGGCAAAGCGCCCTGTCTGTCTGAGCCTCCCTTGCCTGACCAGGGCCCTGCCGGCTCCAAAGAGCTGCCCAAAGATGCAAGCAGCGCCCCCTGCCCTTGGCGTGGGGAAGCCCTCCATAGGGCTGCCCAGAGCCCTCCTTGCTGCTCTGTTGTCCAGGCTTCAGAGGGCACTGCTGAAGCTCGTGGAAAGCTCAGGGTGGCTGTCCAGTCCTGGGTGTGTGATGACCAGACCCGGCTTCGCTGTCTTCACGGCCCGCAGCTCCTCCAGCGACTGCTCGCTCAGCTCCACGGATACCAGGCTGCAGGAGCAGGAATGGGGGGGAGTTGGGGGGAGTCCGGGGCTCGGGGGCGGCAGTGACAGGGGCACCGTGGGGGCAGTGATGGCTTGGTTGTTGGCCCGGGGTGTGCCAAAGGTACACAGTGACAGAAGGTGGCCAACCAGGGTGGTTATCAGAGGTTGGGGAAAGGGGACAGGAGCTGGGGGCCGAGCCTTTGAGGGAGTGAAAGAGTGTAGGGATCACAGACCCAGACTGTGGCCGTGGGCCCAAGACGACAGATGGACGTCGATGTGGCAGGGTGGTCGAGGCCAGGGGCTGGGGCCAGGGCTCTGGAGGTGTGTCTCCAGGGGTGAGTCAGAGTGGTCACTCGGGGGTGGGTGGGGTCCCAGAGGGCTCATCTCTGGGGCCGGGTGAAGCGCCCAGGTCCCCACCCCAGCCCGGGGTTGAGAGGCTGTGTTCCTGCCCCCTTCCCGGGCCCGCATCCACCTGAGGGTCTGCAGGCGGCATTCTGGGTGCTGCAGGACGGCACACAGGTCGGTCACCATGGGTCCCGACAGCTGGCAGCCGCTGAGGTCCAGGGTGCTGAGGGCAGGGCCCTGCCGGAGCATGCTGACCAGGCACTGAAGGGCTTCCTGGAGGCCAGGCTGCTGCACCCTGGGGGTATGGTTGACCTTAGGGATGGCCGCGGGTCCCCACCGCTCCCCTGGCTCCTCCCAGCCCAGGCCTCACCTGAGTGTCCGCACCTGGCACCTGGACCAGGCCAGGGCCGCGCATAGCATACGCAGGCCGCCCTCACTGAGACCGCTGTGCAGCAGGCTCAGCTCCGTCAGGGCAGGGGCCACCTTCAGGGCCTCAGAGAGGTCGTCGCAGGCTGCGTCCGGGAGTTTGCAGCGGCTCAACCTGTGGGCGAGAAGCACACGGCGTGCATGCCCCTAGGCCACCTTGCTGCACCCCGACCTCGCACACTGCCCACTCCCTGGGGGCCAACGTTCAGTCTGAGGAGCACTGGCTCCACAGCCTCCCCTGCTCTTGGCCACCATGGGTGTCCCCGTGGGCCCTGACCCCTCAGGCACATGCCGCCCGCGCCCACTTGTCCCCAGGACACTGTCCTGCCGGAGCTTTCTGAGGAGCCTGTGCATACGTTGCTCATGCTTCCCTGCGCGTGGTCTGTCAGGTTAAGACAGGACACAGCTGCTGAGTCAGCAGTCCCGTCCTTCCTACTTCTTTGCCATTATAAACACCGCTGTGCCGAACGCCCCATGCATTTCGCTCACTGGTAGGACTGACAGCCGAAGGTGCTGACCACCCTTCCGGCTCCCTGTGTTTCCTTGCAGGGGGCCAGAAACACCACCAGGTGAGTTGAGCCACCATGTCATGCCAACATGATGGGCCCTGCCACCCTGCCCATCAGCACCAGCTCCTGCGATCGCTCTGACTCTCTCTCTCTGCTCTCGGGGTGACAGCTGACAGCACCTGGAAAGTGCTGTGCCTGAGTGGCCCTCCGAGGTGAAAGGAGGGCAGGAGCGCAGACAGGCCGGCCTCCATCCACAGGGCCCGCCCAGCATTCCCAGCGGCTCTGGCTCCAGCCCTCCTGCAGGACACAGCTGCTTCCCACTGAGCTGGGGCCCACGCCCTTCCAGACCAGCCCTTGAGTGGTGACAGAGCCCCTGCCCCATCTCCTCGTCTGCCCCTGTGTGGGCAGTGCCTGTCCACCCCAGCACGGGACACCAGAGATTCCAGGCTCTCAGCCACCCCCAAGCAGGGCCACGCCTCTGCCCTGCCCAGGGCTCGGTGTCTGCAGGGGCTGGGGCACGGTCACTCACGTCAGGCTGTTTAGACCACACTGCTGGTCGGCCATGGCCTCACAGAATGGACGCAGAGGGGAGGCTTGGGGTTTTCTCGCGGCGGCTTGAGCACTGTGGAGAGAGAAGGGAGGTGAAGGCCCTGGCCCCCTTACAGCCCCCCTCCTTAGACGAGGGCGCTTCCCGTGGTCATCAGGTGTCAGAGCTGCCCCTGCCCTCTCCCCACGCTGAGCCGGGACCCCTCTGCCCCTGCACCCCAAGCCCAGAGAGAAACAACTCGTCTGCAGCCCTGCACTCTCCCCACGCTGCGTGAGCCAGTGGTGGCATGTCACCAGCACCCCCGGTCTGCGTCTGTCCTTGCACCTGCAGGAGGCATCCCCAGCCCGTCAGTGTCTTGACACTCGTTCCCTAGACAGATGCCGAGCACCTGGGCCAGGCGCTGGGTTGGAGCCTAGTGCACAGCAGCGGTGACACAGGCCTTGCCCCGGAGCAGCTGAGGGTCTGGTGGAGGAGACGGGCGTGGGCAGATGTCCTGGCATACAGTGGTTAGCAGGGCCCTTCTGGGCGAAAGGGCCCAAGGCCAGCTGGGGGAGTCTGGGCCGTAAACAGTGTTCTGGGGGAGGGGACAGCAGGTGCAGAGGCTTAGGGCATGGGGAGCGCGTGTCTTCCAGAACTTACGAGAAAGCGGGGGTGGGGCGGTATGTGTGTGTTGGGGGGGGGTCCACAGCTATGTGGCCAGGCTACGATGTGAGCCTCCATGTGGCCAGCTGTGGGTATTGGGAGGGGAAGAGGTGGTCACTGGGAGGCTGCGTCGCCAGGGGCGGGCAGAACCAGCCCTTACACCCCGACTCCCAGGCGACGGCGTGCGCTAGGCCCACAGAGCGGCATGGCGGCCCCAGGACTCACGAGCTGCTGCCCAGGCTGCTCCAGTCGCTTCATTCAGGCTCCTCTTCTTCTTCTTGTCCTGCGCGGGGGTCAGCCAGCAGCTGTCCAGCCGCAGCGCTTGCCCCGCCGGGCAGCACCGCACGCAGTAGCTCAGCACGGTCAGGTCCATGCGGCTGAAGCGCACACGCTGCAGCGCCAGCTCGGGGAGGCCCCGCAGGGCCTGATGCACGAAGGCATTGTCCTGGGTCTCGTACAGACAGTACAGCAGCTCCAGCGGCGAGTTGAACTCGCTGTCCTCGTCCTCCGGCTCCTCAGCGCCTCCCAGCGCCTCGGCCTCCGGCCTGCCCTCCGGCGCTGCCCTGGCGTGGCCCTGGCCCTGGTCCTGCACCCACCGCAGGACGTCCTGCCTCACGCGCTCCGACACCACGCAGCCAAAGCGGCGCTCGATGTCGCGCGTGCGCTCGGCGCTCAGCAGGCCGAAGAGGAAGCGCGTGGTGAGCGCGAGGTGGCAGCGCAGCTCCGCGTCGCCCCTCAGAAGCTCGGCCACGCCGCCAGCCGGTGCTCCGGGCGGGCCCTCGCCCTCCAGCAGGTATGACAGCGCCGCAAAGAACTCCTGGAAGCTCTGGTCGATGAACTGGTAGGTGACCTCGGTCTCCAGAACGCCGGCGAGCTCCTTCTTGCTGAGAAACAGCGTCTGGACTGTGGAGCCGCGGAGCTGCAGCCGCTCCAGGTCCGCTTCGGCGAACTGCGCCCTGCGCCGGAGGACGCCCTCGCGCGCCAGGCGGCACAGTTTGCGCAGCTCGCCGCGCAGCCGGGGCCCGTCCGCCGCGGGCGCCGAGCTCAGGACGCTGGCGATGAAGAGCAGGTACACGGACGTGGTAGTCTTGGAGGTGCGCGACAGGTCCTGGCCAAGCTCGAGCTGTTGGCGCAGGACGGTGCACACGATCCAGCACACAAAGGGCACGAAGCACAGCGCAAACAGCGTCTCGTTCTCCTTCACGAAGCGGTAGGCGCGCTCCGCCCGCCACTCGTCCTGGAAGAACTTGAAGAAGTACTTCTTCTTGTCCTTGTCTGAGAAGCCGCGCACCTCGGCGCACTGCGGGGAGCGCAGGCGGCCCTGCAGCCGGCCGGGCGCGGCGGTTCGCGTGGTCACCAGCAGGCGCGCGCCGGGCAGCAGCGCCTTGCTCAGCAGGCCGCCCAGCACGCGCGCGCTGCCGGCGGCCTCGAAGGGGTCGGCGCAGGGCGCGGCCTCGGCGGGCCCCGGCGCCGGCAGGTCGTCCACGCCGTCCAGGATGAAGAGCAGCCGCTCGGACTGCGCCAGCATCTGCTGCACAGGCGCGCCGCGGTCTGGGCACTGGTCCAGGATCAGGTCGGCCAGGCTGCAGGCACCGGGTCGCTCGAGCAGCTCCCGGCAGGGCAGGAAGAAGGCGAAGTCCACCTGGCCGTGGTACAGCTTGCCCGCCGCCCAGTCGTACAGGATTTTCTTGGCCGCCATGGTCTTACCGATGCCCGCCGGACCCTGCAGCACCACGGTCAGCGGCCGCTGGCCCTCCTCGTCGCGGCCGAACAGGCGGTTGAAGGTGTGGGTGTCGGAGCGCCGAGCGCGCTCCGGCGGCGGCTCCTCCTCGGGGCCCGGGACCTCGGACTCCGGGGCGGCGCTCTCGGGCGCGATGAGCAGCTTGGTGAAGCGCTTGGTGATCTTGACGGAGCGCGCGTTCCTCTCCTTCACCTTGGCGTGCTGCCGCAGCACGTGCTCGCGGTACTTCTTCCTGTACTCTGCGTGGAGGCGGCCGAGGGTGGCGCGGCTGGGCCGGCCGCGCCCGGGCCCACGGCCGCCCCCGGGCGCAGGCCTCGGTTTCCCCTGCCCCGCCGCAGCACTCCGCCCGCACCCGCTCCTCCCTGGGACCAGCCCCCGGGACCTCCGACCTACCGGACACGGAGAGCAGCGCCGAGGGGCCAGCGCCGAGCCCTGAAAGGGAGGCAGACCCGCGGTGAGGCCACGCAGACGTGCGGCGGGGCTCAGAGCCGCCCCCGAGAGCGCCGGGCCGGGATTCTGCCCAGGCGCGAGGGAGCAGAGGGGCGGGGACCCCGGCGACCCCCCGCCCCGCGCTCACGCTGCAGCCGCTGCTGTTTGAGCCGCGCCGCGACGTCGCGCACGTCCGCCCTCTTCAGGGTCTTGCGGGCCACGTCCAGCGCGGGCTCCGGCCCGTAGAAATGGGTCAGCTGCTCGGCGAGGTCCACGGCGTCCGCGCCCTCAAGCCGCCCCCACGGGATGCTGCGGCCGTCCAGCGGCGCGTCCCGCAGCTTGTGGCGGAAGCGCTTCAGCTGCTCCTGGCTCAGATCCTCGAGCGCGGCCAGCAGCAGCTCGCGGGCGGCGGCGGCGCGGGGCTCCACGCTGCGGGCGGGCGGGCGGGCGCGGTCAGCACACGTCCCGCGTCCCGGGACCCTGCCCAGCTTCGTCGCCGCCGCCGCTCGACCCTGACACGTCGTCCTGGCGCCCACGACCGACTCCCCGGGGGCTCCAGGCCGAACCTCTGCAGAGACAGGCTTTAGCCCCTCCCAGGACCCCAGTCCGGGGCTTTACCTCAGAGCTTGTCGCCGCCTGGTGATGAAGTTGGGGAACTCCAGGGCAGGCACTGGCCACTGCTGACCCAAGCGTTTGGGGGCACCTTCCTGCTCCTGCCTCCCTTCCTGCCTGGTGCCTTCTCACACCTGGCCGCCAGGTCCGCCGCCCGCGGCAAGGTATGCCGGAGGCCTTCACTCGCCCCTTGCCTGCCTTCTCTGCCCTGGCCTCAGCAGAGAGTACAAGTCCCCTCCCTCCCCCTGCCCAGTCTGTGTTCCTGAATCCTGGTCTGGGGGTCTTGCACGGAGGGAGGGCTGAGTCTGAGCCCCTGGTGGGGCACGGACCCCAGGGTGCTCCTCAGAATCCCCAGCCCGGGTGAGTGGGGGGAGGGTGTGGATGTGGGGGTGCAAGGCCCCAGGAGGTTAGCAGGGTGAGGCAGCAGCCCCAGAGGGCTGAGACCAGCGGGTTCCCCAAATGACCAGTCTGAGGCTCAGCACTCACCCGGAGCAGGAAGCCTCTGGCTGGTCCATGGCACCTGGCACGCTGTCCTAGAGCTCAGTAACAGAGGTGGGGATCAGAGAGGGTGGTCCTGCCACACGCTGACTGGGGCTGAGTCTGGGGGTGGGGGTCCAGCCCCACCCATGCCCCAGGGCCGGGTGCTCAAGCGCAGCCAGTGGCCACTGAGTTCTCAAACTCGGGCACTATGGCACACATACACCGCCACCCTTTAAGAGCTCTGCTTGGTGACCTTTGATTTCCTACTTTCCTTCAGTTGGTTAACATTCTTTGAAGACCCATGGGGTGTGGCTGTGAGGTATGGCTGTAACTAACCGCAGAGCAGGGTGGGCTGCATGGAGGAGGTGGCTGGCTCAGAACTAGGGCTTAAGCTTTAAGGCCTTGAGGTAGGTTGCGTTCTGAAGGGCTTCACAGGTAGAGGAGACTGGGAGCGGAGCAGCTAACGGGGGCACAGTGCTAACAGGAGAGGACGGCCCGCAGGCACAGGGAGAATGGGCAGAGGGGAGCACACTGGCTCCCGGAGCCTGGCTTGAGCAGGCTGATGAGAAGAGGTTCGGATGTGGGGGGTGCACGCGACTGCTGTGGGAGCACAGGCGACCCCATTAATGTCTGCATTGCAGGTCAACTAGTCCTAATCCCTGGTCTCTGCGGATGTGAATCCAGGATCTTGGGATGAGGAGATTGTCCTGGTGGGCCCCAGATGGCCTCGCAAGTGCCGTAAGATGAAGGCAGAGGGGGCTTGGCCCAGAAGGAGGCACAATGGCACTGAAGCAGAGTGCTAGGCTGCTGGCTTTGGGGTGGAGGGGCGCCGGGACTCAGTGCTGAGAGCTGGGTGGGCGGGGCGTCTTCCCCGGCGCCTCGAGAGGTGGGGTGGGCGGCACCCACACCTCAGCACAGGAACACGGATCCTGGACCTGTGACCCCAGGCCCGAGGGAACACATGCATGTCATATGAGGTCCTTGAGTTCGTGGTGACGTGTTTCGGCAGCCATAGGCCACAAACTCGGCCGCGTCCGCGCGCACCTGTGCGACTGCGCATGTCTGCGACCGCGTCCGTGGGCGGTCTCTGTTTGCTGTCCCCTCAGGAGGAGGGCCCCAGCGCCCTTCCCTCCCTGTGATTTGTTTTTCTATTTTAGACAAAGGGCCCCCACATCTCCCCGAGGAGGGCTCAGGGTGTCAAGGCTGTGGCCTCCTTGCCCTCTCCTGCGCCCTGAACTCCTGCTGGGGTCCCAGCAGCTACTTGTGGCACGGGACCGGCCAGCACATGTCCTGGGAGCATTTTGTGCTTTTCAAGGGACCTCTCGCTTCTCCCCACAGAGCCCTGAGAGGCACCCACCCCCTGTGTGGGCAGCATTGCCCTGGGCCAGCCCAGAGCAGGGGTGGGAGCACCCAGCCAAGCAGGGGAGTAGCCAGCGTCTCCTTGGGGTCAGGGTCCTGGAGACGAACTCCGAGCAGAGCCTCAGCTTCCTGTGGGGATGACACGTGAGTCCTCTGTGGGTCGCGGCCCCTGACTCCCTGGCATTTTGTCGATGGAGCTTTGCCAGAGAAAGCAACAGCTTGGACAATGGATGCAGATGTTTCAGGGCTGGGCTATGGGCAGTCAGGGCCTCACAGACCTTGGTGGCACTCGGGGCCCCGGGCCGCAGCCCCACTGTCCCCCCGAGGTGTTCTCACACACTCTCGCTCCTCCAGGTCTGGACCGGCCGCTGCTGCGTGTGCCCCAGAGGCGCCTTCGTTTTCTGTCTCCACAGCACAAATTCTGGAACGCGAGTTCCCTGTGACTGGGCTGTCCCCCTCCCGTGTGGCTTCAGATGGAAAGTGCCACGGTCATGCGTATGTGCTCCTAAGTCAGACTGTCTGGGGTCACGTCCGGGCTGGGTGACCTTGGGCCAGTTACTCAGCCTCTCTGTGCCCCCAGTGACTCATTGGCGAGATGGCACATCTAAGCACAGCCAGGGGCATTAGTTATTGTCACCACTCAGGTTCCGTGGGTGGCCCCTCCTATGAAGCTGTTTTCTGGGACCACCAAGAAGGTCCGAACTTCTACCCCCAGTTCTGTTTTGAGTTCACGTCACCTCTGCCCAGCACTCAGCACTGCTGACCATGAACTTTTCCTCAAAACGTTCTTTTCCTTTTGTCAAAGGAACTGAGATGGTGCTGGGCCCAGGCGACCGGGGCTAGGTGACATGGGTTGCTTCTGCTCTGGGGTGCCCAAGGCCTGCGACTTGGGTATGCCAAGGCCACCTCCATCTCCTGAGATAGTCCCTCCTGGAGTGAACTCTGCCCTGCAAACTCTCAGCACCTGCTGATAACAGCCAGGGGAAGACCATGATAGCGGAGGTCAGTAATTCCTGGAACCTCATCCCGGGGTTACACCTGCAAGGGAGCGGTGGGGAGGGGCCCCTGAAGAGCAGGGAGTGGAGAGGGGACAGGAGCGGAAGTAAGGGGGAGGGGAGGGTGAGGAGCCAGCTGCATTCAAGGCCATTTCCATCTCTATTTCTATCACCGCAAGGTTTAGGTTCTGAGCAGGGCCAGCTCTGCAGGCTCAACTTTAAAAGCTTTCACAAATAAGGTAGGCTGCATTTGAATTTCCTCCAAGGTCCCTCCCCCAGGGATTTTACCACCCAGGAAAATTTCATGAGAACCTGTGATCATTTCTTGCACATTCTGGGCCTCTTGCTGTGGCTAAGCGTTCCCTGTTCCCCTTCCTAGCCCCCTTCCCTGTGCGGAACCACGACCCGTAAGTGTGCAGTCTCGCACCTCAGCTATGTCCCAATAAAACTGGAAAGAGAAGGCTGGCGTAGCTGCGTTGATTTCAGACAGTAGATTTTAGAGCAAGGAAAATCCTCAGGAATCAGGGGGGCACAGGTAACGACAAAAGGGTCAGTTCTGCAAGAAGACGCACAGCCCTAATGCGCGTGCACCCAGGATTGGTGCTGGCTGCATGGAGAAGAAGCGGTGGAAGGGCAGGAGCCACGGTGGACTCCTGGAATCCACGGGCGAGTCGGGAGCCGCCGCCCCCTCTGGTAGCCGCAGACCCGGCGGGCAGGACCCATAAGGGCGCAGCAGGACTCCGGTGGCGCCATCCACCAACGGGACAAATTGACGCCTATCGACCAGCCACTCCATCCGACACCACAGAGGACGCCTTCCCCTCGACCACACGTGGGACATTTGCCGAGAGAAACCACACTCTGGGCCCAGACGCACACTTTCACAAACAAAGGAAAAAGAATAGACACCCTACTCGAAAACCCCATAACTTGGGATGACTGAACTAAACAAGCTTCCCAGAGGAAGTCTCGGGAGAAATTTAAAAGTATTTTTTACTAAATTAAAAAAAAATAGCTAATAAAAATTTATGGGATTTATTTAAAGCAGTGCTTAGAGGAAAACTTATAATATTGAGTGCATATAGTAGACAAGAAGAATGCTCTGAAATCAACAACATAAGCTTCTACCTTAAGACACTAGAAAAAGGAAAGCAAATCAGATCTAAAGGTAACAGAAAAAGGAAATAATAAAAATCAGAACAGAGGTCAATGAAACGGAAAGCTGGAAGCTAATAGAGAAAATCAAAGCATGAAAAGCCAGTTAGTGCTCTGAAAATACCAGTAAAATTCATAAGCCTCTGGCCAGGCTAACCAAGAAAAAAAGAGATGAGGCACAAATTACTTTTTCTATGTACCAGGAATGAACCATTAGAATTTGACATCAAAACATAATGTCTTTTACAGTAGCACCAAAAAGTGAAATGCCCGGGCACCAGCTGAGCAGGATGCGGGTGAGAACTCAGGCTCGAAGGAGAGATGGGAAGCCCTAAGTCAATGTGGAGATGGCCCCGTGCGTGGGCGGGAAGCCTCAGTGTTAAGATGTCGGTTCTTCCTGAATGGATCTATCGGGGTCAACACAGTCCCCTTAAAAATCCTGGCAACTTATTTCGTGGAAATTGACAAACTTATCTAAAGTTAATATGGAGGCAAAAGACCCTGGAAGTAGGAGGATTGACGCTTCCTGGTTTCGCGACTTGCTGTAAAGGAACTGTGATCAGGTCGGTGAGCATTGGAAAGGTCTAGACACACAGACCAGCGGACAGAGCAAGAGAGTCCAGATGCAGACCCACACGGACCCAGTCCACGCACCTCGGACAAAGCGGCAGAGGCCAATCCGATGAGAAGAGCTGTCTTTTCAACAAACGCTGCTAGGATGGAGCATTTTCAACAAACGCTACTGGATGGCCACGTGACAAATATCTAGACCCAGACCTCACACCCCGTCACAGATATTAACTCAAAATGGATCATGGATCTAAATGTTAAGCGCAAAACTATAAAAGTTTTAGAAGATAACATAGGAGAAAATCTAGGTGACCTTGGGTTTGGTGATGACATTTTAGATAAAACACCAAAAACATGATCCACGAAAGAAAAATCTATATGCTTGACTTAACTAAAATTAAAAACGTCTGCTCTGCAAAAGACACTATTGAGAGAAAAAAAGATAAGCAACAGACTGGGAGAAAATATTTGCAGAAGACAGGTCTGATAAAAGACTGTTTTCCAAAATACACAAAGAACTTTCAAGATCCAACAGGAAGAAAACTAATGACTTGCATAAAAAATGGTCAAAAGCTCCTGACACTTCACCAAAGAAGATGAACATAAGCACATGAAAAGATGCTCAGCAGCCGGGAGTGCCAGTTAAAGCAGTGGGAGAGCATGACACACCTAGAAGGGAGGATGGAGCGAGACCCGGAGCACCCACGGCTCGTGCTGGCGAGGCCCGGAGCCACGGGGACCCGCTCCGTGTGGCCGGGAACACAGACTGCAGCCACTTCCAGCCGTGGAAAGGCACAGAGGAACCTTTCATGCACATTATGAAGCGAAAGAAGTCATTCTGAAAAGGCCACATCGTGTATGATTCCAACTCTGTGACATTCTGGAAAACGGAAAACTAAGGAGACAGTGAAAGGTCAGGGGTTGTCTGGGGTCGTGGATGGGCAGGGTGAACAGACGGAGCACAGAGGATCCTCAGGGTGGTGGAACTACTCCGTGTGACACTATGATGGTGGACACGTGACATTACTCACGTGCCCAAACCCACGAGTGCACAGTGCCGACAGCGAACCCTGCAGTAAACCAGCACTTAGGTGATAATACTGCGTCCCTTCGGTTCATGGGTCGTAACAAACGCAGCACACGGACACGTGGCGGTGATGACAGGAGCTGCGGCAGGCGGATGTGCACAAACTCCTCTCTGGGCAGTTTTTCTTTAACCTAAAACTGCTCTAAAACCTAAAGTCTGATTAAAAACCATGATGTGATCGCACTTCGCACCCAGTGGGATGACTAATCAGGGGACGGAGGTGCCCTCAGGCCCCATGCTGTGCGCCCGGTTTCCACAGGCCGCGGAAGGCAGCTGTGGGCTCGGCAGCCGGGACGGACCCCATGGCGGCTGAAACAGGACAGAAGTCACCTGTCAGAGCGGCAGCGGGATGACCGGGAGTCTCTGAGGGGTCCAGGATCCAGATCCCACTATCTAGGGCGGCTGTCCCCGAGTTGGTCTGGGTGACCTGTGGGACAGGGGGAGGCCAGAGGCGAGGACTTGCCACTTCCCTCCAAGGGCAAGACCAGGACTGCACCAGCCACTGGCTTCCCTTCTCCCCCTTGGCTGCTGCCTCCTGGGGCCGCGCTCAGCAGTCAGGGAGGTGGGGGCGAGTGCCCAGCCTAAATTCCATGAGCGCAGACGCCCCTCACAAGTCTGTTTCGCCACGAGCAACAGCTTTGCCCCTGCCAGGCCCCGCCTCACAGGCACCTCAGGGGCCACCTCGCTTGTGTCCAGGGACTCTGCATGGAGACCCAGCAGTCTTGGTGCTGTGGTCCCGGGCCAGGCGTAGGGGATGTCAGTTCAAGGTAGGATGTAGCACATATGGCCCAATCTAGGCCCAAATCCCCAAGGACCATCCACCCGGCTCTGCAAATCTCAGAAGATGTGTTCCTCCTGTGCCGCAGCCTCTCCAGGGGCTTCGCCCCATCACAGGGCACCGCTTTCCCTGAAGAAGCTTGAGGCCCACGCTCAGGGCCATGGCTGAGACTTCCCTACTGCCCCCGGGCCTCCCCTGCTCCCCTGTCCAGCCCCCCATAGCGTGTTTGCTCCCATCCACTTCCTCTGTCCTTTCCTCCCGCCACGGCCCCGCCACTCCGACGCCCCCACTGTCCTGCCAGCCCCCTCCACACGGCGCCCCGCTAGGCTCCCTCACAACACAATTGGGCCCTGGAGCCTCTAGGGGTCCCCCGTGGAAGCAGGTGTGTCAGGCAGGCCCTGCTGTTCCTCCTCACCAGCCGGACCCACCCTGTGAGGATTAGGCGCCTTCCTACAAGCTTCATTTCCCAGGAGATGACTGGGGGACACAGTCTTAGCCAATGACAGGGAAGAGAAAGTCTGCTGGGTGAACTTTTGGGGGGCCAGACCCCTGCTTCCAGCTTCCAGCCCCTCTGTTGCCGGAGGCCGTGGGCACAGGGTCCGGGGTCCGGGATGACGCGCGTGAGGCTAGAGGAGCAGGGGGAGTTAAGGGGTCTGACCCACAGATGACGTCAGGGCTGGGCCCTTGTTGGGTGACAGGTCCTTTCTGTGGGTTTCCATCCGGGCACCCCAGGCAGTGCCAACGGGCCACATGGGCTTCTGCCTCCAAGGCGGGCCCTGCCCCAGCCTGTTTCTGACGCCCTTTGCCTCTATCTCCCGTGAACCCGACAACGCCCTCTGTACCTCCAGGGGCCCAGCTCCCCCAGGAATGCCCTCCCTTCTCCCCATGGAGCCAGACAGAGGCTCCTCCCCGGGAAGCCTGCTGCTCGGACGCTCCCCACTTGGCCACTTGGTCCTCCAACAGGCCTGTCTAAGAGGCGGGCACTGGTTTTGAAGGGGACGGAGGATATCATTCAGCTGAAAAGGAAGGACATTCGGTGGCAACTCGGGGGCCTTTCCCGCGTTACACTGAGTGAAGTGAGCCAGGCACAGAGGGGCGGGTCCTGTGTCATTCCACTCACACGAGGTCCCCAAAGCACTCAGATTCAGAAGGAAGTAGACGGTGGTGCCAGGGGCTGCGGGACAGGGTGGGGGTGACTGTTTATTGGGGAGGGAGTGTCGGTTTGGGAAGACGGGAAGGTCCTGGGGACAGTGGCGGTGACCGCTGCACAGTAGGGTGACTGTGCCCAACACCGCTGAGCTGTGCACTGACAATGGTCACCATGGGAAGTTTTCTGTTTCATGTATTTTACCTCGATTTACAAATATAAGACGAAGACAATCAACTCACCTATGATCTAATTAATGATTAGCTCAGCTTTCTCCGCAGACCTGTACTGAGCCCCGAGGGGCTGTGAGCAGGGCCTGGAGGACAGTCAGGCGTGTCCCGCCCGGAGGACAGGGTCCATGAAGTTTAATCAGGCTTATTGCACAGCAACCTTTGTCACCTTCAGAGAGTGGGGCCTGCCCGCCTCCCTTTCTGAACCCTAAACCCCATCAGGCTGAATTACTCATTGCCTTGCTGGTAGCCGGTGAGCCCCTCTCACCTGCCCAGGCCCACACCTTGCTTGCAGCACCACCTGTGGGGAGGGCAGAGCAGCCTGGCCCTCTGGCCTGGCCCCCAGCTTCCTGTTGGTGTTGCCTGAGGGGGTGGGGGCGGGGTCCTGCCCCATGGCCTCTTGTGGGCAGGACTTGGTGGAGGGTCTTGGGAGGGCTTCCATTGGAAAGGTGGCCTGGACCTCATCTGCAGGGGACAGAGACCCCCTGTTGCCACATCAGACGGGTGAGGGGGATGCCCACCTCTGCAGGAGGCCCAGGGCCAGATGCCTGAGGCCTGGCAGGAGCAGAGAACCAAGTGGCACCTGAGACACAGCTTCACAAAGCCCTGCCTCGCAGCCCTGCTGGTGCCCTTGGCCCCACCTGCTCCTTGCCCCCTCTGAGCCCAGCGACCTCCAGCCTCTCCTGGGTCACACGCCAGGACAAACACTCTGCCAGTCCTCCCAGCCTCTGGGCAGCTGCAAATAGCCCACTTCTGTGCTGCAGCCACTTCCTAAGGGCCCGTTTCCTGCCACCCCCCTTGGTCCCCAGTCTCAGTCCACTCAGCTGAGCTCCCACGGCAGTCACCCACGAGCCCAGTGAGCCCCCAGAGGCCCAGGTTGTGCCCGCTCCCAGCCCTCCAGGACCTGCCCTGGGCTCCCAGCCTTCCAGCCCCCCCCCAGCCCTCCCCACACTCCGTGGAGTCCACCCCATTCGCACTCACGACCCGCCACACCCACTGTGAGTTTCTGCCCGATGGCATCCTGTCTCCCAAACCTCATCTGGGCTCCACCCACGAGTCCTAGGAAATCTCAAACTCATGTCTCAAAGGGAACCTTGTTCTTTCTCCCCAGAGAGCCTCACCTAGGCCCCCCACCCCAGTGGCTGCCGCTCGCGGGTCCATCCCCCACCTCGAACTTCTCTCTCCCTGCAGGACCAGCTACCAGAGCGTTCTGTCGCGTCTGTCCTCAGCACGCAGGATCCCACTGCCCGCACCACGCCCCCGCCCCCCCCCCCCCGCCTGCGCCGGCCCCCTCCCCGCCCCCCACTCCCCACCCCGCCCCCCACCCCCGCCCCCACCCCTCACCCCCGCCCCGCTCCTCCACAGCTTCTGGGGGACCCTGCGGCCACAGGGTCTTGTGATCACACCCCTCCTCTGCTCAATAAAAGGGACCAGACCTCCCTGGCTTATTTTGAGACTGGGGCAGAAAATACACCAGATGAGCCTGGAGCATTTTACAGTCCCAGGAACTAAGGAAGTGTTTCAAAACAAATTAAAAAGAAAAAACTCGATAAGGATAAGGGCATACCAAGGTACACAGCAGCCCAAAGGAAGAACTCCCACTGCCCAAACTGGAAAACTCTGAGCAACGAAATAAAGTAGGATTGATTATAATCCTACATCTCATCGAGATAATCAAGTAATAATAGCTGAGTAAGTAACAGATAAAAAAGGAAGAATGAGAGAACGTCTCCCACGCAGCAGGGGCCGGAGCGAACCGCGCGCGCGCCCCGCGTCAGCCCCGGCTGCGCACGCGGCCTCCCTCCTGCAGGGGGCGGTGCGGCCAAGGGAGAGAAAACGGGCCCCGCGGTGGGGGACAGCGACACACGCCCCGCGGCTCGCAGCGGCTGGGTGCTGCCTTGCGCGCAGCACGCGCCCGGGGGGCGGCGTGACGAGGAGGACGGCGCCTCCCCCAGTCGCGCTGAGCCGAGCGGACGGACGCCGGCAGAGGGGCCCCTCCGGGGTCCCCCGACGGCCGCGTCTAAGCTGCCCCTGTCGTCAAAACCGAGGGGAGTCTGAGCAGCGGTCGCCAAGAGAGAGCCTGAGGAGATGCGACGAGCAAGTGTGCGGCGGGGCCCCGCTGGGGCCCCGGAATAAAGAGAGGGCAGTGGGGGGAAGTCGAGGAAATCCGAAGGAAGCATGGGCTTCATTTTGTGGACAACGGAGCGTCACTGCTGGGCCACTGACTGCGACGAATGTACCGCGCCAGTCACCTCAGTCGCGGTTCTCAGGGGAGACAGACTGGCGGCGGGCGACGCGGGCGCGGGCGCGGCGGGCGCGGGGCGGGCGGCGTCGGCTGCCGCGATGGCAGCCGCACTGGGCGCCCAGGCCTGACGGCTCTGGCCTGCCAGCGGCGCGGGAGGGACCACGTGCCAGACGAAGCCCACGGCGGGAGGGCCTGACTCGCGGGAGGTCAGCCTTTTTGGTTTCGTCACGCCGTCGACTGATTATGCGAGGCCCCCTCACGGAGAGGGCAGTCTGCTTCACGCAGCCCGCCGGCTCAGTGTGGCTTTTCGCCGCACACCACGGCCAGCAGCACGACCGCCCGTGGAGCGTCGGGGTGCTCCGTGGCCCGGACAAGTCGACACATCCCCGCCCCGCCACGTAAGATTTTAATAATAGGAGGGACTGGGTGTGGGTGGGTTGTATGGGAACTCTGTTATCTTCAGAATTTTTCTGTAAATCTAAAACTGTTCTTAAAAAAAATTATTTTTAAAAATGCCAGAAATATTTGAAGGACGAGAGATTATCTTGCGTTGAAGCAGCAAACAGCAAATTGTGAACTGCTTACAGAGGAGTCAGGGTGGTCCCTGCCCGGTGACGGCCAGAAGCAGGACTTCAGCCCCGTACCACGAGAATCTGAACTCTGCAGCGAGCAGTGACCCTGCGAGGACCCCGAGCCTCACGTGGGAACCGCAGCTCCCCGACCCCTCGATGACAGCTGGGGGAGACTGAACAGACAGCCAGCAACCCAGCCATGGACAACCAACCCGCAAGACACCGAGATCATGAGCGAGCTGTCCCCAGCCGCCATGTTTGTGGTAAGTTGTCACGCAGCAGGAGACGCTGATCTATCGGTAATGATGGTATGCGCGATTTCCCTCTGGTGCAAATAACAGGAAGTATTCCTGGGTCACACCAGGCATTGTTTAATATGGTGAACACCACAGACAAGGACGTGCGACCAAGTATTGTCAAAGGTGAAGGGACAGAAGGGCCGGAGGGCTTCTCCCCTGGCACCGTTCTGCTGACTGTAGCAGGGCTCTCGGAGAATCAGACTAATGGCGTGCAGGCGTGTGTACGTGTGGAGAGAGGCGGGCGCACAGGGTTCATTTTAAGGAGGTGGCTCATGTGATTGTGGAGACTTGGCAAGTGCGGGGTCTGCAGGGGGCTGGCACGCTGGAGGCCCAGTCCGAGCCCACGGGCGGCCTGCCGCAGAGTTCCTGCTTGCTCGGGGAGATCAGTTCTTGTTTTAGAAGGCCTTTGACTGACTGCATGAGGCCCACCCGCACGGCACAGGACAATCTGCTTTCCTCAGAGTCCACCGATTTAAATGCATGCTCATGTCATCCAAAACTCAGCCTCACGCAAATATCCAGGATAGTGTTTCACCACATATCTGGGCATCATGGCCCAGCCGAAATGACACATAAAATAAACCATGACACCAACGAAACCACCAGGGCTGTGAGAGCGCCGTGCCCGTCGGCTGGCACCAGCGTTGCTCTGGACCTGAGGCGGAGCCTCGGCAGGAAGCACGGGGTGGGGCAGCAGGGCCTCCGCGGGAGCTCCACCCACGAGCCCCAACATTTGAGTCAATCCTGCCACACCTAAAATATACTCAGTGGAAGTACGTTTTCGTAGATAAAAGAAAGGGGCTGAGTTAAATGGCCATTTAGTTTTGAAGGAAGCAGTGTGAAGCATCGCGTTTTCCTGTGACATGAAAGTGGTTCCCACGCTTGACTCTGCGTCAGAATTCCTGGGGCGGGGGGCAGTGCTGTGACAGGTGACCGGGACAACCCAGCGTTTCTGATTGCTTTCTAGCAAGTTCCCAGGGATGCTGGTGCTGCGGCTCCAGGGACCACATGTGAGAACCACTGCTACGTGACGACGCAGGTTTTCTACGCGACATGCCACCTGAAAGTCGGCCGCACCGGCACGTCTCCTGGGCCCCTGACGCCAAGAACCTCCGAGGTTCTCAGCCTTCCAGCCCCTGACGCCTTCCCTAGAAGCTTCCGTGGTTCTGAGCAATGCCACAGGGTGGAGCCACGTGCTCGCAGGGAGCACCCAGCCCTTGCCGCTGTGTGAGGGGGGCTGTGCTCAGCGGCTGCCCCTCCCCCCACACACCAGGGGCAGGAACGGCAGGTCCAGGGCGACAGGTGGTGTGTGTTGAGGGTGCTTGATGAAGGGTTCAGGCACCAGGGACGCTGCCCACTAGAGCCCTGGAGAGCTCTTCTCGATTCCCTACCCTGCCCAGGCCAGGGCAGGGCGGGCTGTGCTGGCTCTGAGCCCTGGGGCCCTGCTCTGCGCCCACTCGGTGCCACAGGGGGCCTCATCCTCCCTCTGCACCCTCAGGGCCTTTCACTCCTTGTGCAATGTGACTGCCACCTCTTCTCCATGTGTCACATGATTTTCTTCCAGGACATGGCAGACCCCAGAGGGGGAGGGGAGCCCAGGACACAGGGCCGTGCTCTGGGGGCCTCTGTGCCTTGGGGCCATGTTGGTAGGGGCTGTGCTGGGCTCCCACCTCTGGCAGCCTTGGTGTGGGGTGTGGGTGGCCGGGCTCCGGGCAGGGCTGGTTTGAATGATTGATTCTGCGGACCAAGGCCTGACTGGGGTGGGCCTGCAGCTCCCTGCTGCCAGCAGTGGGGCCCCAGGGGTGAGGAGAGCAGGTTTGTGCCTGGGAAGGTTGGGAAGGTCGGAAGTCCCCTGGGGGCACATCGGGAGGGCTGAAGGCTGAGGAAAAGGCTGCTCCCCTGGGGTGCAGCGGGCACTCTGCTGCCCCCAGCCCCTCCCTCCAAAGGCGACGAGGGTGCAGAGGGAGGCCTCCCTGGGTGGTGATCGATTCTCTAATCCACAGCCTTATCCCCGGCTGGCCCTGAAAGCTGTAATTAAAGTCTGAGGCGGAAGGGATTGCTGGGGAGGGGTAGGCTCGTGCCTGGCGGGCAGCGGCACCAGCACTGCTGGGGACAGCGGTCGGGACAGCTGCCTCCAAGGGCGGGCTCCTCCTCGGAAACCAAGTCACAGGACACCGCCGGCCTGAACCCTGGGGTGCTGGTGGGAGCCCAGAAACAGCAAGGTGTCCAGGAAGAAACAAGTCAGTCACGTTCCTCGTGCAATGTCGTCACAGCATCTACTCACCACTTTTAACTGACCGGGGCATGGTCGTCCTAGTGACGGTGGGACCACAGCTGAGCTTAGGGATCCATGTGGTCAGACGTCCTGCTGCTGCTCAGCTCCCGGGCTGACACCTGTGCAGTCAGCTGTCCTGTCTGACTCAACTCCATCTCCCTCCAGTCTCTCCCAAGACCTGGTGCAAAAAATAACATGGGAAACGGCCACCCTGAAACCCCCTGCCCACTCGTCCACCACTGACCAGAAGTCGCCAACCAGACTCTGCTCTTGGGCCCCAGAGATTCAGTGCTGAGCACGACAAAGCACTCGTCACGGGGCTTTCTGCTCCGGCCACAAAAGCACAGTCGCCCCAGGGACCTGGGGTCATGCCTCGGATCGGGGCCTGAATGAGACGACCCCAGGGGGATGAGCGGGGCGGGCAGTGCGGGCAAAGCAGCAGGGGGCGGAGCTGTGGCCTGGGTGAGGCTGGCGGCAAGGGGCAGGTGCTGCCGAGGCAGGCCAGGTCAGACCCTCAGGCTGCAGAGGCCTGGGCTGAGTGGAGCCTGCTGGAGGCCGCAGCTCGCCGGCTTTGCTGCGGACGGGCGTCCAGCTGCACATGAGGATGAGTCTGTGGGGGCGGGGGCCGTGGCCACATGCGTAGTGCGCACCGGAGGAAAAGCAGGGTGCTGCCCAGACACTTCACGTGGTCTGAGCAGCCAAGAGGGGAAAGGTGGGGGCCGCACCTCAGGGCCACGGTGGGGATGAAGGTGAAAGGTTGGTTGTCAAGGCGCCCCAAATACATGACTGATAAGAGGTAGCTGGGGAGTCAAGCTGGATGAAGTCTGGGGGGGTGAGTGCAGAGTGCAAAGGTCGTGGGGCTCTGACGAGGTCGTGCAGAGTCTGGAAGAGAGGAGAGGAAAACCAGGGGCTCAGCACCCAGCGACCACGGCTGAGAACGGCTGGAGGAGACGCTGGGGACGGGACTCGGGCCTCTGGCAGGAGGGTCTGGGGACACAGATAGGCCCACCGCTCTCCCGAGGACAGGGATGGGTCCGACAGGGGGCGGTGGCATTCGCAGAGGTGAAACAGGCCCCAGGAGCAGGAGAGCAGTGTGCCGATGAACGTTTGCTGTGGGAAGGAGGGAGCTCATCCTAGTCGGCACAGGCGGGAGAGGGGGGCCTGCGCAAACTCGCACGGCCTGCAGACAGGTAACCCGCTGCGTCCTGGCCTGGGTGCCTTTGCCCACAGGTGTGGCCGGGGGCTGGATGTGTGTGCCAGTTGGGAGCTAGCTCTTAGCGCCCCCTGGCCCACTCCCACCTCCGTGCCTCCAAGGCACACTTGTGAGGGCCGCCTGCCACTCAGGAGCAGAGGCTGCGGAGCCATGTGGGTGGGCGCCTGGCAGCATACTCGCCACGCACCGACCGCGTCTGGGGCGGCAGGGCTCGGAGTCACCTGGCTGCTGCGCCAGGCCTGGGAAGCCCGAGCCGGAGACTCCGTGGCAGTGGATGGGGTGCTGCAGCCAGCAGCCCGACGCCCCAGTTTGCTCTTGAATCCTGGGTCTTCCCCTGCGTTCTCACACCTGACTTCCCTGTCCTGCTCCTTCCCTGAGTCCCTTCGCATAAGGGAGGGTCCTTTCCAGGGAGGGCTGTGCCTGCCCGCCCTGCGAGGGGCTCAAAGCCCCTGGGGCGCCACAGAGGGGGACGGTGCCTGGAAGCTGTGGTCTGAGTCTGGTCCCAGTTCTAAGCAGGCATCTTTTCTGCCAAGCCTGGTGACAGGAGGGGACAGCTGCAGCTTCCCCTAGAGCTATAAAAAGCCCGATGCCCAACTGAGCAGAGGACACACTGAGCACAAAGCTCGCTGGACTCAGGCAGCTTGGCACAGCCACCATGAGCTTGGCCCCCGCCAGCAGGCTGCTGCGAGCCCCCCTGCGGGGATGGGTGGTCCCCAGGGCGCACATCCACGCCAAACCTGCCAAAACGCCCACCGCTCCCTCGGTGAGTGCCTCCAAGGCAGCAGTGGGGCTGGCCGCGGGATGCAGGGGTGGGGGGCTGTCAGTGCACAGGCTGGCACAGGGGGAGGGGACAGCCTCTCAGGACTGAAGCCTCTAGAGGTGGCCTAGAGCTGGGTCTCAGACCTACAGCTGGGACACTGCCCCAACTCCAGGAAGGGGATCCCTATAGCCGCCTGTAGGCCAGGGGCCCAAAGCGGCCAGAAATTGGGGGGTGGGGCTCCGGATACTCAGGCTCCCACCCTCCTCTGGCAAATGGTGGGTGCCAATGGCTGAGTGGGGAGGGTGCTCAGCATAGACTGCAGTGTCACACATGTTAAAGGGGAAGGGGGGCTGCTTTGGGGTGAGCACAGGTGAAAACAGTCTGTTCCCTGCTGGGGCTCCCGGACAGTAGATAGTTATTTCCCCTTAAGCACAAATGACGGAGACCAAGGCCCTCTACGCAGCACAGCTGGAGGGAGCTCAGACTGGAGCCCTGCCTCAGGTGCCCGTTCTAGGCCACTGTCCTCCTAACTCGGGTTGAGGTCGAAGGAAGGTCAGGCCAACCTGGCAACTGACCCAGTGTCGGGGAACAGCAGGAGGACCTGGCCCAGAGTGGAGGTGAAACGTAGCTGGCTCTTCAGAACTGAGAACACAGGGTTGCAGGTGAGGGCCTCTGTCTGCATGCACACACACACGCACGCCTCCACGCATGTTCACACGCACGCACCCACGCACGCACGCACGTGGGCAGTGCAGGGCATGCCCTTCCTCCGTCCTGGCGTCTGAGCGGGACCGCTGCTGAGAGAAGGGGTGTTTGTTTGTGAGCAACTCAGACCCTCAGTTGTCTGAGCCGCCTCAGCCCCAACACACACATCATGTGCTGGAAAGGCGGTCAAGGTTGGTCAAGGTTGAGGGTGTCCTGGCAGGCTCTAGTGCAGGGAGTGGGGCTGTGATAAGAGGCCTGGCCCCACACACTGGAACTGAGGCTGGAGGCCTGGCTGTCCCTGCTCAGGACGGCTGTGGTCACTGCTCACGTCTTCCACCTGACTCACCAGAACTGGGGCAGGCAGGGCACACATGGCTGGGCCCAGCACCTCTCTCTCAACTGCTGCCCCAGCCAGGGATGAGTCCCACACTGCAGGAGCCAGGAGGGGCAGGTATCCGGCCTCCCTTGGCCTCCCTTAACGACTCAGGACCGACCCTGTAACAGCCTGGGGGACTCATGTGTGCCTTCCTCACCACAGGAACAGGCCGTGGGGCTCTCGGTGATCTTTCTCAGTTTCCTGATTCCTGCGGGCTGGGTCCTGTCCCACCTAGAAAGCTACAAGAAGTCTGCGGCCTGAAGGCTGTGTGGTCACTGCACTGCTCCAGGAGTCCCTACCCGCATGGCAGGAGACTGCATTAAAGCCTCCCTTCAGCCCATGCACTTGCCTGGTGATTCTTTGCGCCGTGCATCCCCCTCCCTGGGCCAGGTCTCCTTGACAGGCGCCACAGGGGGCAGATGCCTGGACAGAGGGACAGTAAAAGCAGGTGCTGCTTCCTTGGTGCCCTGTGCCCGGCTCGGCCCCAGCCCCACGTGCAGGGAGACGTTTTCTCACCCCCACCAAGCCGTCCCTAGGCCCCACCTCCTGCCTTTCAGCCTCTTCAGGCACAGGCGTGACCTGGAGGCTAAGTCAGGAAACCACCAGATAGGACAAAGCAGAGGCGTTTATTACAGAATGAGTGAGTGCTCACACAGGCAGGGGCAAGGACAGAGGCTGGCCCCAGAGGGGGTGTCCCCACACACTTGCTGGACTCACCATCTCAGATGCAGTGACCCTTCCCCAGTGCACGTGACAGGAGACACTGACCAAGGAGGCTTCTCCATGTGACCAGGCCCCCATCACTGACAGTCCTGTTTTCACAGCAAGAACAGTCCCTCCTCCAAACAGAATCCCCAGCCCACCCCATGTAAATGAAGACCCAGCGCCAGCCAGCTCCGCCAGCCGGAGGCAGCTCCGCAGACAGGCGCTAAGTGAGGATGTCGTGGGCCTGGTGCTCCACCAGCATCTCCATGCTCTTCACGTCGCTGCACCAGAAGCCCAGGCGGTCCCGCATGCCCGCGATCTGAGTGCAAACCGGGACCAAACGGGCGTTAGACACTCGGGACACAGGGCCGACGGGGCAGCACTGATGAGGGAGGAAGAGCTGGGGCAGTGGGGTGTCCAAGCTGGGACTGCCCCAGCAGTTTCTAGCACAAGGACATTCTAAAGATCGGCACGTGAGAAAACAGGCAAGAGCAGAGAAAACCCACAAGCTTAAATTTCCAGCAAATGTGAATAAGATGGTGAGCTCAAATCACGGAACCAGGAACATATTTGATCAGAGCACCAATTTTCAGATTAAAGGGCGTTATCAGCACAACCGGCACTGCTGCCGTCATAAGCGTTTAAATATAGGGTTCAAATCCCAGGCCACATTTAATCAGGTTCTTGGAAAAACACCTAGACCCTACGGCAGTAAATCACTCTCCAAAAACCTCTCGTCTGACAAGGCTTTCTTCCTAAATGGCTTCTGCCCAAAGGAAGCTGAGATGGGGCAGACACGACCCGAATGCCACGAAGGCGAGCAATCCTGAAGGCCTCACCTGCTGTAAATCCAGCACGCGGGGCTGCACCCAGGTCATGTGGACCCGCCCGTCCACCTCGTCGATGCTCCCTTTCACCAGCCCCACGGACAGTGCCTTCATCACCAGCAGCTCCACCTGTGCGCGAAGGGTTGGGGTGAGGCCCTGGTGCCGCCGGGCACCCGTGGGCCCTGCTGGAAGCCAGATGCCGTTTCTTTCTGTGGTTTTGAGTCTAGGGAGCCCTCGCCCCCGGGGAGCAGTTGTGCTGCAGTGACACCCAGAGCCAAAGAACCATACCTCGTTCACACTGATTTTAGCACTTTTGGCAATTTCTTCGAAAGTGAGTTGTCTGTGATTGGCAGGTCGTGTGAAAGTCATCTGAAAGAAGTTTTCATTAATTTTTTAATAAAAATTGTCAGAACTGATCGATAAGGGTATTTTTATCAATTCCAACTCTAAAAAAATATATACTAGTACCACACTAAAATTTTCTTAACGTTAGTCACATACCAAGAACAAGCTTCCAGTGCTTAGATGAAGATAAGTTTCCTAGCAGCTCCTAGCAGTCATCATGTGTGTCCTGAACAAGGACTTGCAGCTGCGGACACCACAGTGACCAGAAACACCAGGTCCCTTTTCTCAGAAATCTTAAATTCCAGTGGGGAAGACATAGGGATTCCCCAACCATCGGAGCGGCAGCTGCTTCAGCTCAGATGGTCAGGCGCCTCTCTGAGAGGTCGTCTGCGCCGAGACCGAAATACTGAACTTAAAAAGCAAGTGGTGGCCAAGGAAAAGGAAGGTGGTGGAGGGGTCAGGACAGGAGCAATGTCATTGGTCTGCACTATGCCCAGAGGCTGGGGAACCTGGGGGGCTGGGCCTGTCTGCAGGGCCCCACACAAGCCACCCCGGCGCTCGCTCACCTCCATGAGGCACAGCAGCTGAATCTTCCTCAGGAGCTGAGCTTCGTTGGCCGCTAAGTCAGGCTGCAAGGTAGAGGGACACTTGTTACCTGACCTGAGCAGTGAAACTTCACAGCACCAAATGGCGTAAGAGAAAACTGGGCCGGTCCAAACATCTCACACTGCTGGCCCCGGGGATCATGACTGGCTTTCGAACAGTCACTTGAACTTCTTTTCTTAGAAACTCATTTGAAAAGGGCCTGGCTGAACAGCCGTTTTCCAAGGCAAGAAGTTTACAAGGTATGTATGTCTGTCATAAACGGGGGTAGGACCATAGGGTGCAGGCATTTAGGATGACTCTGGCACAAAGTAAGGCAGGGAAGGGCACAGCCTGGGCTGAGCGGGTCCAGGTGCACGTGGGGCCCCTGAGGGACACGCCCGAGTTCCAGGGACTTGCTCTGAAGTGAAGGAGCATGGCCAGGAGCACCGGGACATGCCCCTCCACGTGACCGGCACTGTCTCCTGGCAGGTGGATCAAAAGGCTGCTTGCAGGGCACAGGACCAAAGCCAGGGGGTGTGTTACGTGATTCAAACGGTTCATGCCTCCGGGCCGGCCTAGCCGCCTGGCACAGGTGTTTCTCCTCAGGCCCGCTCCCCATGCTTGGGCTCTTCCCGCAAGTGGCCTCCTTCCTTCCGGAGTGGCACGTCTTTGTCTTTGACATACTAACATACAGGCTAGCTAGGCTTGGCAGAACCTTTCTGCCTCTTCATGGTCCATCTACACCTACTCTGCTTCATCATGTGTGAAGCCTATAAATTTATTTTGGACTTGCGGAAAACATCAAGGTCCAAAAAACACAAAAACAGAAACATAACTTCATTTAAAAAAGAATAAACCTAACTGTCAAAACTCAAGTCCTCCCTAAGCCCCGCCTCCCCAGTCCCCGCACTTGCCCGCCCTGACCACCCGACTGCTGCACTCACCCCCTGCGACTGCTGCACTCACCCCCTGCGTGGGGACACTGACCCCTCCCCACCGCCCTGCTGCACTCACTACCCCCAGTCCCGCCACAATGCTGTGGCCTCCTGTCCTGCATTAAGCCCAAAGCGTCCTCTCGCTCTGCTGAATGTGCTCTTCCCAACCCCTTCACGGGGCTCATTTCTCCTCACTCGTGAGGTCGCACACCCACGACACCCCACTACCCAGCACAGATGACGCTCTCGTCATGTTCTGTCCACAGCACTGGGCGCTACAGGTAACCACGTTACCAGAGTTTCTGCTGTACCCTCCCATGGTGACAGAAGGCTGGCCTGCCTCGGTCCTTGCTGCCCCAGTGCCTGGTGCTCAGTGAACAGCGGACACACGACCGCGCAGAGCCCCGCCTGGGACCGACCTGCTGGCCCCAGGCAGCCTTTAGCGTCTGGAACCTCTCCACGTTGCCGCTGTTGAAGGCGTAGAGGGTGTCGATCAGCCACTGCCGGTCAGTGCCCCTCAGAGACTCCAGCACGGGGTGCATGAGCTGTGAGGACAGGATGGTCAGCTGACGGAACGCAAAGTGGCCCCTTGAGAGAAACTGTGCCCAGGGTCCACTTACGAGTTCTCCAAAGTTAAAAACTCCGTCACCGAGAAGTCCTGCCAGTCCCAGTGTGAACGCTCGCTCTCGCTGCTCGGGTGCTAGGGGGACAATCCCCAACATGCGTGGTTACGACACAGCAGCCTCGAGAACCCCACACACAGCGAAGACACCCCATCCCGGGGTGTTTGCACAGAGCCCTGACACGGTCACCTCTCAAGCACTGGACGATGCAGAGTGTTTCGGGAACCGTGCGTCTGGCTTCTGCGGGAGTCACCCGCTTACTCATTCTCTCCCAAACGTGCGTGAACCAACTTCCGCTTTTGGCCCCTCGTGTGGACCTTGCTTAGCCTCTATCCAGACCAGACCTGACTGCTTCCTGTTCCCGCACAGCTATCCCTCCCCGCCCGCAACCATGTGAGCTGCTTCTCCAGCATATTTTTCTTGAGATGCAGCAGGTAAAACTGCACTGACACCTTCAGGGGTCACTGGTCTCTTCCGCTTCCGCAAGAGACTGTGAGAAATGTCAGAAATGTGCTGAGGTTTCTTTGCTGAACACAGGCTCGTTGCACTTTCCCCCAAATTCCCGGGTCGATTTTCTTCCCACACTCAAATCCTGGGGAGCCCATGTCACGCATCCCCTGGGCCTGCGTGTCTTGGGCGGGGCCCCACTGTGTCCTTTGTCCTGCAGGTGCATGCCCCAACGGCACTGCGCTTCCCCCTGGCTCCGGCCTGGACAGCAGCCGAGGCCTGGAGAAGGACTAGTAGGGACTCAAGGAGCAAGCCTCATCCTCGCCTGACTCCAAGCCGGAGATGAATCCAACGCAGACACTAGAGCGCGAGCCACCTCCCCCCACTCTCGCCCACGGGATTTCTTCAGAAAGGGATGAACACGCTGGAGGGATTTCTCAGACCTGCTGCCTCAAGCAGCTCACAGCTGTGTCTCAGGTTAGGTCCTTGCGGGATCCGGACTGGACGCCCGTGTTACCTGGCAGGTCCCTGATGTCGACACAGCCCAGGAACCGCAGGGCGTCTTTGTAGTAGGACGCGTGGTTCCCGACCGTCTGGTAGTATTTGCTGGACAGGTCGTAGAAACGGCTGTGAACAGACGTCACGCCAGGGAGGTTGTGCAGCATGTCCTCCACAGCCTCGATCGTCTCCTGCGCACGGGAAGCAAGGGCGCCTTCCCTTAACGTTTTAAGGTAACACGTGACGAGACGAGCAGCACAATAAACTCGACCACTTTAAAATGGACAACTTCAGTTCACCCACAATACAGAAAAGGTAACAAAGGAAAAAGGTAGTCACGGCAGAGATGATACACCAGGGACTATGACCAACATTACGTAAGAAACTCTCACACATCAACAGGTGACAAGCAAAAGGAAAAAAGATATTAACAGCAATTTATGGAAGTGGAGACACGGACAGGTCAATAACCCAGCAGTAATCAAGAAATATAAGGTACATCACACCTCCATTGGACCGGCAAGAAGTAAACGCCCTAAAACTAGCAAGTACTGAAAATACACAGCCTCAGGAGTCTGCACAGTTGCTACTGTGGCATGAGACACCTTGGAGAGATGTCCGGCAGTATCTGGGAGAGGTGGACAGAACACTCTATACACCTGTAGCCTCACCTCCAGGCCTATGTCCAGGTGAGATTCTGCCCATGTCCACAAGGAACCAGGCATAGAAATGCTGACAACAGCATTGTTCCTAACAGATAAAAACTACCTGAATCCGTTCAAGAGGTCACTGAACACACAAGCTAAGAGATAACTGTACATTGAAATACCACGCACAGTAATAACGAGCTGGTCACCTCACCCCTCACACGCAGCCGGTGTGTTAACACAACACCACACGTCATCTAGGCGTGCGGCACGTGGGGGCGGCCCACGCAAGCACGTGCTGCGCCACACTGGAGCTCAGGTGCCCGGAGGAGGGCGGTCTGAGTAGCCCGCGGTGCCGCCCGGAAGCCCACGCACCTGCGAAAGAGCTTCACAGCTTTCAGTGTGGCGTAAATACACCAAAACAACCGCAGTGACTATCCACACGGGCTCAGATGGGACGCAGTAAGAACCAAGGAAAAGTACTTTTTAGGGAGATGAGGACATGAACATTTACCCCAACATTTCCTTTAATGTCATGGTCCCCAAAGATCCCAAACCCAAACCAAAACACACACAGTCTCTAGTAAACAACGTGAACTGACCGTGTAAATTGGGTCTTACTGCCACCCACACCTGTCCCCCAAAGTATACTGTGGTGAAAGCGAGAGAGGCGATTGGGGCGCAGAGTGGAGCAGCGGCCTGTGACCAGTCCGTCGCAAGAACCCACATGCCGAAGGCTGCGTGGACACCTGCTGGGTGGACGTGCTGTGGTCCGTGAGGCTTGCTCTTCTGTTAAGGACACAGGTCACCCACCAGCCACTTGCTCTTAATGGTGCTGGGGACCCCGCGCATAGAATGTTAACAACGAGAATCCGAGGGCAAGGGTATGAGAGTTCTTTGTACTATTTTTGCAACTTTTTGTAATTCAAAATTATTTTAAAATAAATAACCAAAGAGGAAGAACAGGATTTGCCCTGACAGTCTTAAACAGCCTTCTAAAGCAAAGGCACGGCTGAGGTGCGGCGCCCTCACCTTTGTAACCTGCAGGTCTCCAATGTTTAGCTTGAGAGCCCCAATGGCCGTCTTGCACAGGATCACGGCCTCGTCGCTGCTTTTCACCTGAAGATGCCAGAACAGGGACCTGAGAAGTGTGGGCAGCAGGCTGACACAGCTGAGAGGGGTGCCCTGGCAGAGTCCCACGCGTAGACACCGGTGCCTGGAGCTGTGGACTGTGAGCACAGACAAACTGTGAGTCGCTATTTCAAAGGTCTGGCTCAAACGTCACACTTACCTTCTCACGAGTCTTTTCAAGAAAAGTAAGAGCCATGTTAGGATCTGGAGAAGAAAGCAGGACAGAGTCAGCAGAATACCAGCAAAGCATCTCTACAGACTGGTTTCTACCAACCAGGATAACCTTTAGGTTTAGGACATAAAATACAATAAAAATGTAAGTTAGAACCCGATACTTTCTCTCAGAAGGTAAGATCGTTCTCATTATCACTTGGCCCGGTCTTCTGGACACAGTGGGGACTCACCAGTCATCTGTCTGACCACGTGCAGAATGATCTCCACCAGGGACAAAGGGTTCACCCTGAAACGAAACCACCGGTCGCTGGGTGTCAATAAATACCAGCGTTTTCACTGTCAAAGTCAAAAACTGATAAAAGAGTTTTACCTGTGTTCAAACTCACTGATGAAGTTCTCATAGAGCTGTGGGGCCAAAACACGGAGAGTCATTACCGGACGCTCTCACTCTGTGAAGTCCAGACTGCAGACACTACTGTGACGTCCACCACTCGGTGGCACTGCACAGATGTCTGCTGAGTGACAAGAAATGTAAATAATCACAGTGCATCACTGAGGAGAGCTAGGTTCTTTGTGGCTGAAGAGCAATCCCTAAGCTCTCCCTCCAAGTGCTCAAGTAAAACTGAGCGCCGGTCAGCAAGGCCGGGAACCCAAGCAGCCTGCAGGCTACTGCACCCGTCACAGACGTCTTGGTCACTCGGCACACTCGGGCATGCGCCCAGAGCCTACGCCAGCAACTACAGACAAGGGTGTGTAAGACAGAGGCTTAGTCTTCGTGGCGCTCCTGAGCTCCTGGCCTAGTAGAGAAGATAGACTTGGAGACAAATAAATAACAATACTGAGAGCTTAAGAGCAAAAGAAAGAAAAGCATATAGGTGTATGGGCCAGAGGGAGAGGTTTCAAAGGTGATTCCAGGAATGGTAACAACTGAGTTTAAAGAATGAAGAGCAGTTAAAGTGAACAGATTCGGTGCGGGAGAAGGGGCAGTTAGGAGAACCTTTCAGAGAGGAACAAATGTGCAGAAGCACTGAAGAAAAAACTGCATTGTCTTAGGAGCACTGCTGAAGGGCACTGACGGTGGGAGGCCCTGGGGCTTGGTCTCTCTGTCCCAAAGTCAAAGCTGTGGAGACACACGATCACACTTCTATTTTAGGGACGTGACTTGGGGCATAGAGGGTAGTGAGGAAAAAGACTTAGGGACAGAGACCAGTTGAGGCTACTAGCGGTCAAGACAGGAGAGTGAGGGAGCAATGGCAGTGAGGGCAGACGAGCAGCCTGAGAAGTGCAGTCGAGGTGAAACAGCCCTGATCGGACGTGGAAAGGTCACAGAGAAGGGAAGCCGACAGGACCTCTGAGCTCGTGGCTGGATAACTGGCTATAGAAGTGTCCAGGCTGGGCAGAGTGGAAGACGCAACCTCTGGACACTGCCAACTTAGGATCAGGAGAATGTGAAGTTGCTCTGGGAGATGAAGACAGAGAGACGTGTGTGTGAATGTTATCCAGCCATGAAAAAGGAGAAAATCCTGCCATTTGCAACAAGGATGGACCTCGAGGGCATTATGCTCCCTGAAATAAGAGAAACACAGATACCATATGATCTCAAAAAAACAAACTTGTAGATACAGAGAATGCATTGATGTTTGCCAGAGGCAGAGGGTGGGGTGTGCATGTGTGTGTGAGAAAAGGTACAAACTTCTCATTATAAGTAAGCACCTGGGACCTGGTGACTGGGATGTGGTGACTCTAGTTAACAATGTGTATTGCATGTTTGAAAGCTTCTAAGAGAGCAGGTCTTAGAAGTTCTCCTCACAAGAAAGAAAAATTGCAATTAAGTGAGGTGAGGAGTGTTAAGTGTCAAATTGTTAAGTTGTGCAACTTCAACTAATACAATGTTACATAGCAATTATTTCTCTATAAAACTTTGGGGAAAAAGAAAACAAGAAATATCCCTGTAGCAGCCAGTTAGATATTTAAATCTGTCACCCAGCAAAAGGCCATGGAAATACATGGTCTTTCATTACAAAGGACTATTTCAAAGGGATTTAACTCAGTAAGAGGAAACGTTTCAACATTTCTGACACCGATTATAATTTATGGTGGTGCCTAAAGAAAAGAGTCCTCTAAAGAAAGTCCATTAAATCTGGAAACTCAAAATTACTTCTGGTGACTACAAACTCATGAATACTATCTGAAAGTTATGTCGGCTGGGCCATCAACCATATTTAAAAATTTATTTTATCCATGGAAATAGTAAACTTCAATTTGCTGACCAAAATAAGTGTCACATTACCATGAGGTTGTGGAAATATTTTACCATGTGTAAAAACTGTCTAAAGACAAAAAAGAATGGGATAAAAACAAACAATTATAAATTATCCATCACTATAATATAGGCGTTAGGGAACAAATATTAAGCCAGCTCTAATTTATTTTTCTCCACATAATCCAGAATATCCAGCAAAATCTCCAGGCTTACAGATGATTACAAGTTCGTTTGAGTAGTAAAATGTCAAACTCATGGATATAAATCACAGGAAAATTTCAGGAGCCCAAGGGGTGGGGAAATCAGGTGGTAAGCTTCACTGTGAGCACTGTGCAGGGCAAGTAACTCAGGCTATCATTATGGACCAGCTTTCAGTTCCCAGGCACCTATAATCTCTGATTCATTCAGAATCCAAGAGAAAGGTATCAAAGAGGAAGACGTCAGGAAAGACCTCAAAGAGGTTACAAATTCTTGGGTGTTTGTTGGGGAACCTGGGAAAGGCTGGGGCAGAGTGGGTGTTTTAATGTTGACAAATCTCTAAAAGTGCTCTCTTACAGAGATGGCAAAACCCTCCTGGCCGCAAGTAAAGCACAAAAGGTGCTCTTTTCTCCACACTCCCCAGGACGGAGGTTTGGGCAAGCGAGCAGAGTCGGCAAGGGAAGAGTGACGGCAGTCACTTAAAGGATCCTTATGGTCATCCTCCTCGGGAGCCTTCCCTACCCCCTAACTGGTTTGGAATTTTCAATTTCTGAATAACAGATTCCAAAAGTACAGTACTAAAAAGAAAAAGTCTACAAACAAGCAGCTCTAAGAGGTGCCATGAGCAGTGTTTTAGGCTGGGATTTCAGAGGCAGTCTGAACGTCTGTCTGAATCCTCCTCTGCCACTTACTAGCTGTGACCTATGGCAAGTTACTTAATCTCCTGGTGTCCACTTCTACATAGAAAAAATATGACGACAGTAGTACTTCCCTCCCAAAATTGTTATGAAGATTCAAAAGTAAATATGTACAGCACTTAAAACAGTATCTGATGTCAAGCGACTGCTAAACAGTACAGCATGTTATTACAAATCCCAGCCATTATTTTAAAAATTCCTTGAGCACATTTATATAATCTAACCTAGGATGACAAATCATTTACCTTAATGAGACCATCTCCTTGGGCAAAGCACGGGTCTTGCACAAAATCAAGAACCTGAAGTGTCAGCTGATGCCACAACCTGAAAAACAGAAGGCCCTTAAGACCTATAAACTAATTTCCAGTGACAGACACCTTCAGCCTTGATGGTTCTATCAAATAACAAATACTCACCAGTCTCTACTGTGTAACAGAATAATGCTAAAGCACATGCTGATAAACCTGAGTTTATTTCCTAGCTCTGCTACTCAATGGTTATGTCACCTTGAGATCACTTAATCTTTCTGAGACTCATTTTCTCAGCTAAAAACAGAGAACACCTTTCTAGACTACCTAAATAGGTTATTGCAAGGTTCAACTAGAAAGCAGAACTTTGGAATAATCATATATGCTCAAGTTGAAATCTTGGTTCTTCTATTTATTAGCTGAGTACCTCAGGGAAAGAACTTAAACTGAGCTTCAGTTTCCTCATTGGGGAATGTCGAGTGAATACATAAAAACCTATAGAATGACAGCACATTAAAACTAAAGGCTAGTTCTTAAGGGTGCAAATAAAACGTTGAAGAATAAGAAGTGCTATCCAACAGAAGCAATTATTTGCCAAACACTAAGAATTTTCTCCCAAAACTCTTAGCATCATTAAAACATGTATTGAATGAATATCCGTGTGAAGGCGCAATGCTAAACGCAAGGGCTGTTAACTGGGAGGTTATAACAGGAGTCGTATTCGCCTACCGAACAATGCTAGCCCAGTACGTCCCAACAATTTGTTCATTTAAAAGGAGATTGGTGCTTAGCAACAGACAATGTAATCATTCTGAACTTCATCCTATTTCTAAATAGACCGAAGCTGCGATCTCTCTAGAGGCACAAAGCCCAATACGAAATACAATGGAAAGTAGGAACCATGGGAGAGGGGAAAAGTGGTTGTACCCCAGCGTGTAACCGGTTACACAATCGACGCGGAAAGGACGAAACTTCCCTGGCTCTGGTTTATCTGTTCCAGACCGTTGAGAAAGATAGCTGTCACAGTATGACAAGGCTAAGTACAAGACACCAGGATCTGATATCCAAAATGGATGGAGCCTGACTCCCAGAGTGTGTGCTTGTGTGACTGTAACCAAGAGCTAAAATCACAGGCCAGCCCCGAACCCTTTTTTAAGACCAAAAGGAAGGGGAAGTCAGAACCTCGGTCACCGTCTCTCGGTCAGGGAGGCGGTCAAACCCCAGACACCCAAATCCTGTCTACGGCTCTGCTCCTCGTTCCTCGTGGGCCGCCGCCCCTCTTCCTCCTCTGCCCTGCCCTTCCAGGTTCCACCGCCCGCCTCCCCGGCCCAGTCTGTCCTCCGCACTGTCCCCCACAACAGGTCCAAGCGCCCTCGCCCCTCCCCCAGTCTCCCGCTCTCCTGTCGCCGGGGCCCTCAGGTTGGCGCTCACTTCTTCGTGTAGAGCTCCTCCAGGCGGTGCCACACGGCGGCCTGGCCAGGCCCGGAGCTCTGGCTCTGCTGCAGGAAGCCGGGAACGTCCTTCATTTCGGCAGAAAGATCCCAGGCCAGCGGCGCCACCAAGGAATCCGCGCCGCCGGAAGTGCGCGCTCACTTCCGGCGCCGCGGCGCGCGGGGCACGCCGGGAGCGCGCCGCTGCGCCCGCCAGTCATCCGCGGAGCGGCGCCCGCGCGCTGGGGACGAAGCCCAGTGCGGGCTCGTCCCGGTTTCCCGCGCGGCGGGCAGTGCCGCCGCGGCGTTGCAGCGCACGGTCGCCGGGCCGTGTGGCCTCGGCCTGTGGCGCCCGCAGTTTCTCGTCTCCAGAGGGGATGACGATAACGGCATCCCGGGACTGGTGTGAGACGCAGGATCATGAAAGCGCTCACAGTGTCCGCCTCCCCACCCAGGCCCAAAAGGGCTGGGAGCGCGGGACGGCGACATGCAGGGCCCTGCTTTGGTGTCCGGGGTGCGCCGCGGGGCAGCAGCGCACTGGGTAACGTGCCCCACCTGGCGTCCGTGGCCCCCCCGGACGCGTGGGGGCGGGGCGCGGGGCGGGCACGTGACCCTCGGGGACGACGCCGCGTGCAGCTGTGGCAAACATGGCACTGTGGGCTCGGCCCGCCGTTCGTGCCCTCAGGCTTTGGGGCCCGGGAGGTGAGCGGGCCTGGGCCCGCCAGCCTCGGTTCGTCTGGGTAGCAGCCGCGGGGCGGGACGGGGCGGAGACGGGCCGCGGCACTGTCGCTGCGGTGGTCAGTGGCGTTCGGGGACGGCGAGCGCGGCCGGCCGGCCTCCCCTGCGCGATGGGCAGGGCGCTGGGAGGACCCGGGGAGATCTGGTCGGGTCACGTGGCTCGGGGCACTCGGGGCGGGGCGGGGGGATCCGGTGGCGACGGTTTCTTGTTTTTCCTCACGGGCACTTCGGGCGTGTACAAGCAGCACTTGGGTGTCACTGCTGACACCACCCGCCTTTTCGTTACCTTCTATTGTGTACCTGGCCGTTTTTACTAAACAGTATGTCGCAGATTTACGTCCATTTGGAGACACATGCTTCTTCAATCTTTTTACTCCCAGACTTGCTTCTCAGGGTCCCCCTGCAGCCAGTAAATCCGATCCCATGTACCATGTAGGCTTTAAGTGACAGTTAAGTATATTCTGACATTCGGTAAAATTCTGTCCATGTGTTTTTCAGTGACTAACAGTTATGTAGCTGAGAAATGTACATCATGTATAACACCTTGCTCTTGGCAGACGCTCAACGACGGTAATAACTTCTGTGATATGTGCTTTTTGCCAACACCACCAAGCAAGTCTCCAGTTTTCCACAGACACTGACTGACTGGATGTCCCACAAATTTGAGTCAGTCATGACACATGACCTGAAGATGGTACAAGATCCTACAGTCTAGGGTTCTGTCCCACAAGACTGCCCCCACTTTAGATGCCAAATCAGGTTGTCACCTCTGCTTCTGATCCTTGGGCTGTAAATTGGAGGTCCCCATGATGCTCTCAGGTTGGATTAATGTGCTTGAGTGGCTCCCGGAACTCTGTAAACTGGTTAAATTACTAGCGCCCCAGTTTAAGAGGATGTGACAGGTACGATCGAGCAGCCAGGGGAAGAGACGCACAGGCCCGAAGGGCTGGAAGGGCCCCTAACAAGAGCATCAGTGCCCGGCGCGGAGTCTGGGCCCTGGGCCTGGCGGGCTTTCTGGTTCCCCAGTGGGGACCTCTCTGAGCCCCCTCCTGTTGGGTTTTTAGGGAGGCTCCACCCCTCTAATCCTGGTTGGTTCCTCTGGCAAACAGCTCCCATCCTTAGAGGGTTTCTGAAAGTCTCATTAACATAAAGCCGGGTGTGGTTGAAAGGGACTGGGCATGAGCGCCCATTTCACCTTCTTTGCCCTGAATCAGTTTCAGCACCTGGACACAAAAGGCCCATGTTGCAACAGAAGAGGCTCTCATTGCTCTTAGGAAATTAGGGTTTGGGGACGAAGACCAAAATCAAGATCACAACTTTCTTCCCTTTCCTTTTGGCGTGTAGGTAGCAGAGCTTCAGGCACCAAGTCGGTCAGTCCAGAGATTTTACAGTGTTAGTTTTGTAAGGAACAAAGGAAAAACACAAAAGAAAGCACACGGAGCTAGGGCCCTCCTGCTAGGAGACAAGTCGAAATTGTGCTGACATGTGTCTAAAGATGTGCACTTAGAGGCTTACTTCTTGTGTGTATCATACATGAATTAAAGAAATGCTGTTTCCTGTTTTTATGTTTGTGTTCACTTTAGAGTCATTATCATTTGGAGAGGTTGTCAGTTCCATTCATTGCATCCCTTTTTCCCAGGGCAGAGGGCTCTCTCTACCGAGGTCAGAGTTGTCCTAGGGGAGGGTCACCAAGGACCATGTTCTAGAAGAACAGACATGGTGACTGCCATCGCTGGGGCTGTGAGGACGGTGCCTTGTGCAGTGGGCTGGCAGTCCTGAGCTCTGGATAAGTCACTAGCATGAGGCATGAGAGCAAGAAGTGCAGCTCAGCTAGATGCCAGGCTGGGGCCCTCAGAGCAGGTGAGGAAGGAGCAGCTGTGAGCCCGGTGTTTTCAGGTTTTGTGTTCTTTGTATTGCTTTTGTTTCCTTCCTGGTACTTTCTGGAGGCCTCCCTGAAGCCTCTGACTTGTGTGTCTTGCTCTCTTCCTGTGGAGCAGTCTCGCTCTCATCCCAGCCAGTCTCAGCCCCTGGCTCCTGGAGGGGGCCTACGAAGCTGCAACGGCACAGCCTTGATAACGGGTCAGGAAACAATGCTTTCCTTGTTCGCACAGTTCCCACTAATGCGAAAGTTTTGCTCCGAAGTGAGTCTTGATTTCTGAGCTGAGACTCCCCCTGTTTTTGCCCAGAAGCTATTCGTGGTGGCAGGGTGCTCCCTGGGGAGCAGGAGGCCGGCGTCCGGTCGTTCTCAGTGCTGTGTCGCAGGAGGGCCGGCGGCCTCATTCTCAGCCGCTAGCGTGTCTGCGGCTGGCGTCGGTTACTGGCCACTCTGCTTTTTCCATCAGGATTACAGGTGGAAGCAGGCCCGGATCTCGTTCTGTCGGCGTCTCAGGTGTCCGTGGAAACGGAGGCAGCGGCGAGAGGGAGAAGCTCTCCCTGCAGGACATAGCTGAGCTGATCCAGGCCGGAGCCTGCCGGCGGGTGCTGGTCATGGTGGGCGCCGGCATCAGCACGCCCAGCGGCATCCCGGACTTCAGGTGCCCGGCCGGCCCCGCGCGCCCCTGCCACCCCGGCGCCGCCTTTGCCCTGGCCCGCTTTCAGCCCCCCGCTTCTCCGCAGGTCTCCGGGGAGCGGCCACTATAGCAACCTCCAGGAGTATGATGTCCCCTACCCGGAGGCCATTTTCGAGCTCCCGTTTTTCTTCCACAACCCCAAGCCCTTTTTCGCTCTGGCCAAGAAGCTGTACCCCGGGCACTACAGGCCCAACGTCATTCATTACTTCCTGCGACTGCTGCATGACAAGGGGCTGCTGCTGCGGCTCTACACGCAGAACATCGATGGGCTCGAGAGAGGTGAGCCGGGCCGTGTGGGGGGTATGCGCTCCGCACTGTGGGGTCCAGTCTCAGTACCTACCCTGGTGACTGGTCTTGAGCCACTTAGCCATGCCTTTGTTCCTGACAGAACTTAATCTATAAATACAATTTTTGGAAACTTCTTTATATTATTTTCTTACCTTTACTTGGTATCTATAAAATAGAAAATGTTTTCCTAGGCATTGGATGAAATTGTATCTGAACTTACATAGGATGTTTTTGTGCTGTTTTGACAGGCCTGGTTTTAGCTGTGACCTGCTTCCACCTGGGAGCTGTCACCCCTTGTCTTATTCTGGTTGTGGGGCAGCGGGGGGCATCATTGTAGGTGACAGGCAGGGACATCAGGATTCCAGTGGGTGCTGTGACCAGAGGTGATGCTCTGGGGCTCGTGCGCCCGCCCCGGAGGCAGCAGGACTTAGTTCGGGTTTGAATTTCAGCATCTGGTATCCCTGCCTCAAAGCTGGTTGAAGCTCACGGATCCTTTGCCTCTGCTACCTGCACTGTCTGTCGAAGAACCTCCCCAGGGGAGAGCTTTTGGGTGAGTTGGCACACTTCACTGCGAGAGTGATCTGGAAAAATGGTATCTCGTAAGCATTGTGTCATAAGGGCAAGAGAACAGTAATGCCATGAAAATGGTTTTCTTTATTTTTAAATTGGAAATGTTGTATGTGCTTGTAAAAAATTACCGTGGTACAGAAAATGAATCCCTTTCCAACCAGTTCCTGTAGACCACTTTTAACAGTTAGGTGGATGAGAGTCTACACCTTTAAAAAAAGGTGTGCGTATATAAGCACACACAAACATCTGTGAACCTGCACCTGCACAGTTATAATTTTTTTTTTTTGGCAACGAGATCATTAAGCTTAAAATTCTCTAACTTGCTTTTTTACTAAGCAAAATTTCATGGATATCTTGTCAGTAACTACAGCTCTGCTCACGGGTTTTAGAATATACGTTGTAACGAAACAGTATTACATTTAGTCATCTTATGTGGGGTATTTTTTGACGTTTGCCATTTTTACTATTAAAAATAACATGCAGCAATACCCCTGCTGATGCCCCTGTGTACTTCTGTAGGGTGGTTTCTTCAAGTAGAATGGGATTGAGCTGAAAGTCGTACATAAAGATGAAGCTCTCAGGTAGCAGCGTGGCACAGCGCACTGCCTTCCGTTTTTGGTGGAGGTAAAATTCACATAACGGGGTTTGCCATTTGACGGAGTGCAGGTCAGCGGCCTTGAGCGCATCCACAACATTTACATCACCCCAGAAGGCAGCTCCGTGCCCATGAATCAGTGAACCCTATTCCATCCCCTTAGCTTTTTGCCTTTCCCGGAATGTCATACAGTGGAATTACACAGTATATGGTCCTCCCAAAATTTTCGGGGCTGTATGAACAGAATCTGGTAAAATGTCAGTAATTGCTGAAGCTGGTTCGCTGTGTATCTATGGGATGATCATTTTACCATCTCGGTTGTGTGATGTTTGAAATTTTCTTAAGATGTTTCTGCCTTTTCCTTTGAACTGTGTTGCGATGTCTCCCTCGGGCCCACTTTTTGTGTGTCACGCAGGCCGATGTGCTGGTGGACAGGGTCCCGCGCTGCTCCATGTGCACCGGCATTGTGAAGCCCGACATCGTGTTCTTTGGGGAGCCGCTGCCCCAGAGGTTCTTGCTGCACGTGGCTGACTTCCCCATGGCAGACGTGTTGCTCATCCTCGGGACCTCCCTGCAGGTTCGGCAGCAGGTGGCGCGTGGACGTGCAGGGGCAGGGCTGGGGGTGCGAGGCAGAGGTGCAGGGGCTGGAGGGGCACCCTGGGGCCCCACCTGGGGAAGGTGAGTAGATTTGGCTGGTAAGGAAACAGGTATTCCCTGGCGGTGGGGAGCAGGGTGGGGAACAGAGAGGTCAGCTTTGGAGGTGCTGTAGGTGTGGCCAGTGTGTGGGGGTCGGGCCGAGGGAAGGGGACAGGGCTGCAGAAGCAGGCCTCCCAGGTCACAGCGGCCAGCTCTGTGCTGGAAGCAGGAAAACCTTGAAGGCGCTGAGCTGGGGCCATAGGTGGCCGTGTGCAGGCGTCCTGGAGGCTGGCCCTCAGGCAGAGCTGTGGGAAGGGCTGTGTCTTGGTGCTTTGGACAGACACTGCAAGTGTCATGGAGGAGTTGCACAGTGCGTGGGGTGATAGGCTGGGACGCGAAGGCCAGGAGGGCTCGGGAACCAGCCGTGTTGGCAGGTTGGTTTGCATATGTATGCCTTGGCAGGAAGGTCACGCTGGAGCCGAGCTGGAGGAGGTGGCGGTGTTGGGTGGGGAAGTTCTGACAGGAGACACTGCACAGCGGGCCATGTGGCGCCGGTAAGGAGGAGGCAGTAGGGACAGCATTGGTGATGGTCTGACTTCCTGTCCAGCTGGGTGTTGTGTCGTGAACAGACCATGGGGGACAAGTGTGGGAGAAGGGACAGTCAGTAGAGTTCAGGGGGGTGACCCCGTGGTGATGGCAGGAAGCCAGGTAAAGCCAACAGAGGGCAGTGGAGGCATGGCTGGCGAGGCTCCAGGTGGTGACCTGAGCAGCTACAAGGGTGGCCTTGTTTCCTGAGTTGGAGAAGCCCTGTGGGCAGGTTTGGGGACCTAGGTGTTGGTCACGCTGGTGTGAGGACTGCTGGGCTGCTGAGTA
Source organism: Eonycteris spelaea (assembly GCA_003508835.1). Lineage (NCBI taxonomy): Eukaryota > Metazoa > Chordata > Mammalia > Chiroptera > Pteropodidae > Eonycteris > Eonycteris spelaea. Next base: position 444,253 of record PUFA01000436.1, read on the forward strand.
GACATGTCAAAGCCAGGGAGGACCTGTGCTAGGAGGCGAGGTGCTGGAGTGGGCAAACAGAAGAGCTCCAAGTAGGTGGACCGGGTGCCCACACTGGGCCTGGTGGGGATGTGTGTGGGAGAGGCCAGGGGGCCAGCAGGCTGCACCTGGCTGACCCGTGCCTGCCACTGGGCATGGACACATGGGCTACCAGCCCTCTCTGTTTTTTAAGTGACATGAAAATAGTTTTTTTCCCCCATTGATTATAAAAGTTCCATATGTTTGTTATTAAAAATGTATACATTGTAGTCTGTGGCCACGCCACCTTGAACGCGCCCGATCTCGTCTGATCTCGGAAGCTGAGCAGGGTCGGGCCTGGTTAGTACTTGGATAGGAGACTACCTAGAAAGACCAGGTGCTGTAGAGGTAAAAAATAAAAAATGAGGGATTATAAACTGACAAGGTCCTTGCAATCTGTGAGGTCAACCAAGGGTTGCTTCGCCTTAAAAAAAAAATTAAAAAACATAAAATTTATACATTGTATAGAGAGCAAAGTACAGGATGCCATCAGTCCCAATAGCACTGTTAGTGCTCTGTTCCGTGTCCCCTCGGGTTTCTGTCCTGTGCACACAGACATGGTTGTTCACCAGACTGGGATGCCACCATGTTCACACACCTACCTTGTTAGTGGCCACAGAGTCCTGGATGGATACGGATCTGAGGTCCCACCTGGGGCCCCAAAGCCGAGTGCTCAGCTGTAAGCACAGAGCCAGCAGCACTCAGCCGTCCAGCTGGCTCACAGGCACACACACAGCATGGAGGGAACATTCACACGCTGTGTGGAGCGCCCGGTCTCCTGCACTTGGGGGGATGTGGTATGTGAGCCATGGTGTCTTTTCTCAAGCCCGAAGTACTCTGAGCTCTGAAACGCATCCAGCCTCAAGAGCTTTAAGATAGGGGACTATGATCTATAGCGTTTATTTTAGCAATTTCCATTGACGGCCAACAAAAATAAAGAGTATGGCTTTTACAGTAAAAATGTGAATATCCACACGCAGTTTTGTACATTCACGTCAGTGCTTCATAGTGAATGCAGTTTATGTAGCCGCCCCCAGTATGAGTGGCCTTTTTCCTCCATGATCAGCAATACCAGTATTAATATCTTTACCAATCTTATTGTGAAAAAATGTGTATGTGTGATATTTTGCATTTCTTTAATGAACAGTGAAGTTCATTTTTTTTGTTTATTGACCTCTATTTCTTTCCTTCAAATTGCATATCTCTTAACCACTTTTCATTGGGTTTGTTTGTAAGTTAGCAATATCAATTCATAAATTATATAAAATATTCATAGTTTATCCAATTAGCAACATAAACCATTTATAGTTGCACATTGTAACTGGTTTTGCAATTGGTTTATGGTGGTGAGATTTAAAAACTATTTTTCTACAAAGTACTTTTATGCAGCTATGTTAGTATTGTAGTCCAATATTGTTTTGCTGTCTTATCTGTCTTCAGTTGTCAGGCCTAAAAAATTCTTTCCTACCTTTACTTAGAAATCCTAAATTTTCTTCAAGAGCTATTTTGTTTACACTTAAATCTTTAATCCACTTGAAATGTTTTCAGTGAAAGGCAGGAATTGAGCTTTTTCTTCCCAGGAGATGAGCCAGTCTCAGCACCATTTGTTAATCGTCTGTGTCTTGCATGATCACCCTTTGGATGAAGAAGCCCATAGGCGGCATTTCGGCCTCTGGAGGTCTGGACAGTGAAGGCCACAGAGAGGTGGGATGGCCACCCAGCCTATGGGCTCATTAGGAGCCCCTCATTGGTGGCCCACAGTTGGGACCAGGTCCTTGCTCTCAGCGCGTCAGTGGTGTGCTGAGGCAGCGGCGGGGAGGGGGAGGACAGGTCAGTGTGTGTAGCTGCTGGGATTGAGCCCAGGTGAGCCTGGTCCAGGAGATGCCGCAGAAGCCAGAGGCAGGGAGGGCATGCTGAGGCTGAGGCAGGGGCGGGGAAACCAGGGCAGGGAGATGGGAGGACAGCACATGGGTGCTGGATTTCCCTGCTCCACGATCTGTCAGTCTGCCATCTCAAGGCTTGGGGCTGTGGCATGAAGTCTCCTGAGGGGTTGGAGGTTGCATGCTGAGCTCCTCACGCTTGGGCCCGTTTTCCAGGTGGAACCTTTTGCCAGCTTGTCTGCGGCCGTGCGGAACTCGGTGCCCCGAGTGCTCATCAACCGGGACGTGGTAGGGCCCTTGGCGTGGTGTCCTCGCAGCAGGGATGTGGTCCAGCTGGGGGACCTGGTTCACAGCGTGGAAAAGCTGGTGGAGCTGCTGGGCTGGACCGAAGAGATGAAGGACCTTCTCCAGCGGGAGACTGGAAAGGTGGGCTGCTGAGCAGGGCTCTGCGGCGGTCAGCCTACCTGGCGTGGTGCTGGTGGGCTGAGAGTGACAGTGGTAGCTGGCAACTGGCCGCCAGTCCAGGTCCAGCCGCTGTCTGGGGCCATGTGACTCTTTTGACCTCTGTTGATGCTAAAGCCTGCTTGCAAGGGGCAGAGCAGGGGTGCTGTCCGGGCAGTCTGTGCCCATCGCACCCCAGCAGCCGTCTCTTGTTCCCTGAGGTCAAGGAGTGCCCACTGCCGTGGCTGAGGGTTCAGAGATGGGTGGGCCGCTGGCCCGCTGGTCTTCTGAGGGGGGAGGGAGCCAGCGAGCCTTCAAAGCTTTGGACTTCAAACCTCCAATAAATGAGTGAAGTCACAAGAAATTTCTCATGAGACTTGGCACCTGGGGGAAGGGGTTCTCTTCCGCAGGAGGCAGCAGGCGGCATCCGGTGTCCGGCGTCCGCTCTCGAGCCTGCGCTGGCTCTGACCGGCTCCGCACAGCGGCGGGGTGGGGGCCCGCAGCACCGTGGATTTCGGGGAGTGGCCCTGTGAGGTGTGGCCAGCGCCGCTTCTCGTCTTGCAGCGTGTGAATGCGGTTAGGACTTGGCCTCATTTAGAGTTGCTCGCCAGGAGCGTATGTTGGGGCACATCTGCACTGGCTGCCTGATGAGGCCCCACGCAGCCGTCCTGCTGGCCCCGCTGGGTCTCCCTGGTCGGCCTGAGCAGCAGCGTTTGCCAGGAGCCACAGAAGCCTCTGATCAGGAAGGAGCTTGAGCCCAGGCGTTGCCATACAGCTGACCCCTCTCCTGTGTTCCAGCTCAGTGGATAGCATGGACAGGCGATGGCTGCTCCCTGGACCAGCAGTAACGACATGGGAGTCGCCACCCATTCCTGAAGAGCAGCTGGGGCATGTTTACAGATCCTGGCTGAGGCAGAACACCGGACCTGAGGAAGCGCGCGAGGCTGGCACTGAGTGTCTTTGCGGCTGAGTTCGTCACGCAGGGCGCCGGGTGCAAATGAGCCGCCCTTCCCTGCACTGGGGAAGCCCATGATGCAGAAGCTACCTCCTGACGGAGACCCTGAACTCAGACGCATTCGCCTTGTGTCCAGCCTCCATCTGAGACCCAGTCTTGGGCCGAGTGAGCCATCCCATCCCATCCCAGAATGCAGCCCCGGGCCCCAAGCAGTGCGTCGGTGCTGGCATGCTGCCCCCCCTTAGTAGGGTTATTTTTATTTTTATTAGAAGGTTGTCCTTAATTTGACACAAGATAAATATAATATAGGAATTAGGCATCCCTTCATTTGTCTCCTGAGGGAATGCAGGTGCTGACAGCGAATGTGGAAGCGGACCCCTGGGATGTGTGGGCAACCCCTTGACTGGAACAATCCGCTGACAGAGGACGCTGGAGATGGGTGCCGCCGGGCCTCCGGCCCCTCAGACGTCTTGTTCAGCCCACTCTCCCGACACATTTCACATTAATCTTCCCAGGGTACACCTGTTCCAGACCCTTCCAGCAGCTTTCTAACTGCGCCCTGTCTCTGGTCTCCCCACCAGGACTTCTAGTAACGCTGCTAGAATTAAACTACAGACGCAGAAGGCATCAGGGCCTTGGCAACCTGGGCTGCCCCCCACCCCCACCCCGCTCAGGCCCCTCCTACTGGGGTTACCCTTCCTGCTCCCCATCCACCCCATGTGCCCCTCCTTCCTGGCATTGTTTCCAGCGGTGGGAACAGTCAGACTGACAGCCGCCGCACGCAGCAGGGAGAGAAGGGCAGTGCTGATGTACGCGTGCAGTGCCGTGAGGAACGAAACCAGCTTTTACCTTTACTTAATGTGCCTTTACTTGACATTTCACACACACCTTCACCCAAACGCATTTTCTCGCCTGAAACTACTCCGGGATATTTGTGACACTTTGTGAGATGTGATACAGATCGAAGGTTTCACGTGCAGCATTTTGCTTTGTGAATCTAGGATCCACGCCAGGGGGAAAGACAGATTCCATTGTCACAACCAGTGAGGACGCGGGCACCGAGGACCCTACAGCAGATGGCTGAGCCAGGACCGAGGGTGCAGAATAGGCCTCCAGCTCTGCTTGGCGGGGACAAAATCAGCAACGCACGCCTCGGGAGAACATTTCTGACGCCAGCATGAGAAGTCACAGCAGGTTCTTCTCCCCTCAAAGTGCAGCGCTTGCCCAACCTGCCGGCTCCGGGCCAGCACGCCAGCCTGCGCACACCCACGCTCAGCCCACCTTTCCAGATGCACACCGGCCGAGTCCCACTAGGCCGTGTCCGCAGGCGGCAGCCTCTGCATACATCCTCCTGGCTCTGGATGAAGAAGCTGAGTTTCCAGTGACAGCAGCGCAAGACCCGCACAGTCCCAGAGATAACAAATTGGACCAGAGGCAGATCATGAACAAAACTTTGGGAGCAAAGAGAAAGAGGTCTCCAAGCTGGAGAGGAACATGGCATCCCCAGGTCACAGCCCCAGGGACATCCTGGGAGCAGCACCAGTTCTGAAGGGGAGCGGAGGAGCGGCCATCCTCAGTCGGGGTCTGAGGCGGGGTCTGAGGAGAGCTGCCCTTCCATGCTCTCACACACTGCGTCTTGCAGGCTTGTCAGCTGCCCCCGGGGACTCACGCCCATGGGCTGGATGACTCTGTGCCTGTAGAGAAAGGTGTGCTAGGCTCCACCCTGGCTGCTCTACTCGCTGGGGACACCTGCATGGGACCCTGTCAGCCAGGCCTTAACCCAGAGTGCTACCTCATGGCTTTGAGGCAGTCTCTCAATTTCTCTGGGCCTCAGCTTCCATCTGTAAAACTGGACACAGTGCTGACCTGAACCCCAACTCTAACCTCAGGTGATTTCAAACAAGAAACAGCCTCACCAGGACGCGAAGCCCTCGTCCCACCCCACCTCCCAGGGTGGACAGCACAGCACAGACCTCCTCGCCACGCCACGAACCTGGAGAGCTTGTCGAACATGTTCACCAGCTTCATAGCTTCGTGCTCCTTCTGCTCCTCTGTCATGCCGTCCATGGGGTTAGGTGGCTTCTCCTCCACCCTCCCGGTCACCGGGTTTATGCTGCTCCCGGGGAGGGGCATGGACAACGCGTTAGTGGCCCTCCAGGCGGGAGAGGCTGCCTGCAGTGGTGCCGTCCCACATCGGCCTGCTTGTGCCCAGTCTGGCAAGAAACCCATTTCCTGCAGGGAAGGTGGGAAGGGGGAGGCGACTTCGGGAAGAGACTGTTCCCTGGAGCAGCACTTAGCTAGCTCCCACCACCTGGGACCCCAGACAGCCGGGCCCCTTTCACCTCTGCTCTCAAGGAAACATCCCCATGTCAGGATCCACGGCACTCAAGAAGTGCCACACTCTGAAAGGTCTTAATCATTTGTCAGGCTGTCCCCACCCCCCCAAGCCCACAGATCCCAAAGGAATGGGTACAGGTGCTAAGTGAAAAGCCCAAGGCTGTGGGGCACGCACCTGTCCCTGGCTTCCTTGTACTCATCTGTGTCCGTGTCCTCATCCTCCGAGTACTGGCCCTCCGGCCGGCCGCCTGCCATGAGGCCGCGGGCAGCCAAGAGGCCAGCCGCGTTGCCGTAGCCCGTGTACTTGATAAAACGGGGCACTGTGGGGTGGGCAGATGTCAGGATGCCAGGCAGCCGGGGGGATGGGGGTGCACGGCCAGCCTGGCTCCCACTCACCGCTCTCGGAGCACAGCACGAACAGGAACTCTGCAGCCACCCTCTTCACGTCGGTGTCCAGGTGCGTCATGAGACGGACCAGCTTGTTCCGCAGCTGCTCCCCCACCTCTGGCCGGGTTTTCACATCCCTTAGTGGTGGCAGCACCTGGGGAGGCAGGCGTCCCTCAGCCTTGCCGGGAGTGGCCGGGGTGAGTGGGGCCTCACCGCCACCCCTGCTATACCTGGTCCTTCAGGAACTTTCTGGCGGGGCGGTGTAGGCGGGCACACTCGGTCAGCACGCTCAGCACAGGGGCCACGCTCTCCTTCAGCCTGTGTGTCTGCAGAGGGGCCTTTGTCAGGGAGGCTGTGCCAGCTGCTGACCAGTGGCCAGAGGGCTTCATGTGCCACACGGTCAATCAGGACGAGGCCCCGCTGCAGCCAGCCAGCCAGCCAGCCAGTCGAGGGGCCAGGAACCAGGAGCCGGCAGTGGGTGTCTGCGTTGACTTTCGAGAGACTGTGCTGGAACCTGATCCGTGAGGCCACTTGCTGCTGTGACGCAGAATCAGTAACCTAACCGCCCCAGGTCCAGCTTCCTCATCCATAAGACAAGGACATGGGAGAGACAATGTTTGAAGCTGTGAGCACACCACTGCATACAAGCTGCCCTCAGAAGGTGGCAGCCAAAGAAACAGGAGTGAAACCTCTACTCTGCGAGTTTCAGACAGAGCAAGAAGCGTCTGTCCCTCCCTGGCCTCCCATCACCTCCATGGACCCCAACACCAGCAGTGACAGTGACAGAACAGATGATCACGGCCAATGCCCAACACGTGTGACCCAGCCCACAGCACACACAGGCAACGTGAACTCCTGAGAGGTCCACGTGCAAGCTCCCAGAGGACTGCCTAGGGCCCCGTTGGCTAACATCCTCTGCTGCGGCTGCAGGATCAGGGAGCCTCTGCCCTGAGGTTTCTGCGGGTCGCGGGACAGCTGATGCTGGTCACCAAGGGATGCCTGCGCACAGTGCCACGAGTCTAAGGTCACTAGCAGGGACTGGGACTTCTCTGGACCACTCAAGAGGGAACCACAGATCCAGAAAATGATTACATCACTTGACCCTGAACACTCGATTCCCTGCAGTAACCCACAAAAGTGAAACCTTCAGGCGTGTGTGGGAGGGTCCACGTGCTGCTCAGGGATGAGCGGCCTGGCTAGAGAACACAGCCGCCGGAGGAACTGCTCGAATCACCCCACTGAGCTGATCGCCACTGCCCAGTGTGCACTTCGCAGAGGCAGTGGCCACAGCTGCTTGAGAAAGCCCGAGCTCCCGGGCGGCCCCCACCACAGGTCCCCCTGCCCACCTGGTTCAGACGCCTCTCCAAGAAGCTGAGGAGGATACGGATCACGTCCATGTTCACGCCCAGGAACTCCAAGGAGCCTTCCTGTGGCTCCAGTGTGAGGAGGACGTCCAGACACTTGAGGGGCAAGTTCCCCAGGAGATTCACTGTGTGGCTGAGGACAGGTGGGGAGGGAAGCTTGGTAAGTCCAGGCTCCTAGCACAGGCACAATGCGTGGCGCACCCTGCTAAGGCTGCACATGACGTGACCCAGCATTCGGCAGCCTAAGAGCAGCTCCGGGGCCAAAGCTGAAGTGGGCGACTGATCTTGGGCATGCCTATGAAATGGGGTGGGTCCCTGAGGAGGGAGGCACTCTGCAGATGCCCCAACTACCACTCTCTGTCTGAGCTGAAACGTCACAGGCAGTCTCTGGAAAACCATGAGCTACCCAAAGGCAGGCCACTGGGAATGGAAAACAAGTGATCATGTGCCCTGCAATTACACCATGCACTGCCACTACCCAAGGGCCAAAGGCACACTCCTGTCCCCACTCACAGCTCTTATTCTGGTGTACAGCAAAAGCCGGGCTTGGTCCCACCCAGACGAATGAAGGCTCTCTAGGTGGAGCCTGGTCCAGCAGCGGGGCTGGGAGCCACGGTTTAGACAGGTGAACACGCTTCCCTCCAGAATGACAGGCCCCACCCTCACCCGTGGAACTCCTCTGTGCGGTCCCCGGCAGCAGCGACCATCACACAATGTCGTAGAAGGGTACCCAGGTGCCGGTAAAGGGCAGCATCTTCCTGACCAAAGAAAAAAGGGTTCCTGTGACAGAGAGCTGCACCTGTCCCCACCACTGCCACCTGAGGTCCCACTGTCTGCCCTACTCTGAAACTACTGCATTTGTTGGGCACACCTCTCCCCAACCCCTTATGAATGGCAATGGGTCTCCTTTGGAGTACATTGCACCCTGTGTCCTGGCCCCGCATTCTCAGTCTCATAGAGAGGACTTGCCCACAAGCTCTCACCACATAGCGCCCCTGCCAAGCAGCAAAAGCCCTGCCCTCCACGTCCCTCGGAAACCTTCCTTGATGCCCCTGGCCAGAATGGGCACCTCCTTGCTTCCTCCTATCCTCTCCATGTCGAGTAACCAGAATCTCCCGTCAGCAAGGGAGATCCAGACATCCCAGCTGTCAAGCAAGCACTCTGCGTGCAGGTCAGCCTCACCTCGTCCACCTCCCTCTTGACGGAGTCAAAGGTGATGTTGAAGAGCACCTTGAGGACCTCCATGGCTCGCTCAGCCTCCGGAGGAGGAAGGAGCTCTGGGGGTCTCCCTTTGGGGCTCATGCCCAGTGTTCGCTCCAGCACATCAGTCAGCAGGCGCACGCCCTGCAGCTCCTGAAACAGCTCCTGGCGCACGTCCACGCGAAGTGCCGTAAGCAAGAAGAGGAGGCGCAAGTCAAAGAACTGGACCTCGTGCGGGAAGCTGCTCTTGCGGGACAGCCCCACGCGCTCTGTGAGCCTCAACACCAGGCGGGCCTCCGCTGCCAGCATCTGTGCAACCGGGCTGCTGAGTACGAGGTTGCACAGGCACTTGAGGGATTCGAGCACAACATCCATGTCTAGGGACTCAGAAACTGAACCCTCGGAGATGGAGATGCCAGCATGGTAGGCAAGTGCCTGCAGGCTCTGGCTGCTGGTGAAGATTTCCAGGCAGCTGCTGTCCCTGGACAGGATGCGGATGCTCTGCAGCCAGGTGACGCGGTGGGAGGGTGGCAAGCCCTGCTCCAGGACGGACACCAGCAGCTCCGCCAGTCTCTGTGGGGAGAGAAAAGAGCGGTCACCACGCCCCTCCACCAGCAGCCACCCGTCCCTGCCCCTTTACCTCTCGGTAGGCACCCACCTTCCTGGGTTCCTGTTGGGCATCATCAAACGTGAAGCTCTGCAAGTTCTGCAGAGAAACCCAGAGACTCAGGAACCTCAGATCCACATGGGGCAGGGCGCAGCTCCCCGGATGGGGCACCACTCTCAAGAAGTGGAGCTCCACCCCACACACCTGCCCTAGGCACGCACCCGACCCCCCACCCGGACATTCCTCGCAGGCTCGGCGCCCCTTCGCACTGCGCTTCCTTCCCCCCACACACACGCACGCCCCACCCTGCCCACCGCCTCCTCGCACGGCCCGCGTCCGCGGCTCCCACTCACCTCCCGGTTGTACGTGCGCAGGGCCTCCATAATCACGTCTTCCTTCCCCGTCTCCACGGCATCCACAACCACACCGGGTTCCATGGCGCCCCGGGCACCCTGCGCCAAGAAGGCGAAAAGGTCTTCGCTCTGCGATTCCGGGTCCGAGTCCACCCGCACCGCCCCGGCTCGGCGCGCGGGGCAGGCCGGCAGGGCGTGAGCGGCGCCGCGGGGCGGGGCCTGGGCTGCGCGCGGGGGAGGCCGGGAGGGCGTGCGCGGCGCCGCGGGGCGGGGTCTGGGCTGCGCGCGGGGGAGGCCGGGAGGGCGTGCGCGGCGCCGCGGGGCGGGGTCTGGGCTGCGCGCGGGGGGCCGGGAGGGCGTGAGCGGCGCCGCGGGGCGGGGCCTGGGCTGCGCGCGGGGAAGGCCGGGAGGGTGTGCGCGGCGCCGCGGGGCGGGGCCCGGGCTGTGAGCACCTTAAGATAGCGATAAGGGGAATTTGAAGGTTTTGCCGCTGGTTCATCCTCAACTTCAAGATCCGATTCGGTGATCGTCCTACCTAGGGACCTGAGTCGCCCCTGAACCGAACAGTGATTCCGCCTCCCCGCGCTTCTTGGGCAGGAGAGGACCGCAGCCCCTGACTACACGCCCATCAACGCCCTTCTCTTGCCACAGAACGCAGCCCTGTGGCCACTTGGTTTGTCAGACAGGCGTTTTTAGGGTCTGCTGCGTGCGAGGCGTTGGGATGCGGGTGAGCAGGACCCACACTTCCCTCTCTTCGTGGAGCTTATGTTCCAGAAGTGAAGACAGCCAAGGAAAAACGGACAAATCACGACTTGAGGCAGTCATAGTACTGTGATAAAAATTCCCATTTCTACGGTTTGTCGGCAGGACTAATGACACACAGCAAATGTTCCGTTGCAGTGGGTGGGTAACTTATGCGACGAGTCTTTGTGGGGCAGCTACGTCGCGCTGGGCCCTCTGTCAGTGTCCGGGAGCTAAGGCAGAGGTCCCCGCCACTCCCACCCCTCCTCGCTTCATTTTGTTTCCCGAGCGCTTCTGTTTCGGCAGCGTGTCCAGCAGTGCTCGCTCTTTGCAGGCACCGATCTCCACTTCGTTCCTCCAGCAGCAACTGGGACCCGGCCCCGCACCGAGTTCGCGCCTTAACCGCATCGCGGCCGGCGGGGGCCTCGAGAGCCGGGCGGGGACAGCTCCCCGTGGCGACCCTGCCACGCGTCTCGCCTGGGAAAGGGCCTGTTAGGACCTGACCTGCCGCAGGCCTCGGCGGGAGGGTTGACACGTGTCTGTCAACACCGTAACTGGCGTTGAAAACACTAACCGTCCGGTCCCCAAGTCAAGACAACCTCAGGTTCCAACCCGCCGACCCTGCGCTCCACAGCCGAGACCTCGGCCGGAAGTCGGCGGGCTGAGGCGGAAGGGGCGGTGCCGGAAGCCCCTTCCCGTGACTGCCACGTCGGAGGCGGCTGTGTCTGATGCGGTGACTGAGCCTGGGGTCGGAACCCGGCACGATGGCGGACTGGGCTCGGGGTGAGCGCGGGACAGCGGAGCCGGATGGCGGCAGGGCCGGCCGTCACCGACACCGCTGTCCTCAGCAGCCCGCCTTGCTCAATGGCCTCAGCAGGGCCTGCGAACTGGCGGAGCCGGGTCCTGGCGGGGCCGGGCTGCACCGGGTCCCGCACAGAGGTGCCGTGAGGGGTCGATGGGACCCTGCGGGTGCTCCCGCCCATCCGCTTGGCGAAGCTGCGGGGTCCCCGACGCTCTGTCCCCTGCGAGACCGTTCTGCATTGAGCCTTGGCGGGCCACTCGGCCGACGCCGCCCTCGAGGTGGAGGCTGCGTGGTGGGAGGGCCTAAGCCATCCTCGCAGTGACTGGGGCTTTGGACGCCCCATTTGCCCTCTGGGACCCCTGTTCTCATTTGTGAAGTGGGATGCTGACTACCTGTTTCTCTGGGCTGTTCTGACCTTTAGGAATTAATGGGAAGGGGCTGGTGGGACTTCGACTCGCTTTCCTTTGTGGCCTGTACACATCAGTGATTCTGAGGGCTGCACTGCCATTAGAAGGGTCACAATGACGTGGTTCCATAGTGTAGTGGTTAGCACGTCTGCTTTACACGCAGAAGGTCCTGGATTCGCTTCCAGTGGAGCGACAGTCCATGGTTCACTGCCATGCCACCCTGAACAAGCTCAATGTCTGATCTCGGAAGCTAAGCAGGGTCGGCCCGGTTAGTACTTGGATGGGAGACCACCTAGGAAGACCAGGGTGCTGTAGACATAAAAAAAAGGTCACAATGAGGCATGTGGTCCACAGCAGATTTGCACCCCAAGTTGGGGAGAGATTGTTTCACAGACCTGGAGTGATAGTACTGAATCGCCTGACCCAGCCCTAGTCCTGGGGCAGGTCTCAGCAGGCACTGTGTTCAGGGCGTCAGACAAAGCCCTCGGTGGGTTGCAGAGGTGAGCAGACCTAGGCCCAGCCCTAGGGATCAACTTCAGCACCTGTTGCTTGGTGTTGAGCATTGCTCGCTGTTTCCTCTGGTTACTTGTTGCCTCTCTAGGACCCCTTCCTGCTGCCCCCTGGGTGCTCTTCCTAAGTCTCCCTACCACAGTTTACTGTTTATCTCTGAGAACAGGTTTCAAGTACACCGAAGGCGATGTTGTGTGTGTGTGTGTGGGGGGGTGGTACAGATTCTGTCATGATACCCGAAAATGCCAATTTGACTGAATTGTTTGGGGTTGTACACTTTGGGGTGCCTACCTCTCCTGGCCTGGACATGTACATAGGACGTGTGCTCATGCACACTATCACTCATGCAGCCTGTCCCACATGGGCTAAGCGCACACACCAGACCCTGGCTTAGGGCTGGGCCTGCTTCAGGCACAGATGGACCCAGTTACCCCAGACGTGAGACTTGGGCAGACGGGGTTGTGGTGGGTCCCCAAGGCCACAAAGGACTGACAGGCAGGGTCAGGCTCATGTGTGGATGTACTCCTCAGCCTCTCTCTTCTTGCAGCCCAGAGCTCTGGTGCCGTGGAGGAGATTCTAGACCTGGAGAACAAGCGGATGGCTGACAACTTGGCTTCCAAGGTCACCAGGCTCAAATCGGTCAGTAGTGAACTCCCCTCACCATCCGGCACCCAGAGCGGGGATCAGAGGGAAGGTCGAAGGCTAGAAGGGCTTTATGTACTTCCTCTTTGTCCCATTCATGGCTCTGCTCATTCACGTGAGGCCTAGGTGCCACCTGGACCTGACCTCTGGTGGTGGTACCATGTCTGGCAGAGTTGTTGGCCGGGTCTGCTGGTTTTGTAGGGGGTCAGGTGCTACCAATGTGTCTGCCCTGGCTTGACCCAGCTCCCTCTGTGTCCTGACCAGCTGGCCCTGGACATCGATAGGGACACGGAAGACCAGAACCGGTACCTGGATGGCATGGTAAGGGTCTGCGATGTGCCCTGCACCCCGCTATGCAGGTTCCTCATGGGCCATGTAGGCATCACCCATGTCTGACCCGGCCGGGCTTCCTCCCTCAGGAGTCAGATTTCACCAGCGTGACAGGCCTGCTCACAGGGAGCGTGAAGCGCTTTTCCACCATGGCACGGTCTGGGCGCGACAACCGAAAGCTTCTGTGTGGTATGGCTGTGGGGCCTGATCGTGGTCTTCTTCATCCTCTCCTACTTCCTGTCGAAGGCAAGGACGTGAGCGAGTGGGAGCTGGCTTCTGTGGGTGCCTGGGGCAACCAGAGTCTTCCCCACCCTGGTGTCCTGGGCTCCAGAGGACCTGCCTGCGAAAATACTCCTTTGAAATGGTGATCGTGGCTTAGGAATCTTCTTCCTGTGTGGCTGGGAGCCCGTGGTTGCCTCTGAGTCAATGAGCTGTGTTGGCTGGTCTCGTGTGTGCACGGGGTTCTGGTGCTCAAGGCACTGACAGAGCCATGTCCAAGCAAAGCAGCCAGAAGTCCTGGATGTGGCCACCCGTGGCCAGCAGCCCTTCTGCAGCCCTCGGGCCTCTGATGTCCCAAGGCTCCTCCACCCTGTCCTTATCTGGGTAAGGCCACATCCAGTGTCTGAGGCGCCTGGATCTGACACAGGAAGGGGTGTGCTGGGGACCTCTGATCAACACCATATCCTCCAAGAGTCGTCAGCCCAGATGTGGCGGTTTCTCCTGGCCAGGGCTGCGGGGCCCACCACCAGGCCCTGCGCCTGCCCTCCAGTCCAGGACTGAAGGGCGGGGCTGTGAGTGGAAGAGTGGACCACAGTCCTGGCTGGAGGCGCTGGGCCCAGATCCTTCTTGATCTCATGGCCATTTATCCAGAAAGTCACATTTTCTCAGGACTTAGGGTCAGCCTAGCACCAAAGATGTGTTTGCAGGAGAGCAGGTCTGTGGAAACAGGCCTCCCTGGTGCTTGAGAGTCAGAGGGGGTAGTCATCCCTGCAAAAACCCTCTTCAGAGGGCCCATAGGTCAATTCCTGAGGGTCACTGGGCAGTTCCCCATGCCAACCCAGCCCATCTTCCCTCAGCAAGTCTCCCCTTGCTGTGGGGGCTCTGAGCCACCCCTTTGTCCCCTGCTTTGCCAGACTGCTCACCCCACCCACCTGTCCCCGGGACCCTGCTGCCCACCTGGCCAGCCCCACACTCATGAACCAGACCACAGGCCCAGCCAGGCCAGCGGCTTCATACCCCGCAGTGACATCCCAGCACCCTCGTGTTCGTGTAAAAACACTGTAAAGAAAAGAGTTGTCGGCCGTGTGTCCTTCCATCCTCGTTTCCACCTTCTGCTTTCCTAGTCACTCCCCCTCACTGCCTGGGGACTGGGGGCTCACTGTCTCCTCCCCTGTGCGGTTGCCGCACGTGCAGTCACAGCCTGGTGCCCGTCTGCTCCTGCTGGCCTCCTTGCTCTGGTCTGCAGCCCCGGATGCCTGCCTTCCAGCACTGCCACTGCTCCTGTGTGTCCCCCTTCCACCCGGCAGGCCAGGCCTCGCAGCGTCCCCGCAGTGCTCTCTGCCCTGCTGGGGGTGGAGGCCCCCACCTTTATCCCCAGAGTCCCTCCAGCGTGGGCTCATGTCACACTCAGGTCGGCTGACCCGCCTCTGTGTTTGGGGCTCGGCTGCTTGCTCCTCGATGTCCGAGCCCCCAAGGTCCTGCCTTGCTGCTGCAGCTTGGAGCCCCCTGCTCATCTGTCGGTCCTCGTCGTGGAGACTTGGCCATTGCTTGCCAAGCTACATAACTGCTGCTTGTGTCTCTACTTGGTCACCGTGGGCAGGACACACACCTGAACCCAAGTTTCACTTCCCCCAGCTTTTCCTGGGCCCGTGATGCTCACCCCACACCTGGAGAGCACCCCTGAGGGAGATCCTTGCTCCGCTGTGCCCACTCCTCATGTTATGCGGACCTAGCTGGTCTCTGGGAAAGCTTTTTCCGTCCCTCTGGCTCCTGGCTGCTAGTTCTGTCCCCACCCCACCTCCATGGCTCTATGCAGCCCTCCCAGCCGTTTGGGGGGCCTGGGTTTTGGTTCCTTTTTGGTTTACATTTGTTTCTTGTGGTGTTGGGATGGGTCCGTGAAGGAGACATGGTGAATGCAGCTGCCACATCAGCAGGGCTTCCTGCGGGCCTCACCTTGCTACTAAGCCCTGGACCCTCAACACCTAATCCTGGGGATGAGGGGGGTTTGCTGACATTGATTCCCAAGACCAGGAAAACAAGAAAGGACCTGGGGGCTCAGTCTATTACAGTAAGGATAAAGTGCAAAACTCTATCCTATAATTCAAGGAAAAGACACCGAGCAGTAAAGTTTGCAATAAACAGCTTTGTGCTGAAGCAGACGTGTGGTCCTTAGTGTCCTCATTTCCTTGGGGGCTTGGAAGAGTTTGGTTTGGGACTGACCCTGGTCCACGAACTGGCCGTGGCACGGAAAGCCCACACCCCACTCCTACCTCCCATCTCCACCCCTTCCAGGCCCCTCAGGCAGCCGGTCACTTCCTGCTGCTCACCTTTGACTGCCCAAGATCCTGTCACTCGGGGGCAATGGAAGCATTGCCTTTTAGGCACTGACTGTGTGGTTGTGACCTGTATCCTGGCGGGGCTGCAGCGGGAGCGTCAGCAGCTGGCAGTCCCCCAGGGGCCACAGGCAGAGCCACCCACCCTGAGAGGCTCAGCGGCCTCTCCCCAAGGCTGAGGTGAAATCCAGACCCCACTCTTCAAGGCCTGACCGCAGATCCCAGGGCAGCGTCTGGAAATGCCCCTCTCAGGCCCAGTTTGGACGCTACCTTCCTGCCCGGGTTCCTGTTCTTCCTGTGTTGCTGTGATGTGCAACCGGTCACCTTAAAGCTGAGTCACTTCAAGTCGTGGCAGTAATTTGTCTTAAGGTTACTGTGGTTGGAACTTGAGACACAGCGAGGACAGCAGTTTCTGCCCTGCGATGTCCAGGCCTCACCTGGTGGCCACGGGCTGGACTGCCATACCCTGAAGGCTTGCTCATGCATCTGCAGGTCGCTGCTGGTGCGAGCTGAGGGCCCGGCTAGGCTGACGGCCTGGTGCCGCACGCGGCCCTCAGCCTGGTGTGGGTGTGACGGTAAGCAAGGTGAGCGGTCCAGGTGGCAGCTGTGTCCTTTGTTGTATGGCCTGGCCCCAAAGTCATGCAGCGTCACTTCAGGGTGGTCACAGGCTTTAGTCCTGATTCAAGGGGACCCTACTAATCAGTGGCAGAGTTGGCACAAAGACAGGAGAGTACAGGAAGGAGGGAAGGGTGCAGGTGTGGCCGTCGGGTCTGCAACTGAACTCAGGGTGGGCATCTCACTTCAAGCCTGGCTGTCTCTGCTCGGGCCTAGGCCCTGGAAGCCAGGATGGGACCCATGGGGGCTTCTGTCTGAAAGCCTGACATTCCCCCCAAGACAAACCATTACCAATGGAATCCATGATTTATTAAATATGTGGGCACAGCAGCAAACAAGATTAGCAAACGGGAAAGTAGCATAGAAAAAATAACGGGTCACAGCTGTCCGAGCAAGCATGTTCCACTCTGCAGGGCTGCAGGGCCAGGCCGGCCGGTGGGAGAGCCCCCTGAGCCCACACCCCAGGGCGGGGCTCCGGCTCGGGCGCACTGCAGACCAGGGCTAGTCCACGTCCACGACTAGCGGTGTCATGTAGTCAGAATGTTTGATGCCGAAGGTGACAATGGGGGCGCAGGGCTTAGTCATTGTCACCTGGGAGAGGAAGGGCTGTGAGAGAAGCCGCCACCCCTGCCCCACCCCACAGGCTCTGCCATCACCAGGGCTCGGGTTGCTGAAGGCTCTACTGTTTCTCCTGGACCCCAGGCCAAGATGACCAGCATGAAGCCACACTGCCAGGTTTGACCACAGCCTGGTATGTGATGATGGTCGGTAGCATTAACTGTCACCAGTGTCTGGGGACGCAGAGCCTGTCCACTGGGGAAAGGTCTTAGTGCCAGAAACGTACAGCATCCTGAACGTGCATGGCCACTGTGATCCCTGCTGGCTCATACCGCCATCCCCACCCTACCCCCTCAGCCCGTGTGCTCCCCATGCCTTGGCCCACCCTGTCTGGACCATGTCACCCCCACCGGCGCCTCTTCACGGTAGCCCCTGCCTCCCCCCACACCCCCCGCCCCGGCCAGGCAATGCTCTTCCCGACCTTCTCAGGGCTGTGGGCTCCTGGTCCTGGCTTGAGGGTCTTGTCCCCTGGGGGCTCCACTCGGGCAGCCATAGTGTACTGTGGGGGCCTTGAACTTCGTCACCTGCACATCGGTCTGGCGGTAGGCTGCAGGACCTGGGGTCTGGGAAAGCAAAAGAGGCTCAGACAGGCTTGCGCTTCCAGACAGCTCTGCCTGCCAGGCCACGTGACTCCAGAGGACCAGGGGCTGGCGTCGGACAGTGGGCTTCGAGCCCAGGTCGCTGTGTGTCTGTGCTTCAGGCTCCTTCATCTCCAGAGTCCCCGGGGGATGACACCCGGCATGTGTGAGCCCCGCACTCACCCCTTCTGCGAGCGTGTGAGGGAGGCCGCTTCCTGCCGGGCACTGTCCTAGGGCTGAGGGCAGCGGGCTGGGCTGGGCGGCAGGCCAGTGGTGCTCCCGCCTCAGGGCCTCTGTGCCCATTTCTGCGGCTGGAACCCCCGTCACCCCCCCACTACCTCATAGCCGACTTTTCTCCTATCTTCCTCCTGCGTGCTGCCCAAGGAGCACTGCTCCGTGACCCCTGGCCCCTTAGCTTTTGGATGTAACCTGGCACTTGGCTCAGGGCCCTTGGAAGGGCGGGGTCAAGCTGGTGGGCCCTGGGCTGGGGGTCGGAGGCAGATGGGGGTGAGCTCCGCCCACTGGGGCCCCCTTGCCTTGTGCATGTCGTCGCTGAAGCTGCCTAGCTTGCTGCGGCCTTTGATGGAGAAGGAGGGCTGGGCGCCTTGCCCACAGTGTGCGGCCCCATCACACCACGGGCAGCATGTAGGCGGCAGGGCCTGAGGGTGCAGCGGCTCTGAGTCTCCCTGCGCTCCTGCCCTGGGGCTCCCCGCCTCCAGGGGGCCAGGGTCAGGCTGCCCCACCACACCCGCCCTCCCAGGCCCCGACCCAGCCAGCCACGGGCCCTCGGAGTCGTGGGAACCTGTGGGTGCTGTCCACTTGGAAGGTCTTGGTCCGGGCAGAAATGGAGTGGCTGGGTGCTGAGTCGAACACGTGCTTGGTCGATCTCTCTGGAAAGTAGTCGCCTGGGGGAGGAAGGCCCTCATGCAGGTGCCTAGCCCCCTCAGGGGCTCGGGGACCCCAATGCAGCAGGTTACCGAGATTAGTCAGGGTACCCAGAGTGGAAATGCTGCAGGACTGGGGTGCAGGAGAGGGTAGAGTCTGACATGGGCCCGGTGTGGGAGACGGGGGCCAAGTGAGGCCAGGTCAGAGCTGGGCTCAGGTGGCTCTAGGCTGCGCTGCAGTCAGCAGCCCCTCTGCTGTGCCCCCTCGCGAGCAAAGGGACAAGGGCAAGAGAGCGAGGATACCGGCCCCCTCCCACTGCTGGCTTGGGCTGGGCTGGGGCTGCCACTCACCGGGGCCAGGGGTCAGCAGGGTCTTGGTGCTGTAGCGCCCCAGGATGGAGAAGGCAGGGCCGAGATCCTTGCCGGTCCTCAGTATCTTGGGGTTCACGCTGTAGCGAGGCCCTGGCGAGCAGTTCTCTGCCAGGAGCATGGGGGCCCCACGGAAGCTGTAGGCGGGTGCCCGCAGCTTGGTGGGCGTGTGCTTCACGAAGCCTGTGGAGCAGGGGCTCTGAGCAGCCTGGGGCTAGACCCCAGCCTTCCCTGCATCCTATGACCCCAGCGGGGTCGATGTGCTAAGAGTCAGGGATGAGCCCCAGGCTCACCCTCCCCAGGCCCACCTCAGACCCGGCTCCCACCCCTGCCCCTCAGTCCCCCCGCCTGGACCCACAGGCACTTACCTGTGGTAGGTGGAATCAGGTACTTGGGTCCAGGGCTGCTGTAGAGGGCCATGATGGGCCCCCGGGGGCGGTGGGGCCTCCAGGTGCCCACCCACACCTCCTCCGCCATGGCCGGCTCTGTCCATGGATAGGAGGGTGACCAAGTGCTGGGAGGCTGCAGCCCCACACCTCTCCCTGCTTGTGCCCTGCTGGTCTCTGAGCCCAGCCCTCCAGCGAGTGGAGGCCTCTGCCTGGAGAAGCAGCTTTGTTCTGCCTTCACCAGTGCCCAGGGGACAGCATCAACCCTAGTGTACAAGCCCGGAAGAACTATCTCCTCTGCCCTCAATGGCCACCCTCGCTGGCCCTAAGGGGTTCTGGCTGGGTGCCTCCCTCTCAGAGACCTGAGGGCCAAGGCTGTGGGAGGGGGGCGACCCTCTGGGGGGGGGGCCTCACCTCTTCAGTCCAGGAGCCGCACTCAGAGCAACCTGTGGGCCAAGCCTCCTCAGAGGTGGTCCTGTCACATCGTCCTCGGAGCCAGGGGGTTTCGAAAAAGGAGCATGGAGAGCCAGGCGTCTCCCTCTCTCTCCGCTGCCGCCAGGGGCTTTGAGAGTCGGGAGGTCGCAGCACGGAGCTCTAGAATGCCGCTCTGCGGGGTTGTGGGTTCTAGATCACTGTCTGTGTGATGGGGACAATGGCCTCTCCTGGAGGGGAGGCAGGGTGTGGCTCTGGTCCCCGGACTTCGCTCTGCCTCACCGAGAGGGACACGAGGCACGGAGAGCAGGAAGAGGGACAGCGAGGGCCTGGGCTGGGCAGCAGGGCCAAGCGGCCCCGAGCCAGGCAGCCATGGCGCGAAGCCAACGAGGACGGACCGGGACCCGGGGCGGGGGTGCGGCGGGTCGGGCCGGTCGCAGCGGGGAGCTGCTCGCCGCGGAAACTTCGAGGCCCTCTCTGTCCCGCGGACCGTGAGCAGGCGCACTTGCCTTTCTGTCCCGCTTAGGGTAGGGTGAGGGTGTCTTCCAGGCAGACTCTTCTTGGGTGACTTTGGGGAGAGAGGTTGCGCCCAACCTCCGCCCCTGCTATATATGCGTTGTGTGTGTGTGTTGTCTCAGACCCCCAACCTTGTGCTTCCTCTTTCTGGGGCTCTCTGCCCCGCCCCCCGCCGCGCCTCCCACCCCTGACCACAGACCCCCCCCCGCCCGGCCTTCTGAGCGCCTCCCGCCCACCTGCCCGCACCAGCGTCGGGCAGACCCCCGCTGGCGGGTCTGCTCTCTGTGTGGGCACTTACACGTGCGAGTGTCATGCGTGTGCGTGTGCATGTGGTGTGCGCACGTGTGTGTGCGCGTGTCCCGCGGTGTGGGGAGACACAGGAGCCAGACCCTGAGCTGCAGGACGCTTTATTAATTGAGCGAATGGGGCGGGTGGTGGGCGGCTCGGCCTCAGCGCTGTGGGGCTGGCCCTGTGGCCGCTCAGAGCCACATCTGGAGTTCGCTAGGCACCGTCCTGAGTGCCCAGCACCTGCACCTGGAAGGCAGACGTGGGTGGTCAGTACTGAAGAGCCACAGCGACATCGGGTAAGGCCAGCCTCTTTGGGGACAGTGGGCTCTGCACATAGCAGCTAAGTCCCCTCTTAGCAGCTGGGGAGTGGCGTCTGAGTATGCCTGTGTGTGTGCGCATGCGTGTGCATGTGCGTGTGTGTGTGTGTGTGTGTGTGCGTGCGTGTGAGCATGTGTGCATGGAAAGACATGTCTGCTCCATAGGCAGTGAGGTCTGAGGTGTCCACCTCTGCTGGCTGAGGCAGGTCGGGAATCGGGGTGCGGGGCTGCGGGAGCAGGGCTGTGGGCTGTGCTAGGGCTCCGGGGCCTTTGGGGGGGTAACCCTCCCGACCACAGTACCAGCAGCTTGACCAGCTCCGCCTTGTGCATGGGCTGCAGGCCGTCTATGCAGGACTTGAGCTCGGTCAGGGCTGCCTTGGCATCTGCATTGACCTCATACTTGCCCAGGGGCCCCTCGTAGAGCTCTTCTGGGGACCCCACCAGCAGCGTTTGTAGAAATTCCATGAAAAAGTCACTGTTGTCCTCGCCTGTGGACAGCCCTGTATCACCAGGGCGAGAGAGTTCCAGAATGGGAGGACTGCGGTCCAGCCCCAGCCCCAGCGCTCCCCGGTCTCCAGCCTCAGTGGTCTCCAGACTTTCCCCCTCAGCGCCCGCCTCAGCCGCCGGGTGTCCCCGCCCCACCTGCCCACAGGCCCCTCCCGTCAGCCCCTTCGCTCTGGGCCTGGGTCTTCTCTGTGTGAGGTTGGCTGGGCTGGGCTGGAGTGCAGTGGGGTGCAGCAGGGTGGGGACAGGAGTTGGGGCCCAGGGTGGTTGCCCCGTCCGTCGTGTCCTGGGACGGAGGAGGGCTGGGTGCTGGGAAGGCACATAGCGGTCCCTGCGGGTGGCAGTGCCTGGACGTGTAGCTGCCCAGGTCCGGCCCCTCCCCCAGGCCGGCGTGCGGGAGGGCACAGACTCACCGCAGGCACAGAGCAAGGTGACAGCCAGCAAGAGGAGGGCCCCGCTTCCCTTCATGGCAGGCGCGTCCCTGGGGAGCCGCCTGTCAGCCGGCTTTATGCTCTGCGGATGGCCCCTGCGGGGCAGGGCGGGCCTACCTGGCAGGACTGGCCAGTGAGAGGGCAGGCAGGGCCAGCGAGGGCGGGGACCAGGCAGCAAGGGGCTTGGGGCCCAGGTGAGGGGCAGCTGTGAGCCTGGTCAGTAGGGAAGGGGCTGGGCTGGAACGCCTCCAGGCCTTTCCCTCAGGGTGGGAGGCCCCCTCTGTTCAGCGAGCCCCATGGGTCGGCATAGGGCTCAGGGCTCGGGGATTTGGGCTGGAGGCCTCCACTGGGGCAGGTGTGGCAGCAGAGGGGTGGGGGCCTCCCGGGCGCTGGGACCGGGGCCTGAGGGGGACGGAGGGGCATGGGTGGGGCCACCCTGGAGGCCTGGTGGGTCACCGTGTCACCGCAGGGAGTGAAGAGGGGCTGCAGTCTGAGATAGGGCTTCTTTCTGGGGCCTGCCCAGCCCAGGGCAGTCCAGGGTCTGGGGGAGACGGTCACAGCCCACATAGTAATGGAGCGGGGGGGGGGGGTGACACCTGAACTACTCCAGCCAGCCATTCCTCGGCTCTGTCGTCCCTGTTTACCCTCCTGTCCCCTTCTGCCACCTGGTGGCCGCTGGCATCCTCAGGGACCGTCCTGCTCACCTTGAGGACCCGGAGATTCAGCTAGCCCCTCATCCAGCACCAACTTCACCACCCCAGACAAACTGCAGGGTGGGCCTTGTACGCAGTAACCGTGACACTCTTGTCCCAGCCCCTCGCTCGCCTCTGCCTAGCCCCGAGTCCATCTCAGACCCCAGACCCGCGTCCTGCGCCTCCCTGGACACACACAGCTGCTCACCACTGGCGCTTGTGGAGCACGCTTGTGGAGTCACCCTGCGCTAACATGACATGGAGCCCGAAGACGACATCGCCTGTGTGTGCACGGGAGCCCAAGAATGCAGGAGGAATCGTGTGTGATGAGGCCGCGGGTGGCAAAACGACGTGGCTGCCGGGGCGAGGCCTGCCCCGGCCCCGCGCTGCCCGGGGCCTCGCCGTGGCTTTCGCATCCCTGCAGGAGGCACCAGTGCTCAGGGCCGGCTCTGAGGGAGGCCGCCCTGCCCTCCCGTCTCTAGGGTGCAGCCCTGGCTGGGTGGACGGGTGCCCTTTGTGCTGCGCTCCGCCTGCGGGTTCTGTCCCTCCCCACACCCCAGCCCCTGGGCGTTGCTGCTGTGACCCTTCCCGGCCCCGGGCCCGTCATGCTCTGCTCGCCCTGGCAGCTGCCGCTCGTGGTGGGGCTGCTGCGCACACAGCCCACCTCGCCTCCCACGGCTCCGTCAGCCGCCGTCAGGGCTGTCCCCAGCCTCGGCCGCTCCGACGACGGCGCTCTCCTCACCTCCGATTTCAAGCGAGCCTCCCTCTGGCCATGTCCTCTGTCCCTCAGCTTGCTGACTCCGGTGCAGGCTGGGCAGTTACTCACAGGGCGCCCTGGCTGACCACCGCTGTCCTCACGGCCTTCCCGCCCGCCTGGGCTCAGTTCGCCAGGCCTTCAGCGCTCACACGTGCACCGTCTGCCCGCCTCCTGCCGTTGCTGGATAGTCCCCTCGCCTTCCTCTCCACCTGCCAGGCCAGCGGGAAGCCCGGTGTGGTGTCCTGTGGTGTCCCAAGGGCCACGGAGGTCGGAGGACACAGGAGTGATGAAACCTGGGTTCCTGCGTGGGGTGCGGAAAGGGGTTGAGGGGCTGGTGAGTGTGGTGGAGCCCTCCTCTCCTTCCCTGCTCTCAGTGTGGGGCCCTGGGAGGGACCCCCATGGTACGAGGCAGGGGCGCAGCCGGCACAGGCAGCGCCCCGTCAGCCCCCCCCATTCCTGGGCGAGCGGGAGGTGGGGGGGCCTTTCCCCACACGGTGCCCCCAGGGGAACCCCTGCCCTGATCTTCCCAGCGCAGACACCGCGGGCCCCGCGCCACGTGCCGGAGCCTCCCTGGCAGCTCCGCGCGCCTCGCGTCCGGCCTCCGCGCCCCCCGCCCGGCGCGGGGCAGGCGGGTGGAGGGAGAGGGGCTGGCGCGGGACGCGGGTGCCCTGAGGGGAACGGAGAAGACGCCGCCGGCCGAACCCTAACCGGGTGGACGTGACCCGCGGCCCTGGAGCTGGGGCGACACCGGAAACTAGGTGTTTCTACGGCCGCCCGCGGGTGCCGGCCGCACCCGCCCGGAGCCTCGGAGACGCAGCTGTTGTAAACAGGCATCTGCGCCGTTAGTATTTTTCATTTCCAGGTTTTTAAAAATAGTTTCATTTAAACTGATTTTAGTTGTAAACTATGCGAAATTGGTAGGACGTTCATGAGTATTAGTCACTTACTCCGTGTCACAAATTGCCCCCAAATTTAAGGGCTTAAAACCGAGGCGCGACCGGCCCCGCCGCCCCCTCGGGCGCCGCTGCCCTGGGCGCCCCGCCCCGGCTGCAGCAGCAAAGCGTCGTTCCCCACCGGGTCCGCGCCCTGAAGCTTCCGTCTGGGGACGTCTGCTTCCCAGTGGCCTTTCGGTTTCGTTTCGTTTTGTTTTGTTTTTGCTGTAACCGCACGTGACAGAGGGGCAGTGGCACTTTCCTGACCTCTTTTACAAGGTCACCAGTTTCCTTCCTTCGTGAGGGCTCCGCCCTCGTGACCTCGGCACCCCTCGACGGCCCCGCCTCCCGGGCCCTGAGTTTGGCACACGCGGAGCAGGGTGTTGAGCCCACGGCAGGGTGGGCGGCTCAGGGGAGATGAGTTCGACCGCAGTCCCTCCGTAGCTGTTGGCTGGCGGCCTCCCGCGAACCCCAGCCACACGGCCTTTCCGGAAGGCAGCCCGCAGCAGGAACAGAGCCTGTAGTGGAGGGCGGGAGGGGGCCTGGTCCCACTGCGGGAACGCGAGACCCTGGGCCTGCCAGGTCCAAACCCACTCTTAAACTTGCTCCTTGCACGTATTACTTATTCCCCCATTTAAAAAATTATTAATTTATTTTGCTTCAGTGAGTCCAGTTCTTTGCAATGAAGAGTCCCAGCTGACGTGGCAGAGTCAACAACCCCAAGACACACTGCCCCCATGGAGTCCTCACTGGGTGGGGCGGCTAGGGTCACGGGGTGGGGGGGCGCGTAGATCTCAGGGGAGCTGCTGATCAGCTCTGTCCCTGTCCTGGGGGGGGAGACCCCAGAACAAGGAGAGGAGGGCCAGCAGCGGGGGAGGTCCCTGGATGGCTAATGGATTTGTTGTATTTTCCTTATTTTAGGGTTCATTATATTAATGTGTATTTTTACTAGGAAATCACCCATTTCCTCCGTTTCCAGTTCGATGTAATAGGCTTCTCTTATTTGACTTTTAATTTCTCCTCTCTAGTTTTTTTAATAGAATTGTTACTATTAATGAACAAATATTAATACATTATTATTAAGTGAAGTATCTGTTGTGATCAGGTTCCCGCATCTGGGCTCGGCCTGAGTGCTGGTGCCTCTGTCTGTCAAAGCCCTCAGCATCTTCCAGCCAGGGAGGGGGTGCTGACAGTTGGGAACCGGTGACTGCACTGTGGTGTTAGGGTAGCACAGAGTCTCCGCTCTGTGCCGGTGACAGACACTTGATTCCCTAGGCCGCGGGAACCGAGGGTAGTCCTGTGCACAGGGAAGTGACCAGATCAGATCCTTAACTTACAAAGACCAAGCTGGTCATAGTGTGAGGGTCAGCTGGACGAGAGGCCGGGAAGCAGGGAGACCAGTGAGGAGGCTGGGGAGAGGTGGCACTGGCCGGGCCCGAGGCAGGGACCGTGAGTGTGGAGAAGGAACAGGGGCATGAGGTCCAGAGAAGGGTGTGGTTAGTGCTGTCCTGAGGACAAAGCTGACAGATGTTCAGTCAGCACTTACGGGGAATAAGGCGACTCGGACACCCGTAGGAGAGGTGATTCTGCTAAAATGAAACTATTTGCTAAACTCTGGATTTATCCAGCCCCTAGGAGGTAGAGGAAAGACTGAGAAGGGAAGAGGAGGAGAGAGAGATGAGTGCCAATCATGTGTTGGGCAGGAGCTGACGTCACCCTCACATAGACCCCTGACAGGGAGCAGTTACCCATGTGACAGAGAAAGGGACTGAGTTTCCAGTTCTTTGCCTGAAGTCGCACTGCTGGGGCAGGGGCAGGAGTTGGCCCTGCACCTGTCCGGCCCAGTCACTCCCCCACATGGCAGCTGCCACCACACGCTCTGCTCTGAGCTGTCGGGACCTCAGAGAGGGGAGCATGGCAGAAGCGGACCGCGCCCCGGACTGAGGAAGAGCAGATGTAAAAGGCTGGAGAGACGGCGGGTGTAAAAGCAGGGATCATGGCTGTAGGATTCTGGTGTCTTTTGTACCCCGTGAGGGGCCGGGCCACCTCCCTGCCCCACCGTCTCCCACCCTTAGGTGCTTGCCCAGCCCCACTCCAAAACCAGCTTAGTGTCTGGCAAGTGGGACCGAGGTAATGTGCAGATTTCCTTTACATAGAACAACTGAGTTCAGCCCAGCGCTGCGGGGACGGCTTGGGTGACTCTGTGTTCGGGTCCCGTGTGCTCTTCTGGCCCATGTAGGCCTCGGTTCTGGACTCAGAGCTGTGTTAGGGTCAGCCTTCGGTTTAAATACCCGTGAGATGGAGCTAATAGTTGTCCCTGCCTCATCTGGCAAGTGGGAGCAGTGGCTGAGATGAGGCGCGTGAAGGGCCTAAAATATGATTTTTCTCAAGGTGAGCTTTGTACCAGGGGTCTGGAGTCTCATTTTGAAGTGGAACTTGCAAAGAAACGCTCTTCTCTGCTGCCATCTCGTGTGCATCTTGAGAATGACACCAAGTAAGGTCACCAGGAAACGTTCTTTCTCCAAAGGCTTCTGAGCCAGTGAGGAAAGTGTGTCAGACCCAGGGTGGTGCCCCAGTCATCCGTGCCTTGGGAGCTGCCCACCGGCATGTGCAGTCCTCGTGGTGACACCTGGCACAGGGCTTGGCATACCCTGACTCAACCGCCTTCTCACCTGGCTCTCACCTGTGCGAGCCTCACGCTGCCCTCCCTCCTGGCTCCCTGGCTTCCCCGGAGCAGTTTATGGGCTAACACCGTGCTTAGATACTCTCTGTACATCACCCTATCTGGGGGCAGTGGGGTGCCATCAAAGATTTATTCTGCATGTAAACTAGGCAGGCCAGAACCAGACCAGAGGAACACAGGTCTGAGAGTGGAGAGCTCGGGTGTGGAGAGACCGCAGAGAGGCCTGTGGGAGCCAGGCTGCAGCCCCCAGGGAGAGCTGGGTTGGCCGGCTGCCACGGGGTCCGGGCTCTGGCCTGGGGCTGGAGCTGAAGGGGCCTTGGGGACCCCACTCCAGGTGCAGCATTTGCAAGAGGGGCTGAACAGCAGGCTCCTCGGGCAGCTGTGCAGGAACTCCACCCCCCCCCCGCCCCCCACACAGCTGTGCTGAGTGGACCTGTCAGGCGGGGTAGAGTCCGTCGGCTTTGCCCTGGCAGAAAGTGTCCTGTCCAAGGCTGGGGCCACTCGAGTCAGAGGGCAGGCCTGGGGTGGGAACTTCATGCTCTGGGGGGCCTGCAGGTGTACGGAAGACCTGGGAACACAGTGGAGAGTCAGCCAAGGCCCCTGAAAACATCCCAAACCCACAGGCCACGCACACAGTCGGTGACCCCGGGCTGGCGGCAGCCCGGATCCCGCTCCCCGCGTTCTCCGTTCCCATCACCATCCGGCCACCTCCATGGTCCTCTCCACTGTCCCTCCACTCCAACTAGGCTCAGGGCTCGCTCTCTCCCCCGCATCCTCACTTTGACAAGGCCGAGCTCCTGCTCTGGGTCAGTCTCCCTCCTCTGCCCTCCCCTCCACCGGGTCGCTTCTCTCCCCATCCTCTCCTGCCCGGCCGAGAGGGACGCCCGCTGCGTGTCTGTCCTCAGCCCGCTCTTCTCAGCCACCAGCTTCGTACTTTCCTCTTCTGCCCTGTCCCTACCCTTTGACCCTTTGTTAATCTCGTTTCTTTCCACCGCCCTCCTGTGGGGCTCGGCACCCCGCCAACTTCCTCTCTGTCAACCTCTGGCCATTTCTTCGCCAGCTCCATGGTGGCCCGTCCCCACCACCCTTAGGCCCGCCCGGCTCTCGGGTGGCCCATTGTCGCCAGCCCTTCTGCCGTGCTCAGCCCTTTCCACCGTCTCTGCTGCTGCTGTGGTGGAGCAGTTTCCACGCTCAGCCTGTCCCCTTACCCTCCACTCTGCTCTTTGACCACTTGGGTCTTCTGGGGCCTGTCCTCTCCCAGGGCCCAAGCCAGGTACCTGGAGAGGCGGAGCCCTGGGATCCAGGTGGGTGTGGAAAAAGGAGGCTCATCACTGAGGGGGGGTGGAGTGGGGGGCAGGGGTCCCTATCGTTCTGGTAGGCCTGAGAACCCTTGTGTTCCTTTTGGGGTTCACATCATTCACCCACATTTTCTTTACATTTTCTTATGAGGAAGACTGTGTCTTTGGGGTGCAGGTGGCCAGTCTACTTTCCCAGCTTTTGTCCTTTTCATTTTGACGATGGAGCAGTGTGTGCTGTGCGGCTGGCTTCTGGGTCGTTTGTTAAGCAGTGGGATTCGTCAGTCTTTTCTGTGCAGTTTCTCTGTCGATGACATGCTTGGAAAGGCCGTGCCTAACCCGATAATATAAATTTTTACCTCAAAAATGTTTGTGTTGTTTCATCTTTGGTCTTTCTGGAATTGTGTGTATGTATGAGAGTGTGTGTGTTGTGTGTGTGTGTGTGTGTGTGTGTGACAGAGAGAGAGAGAGAAATGGAGATGATTTTCCCATAGATGACTATCTAATTTTTTCAGTACTATTCACTGAGAAGATTTCTCTTTCCCCAACCTTTTGCAGTATTATCTGAATGTTGTACTCAAGTCATGGCTGTTTCTAGGTCGATGTCTGGCATGTTTATTGTTTTTTAAATGTCTGTGAATCCACACACCAATACAATCCCAAGGCACAATTTTTTTTGGATCCACACTTGTAGGACCTCTGAGTTGGGGTGCATCTCACGAGTCATAAATTAACTGGCAGCGTTTTTCTTAGTGTCATGGAACCAATGATACACCTCACAATAGCGTCCAGGATTCAATGAACTGGCCATAATGGTGGCTTTAAAATTTTTTCCTACCTGGTGGGCCTTGTCGTACCTTGTCGCTTGTTTTCCTGCCCTCAGTGTTCTGAGCACATCCAAAGGGCAGGGCTCTTCTGCAGGGATGGTGCAGAATACATTTCTAGATGATTTAAAAGCTATCTATCTACATTTGCGGCCCCGTTTTCCATCAAAGGATTAAAAAATTTTACCTACTTGTTTTGTTACTTGTGCTAAACTCGATAGCGCTTGATCCACCTTCTTTTGTTGTGAACTCGCCCAAAGAAAGTGGCCCCCAAACTGTGAGCTGCAGGACAGTCACAGCCCATGGCCCCCGGGCCCTGGTCCCAGGGGCCGCTCACACATCAGTCACCCTGGGACTCTGCTCTGAACCTGGCCACGCAGGCTGGGGCTCTGTGCTGGGCACGACTCTCACAAAAGGGCAGTTTGTACTGGGTTTTCAGAGAGATTCCCTTGTGCCTGTTGATTTTTAATAATTAACCATCTCAAAATAATCTATATGCCAAAGAGGTATATTTTGGGGTGACATGTTCTGCTCCCCCTCACATGGATGTACCCAAGTTTGCTTAATGCATTCTTCCATTGAAGGACATCCCACTTTCTTTAAGTTTTTAGCCATTATGAATAAAACACTTGTGCATAATTACATACTAGTTTTTATTTGGCTGTAGTTTTACAAAGCGCTTGCATTAACACTAGAGGCATGATTTTGGACCCTTTAGGAAAAACTGCTGAGCTACCTTCCAAAGTGGCCGTGTGTCCCGCCGGCAACGAATGAGGGTGCCGATAGTGGTCACCATCCAGCAGCTGGCCATGTCGTTTGTCTGGAGTTGGCAGTTCTAACAGGTGTGTGGTGCCGTCTCGTTGTTTTAATTTGTAATTCTCTAATGTCATACGATGTTGAGCTCATTTTTGTAAGCTTATTTGCTTTTAGTTGTTGACCAGCAAGAAACATCCAAACACGTAGAGAATTTTCATGCGAGTTTATTTGAGCCAAACTTATGACACGCTCAGCACTAGATCTCAAGCTCCATAGAACATCTGCTTCGCAGTTTCTTTTACGCATTTGGAATTAAGGAGGGAATGTAAGGATGATAACATGAGCGTGAGAGAAAGCAAGGCCAAAACTGGGCTGCAAACCAGTGACGATCATGTGCTGTCACGTTTTGGAGGAGGGATGAGAAGAGCATTTCACAAGGGTGTCACCTAGGTGCACAGAGACAGTGGACAGGGCTTGTCTAAGGCAGAGAGAAGCCTCCCAGTGAAGAAGTTATGCCCGGGGCATGACGACCCCCCTTGGCCTGCCCAGTTAGGGACTTGTGATTAGATCATGAGGTCACGCTCCACAGCACCCCTCTTCTTCTCCGGACTGCTTTTCTTCCTTGGCCGGGTGGCTGTTCAGATCTTCACCCAGTTTTAGTGCTTTAGTTGTTTCTTTTAGACTCCTTTGTATGGTTTGAGCAGAAATCCTTTATCAGATACAAGTTCAAGTTTTTTTGTTGTTGTTGTTAAACTTTGTGTGCGCAGTCATGCTCTGCGCACTACCCACACATCGGTCACTTAGTAGCCGTCTCGCTTGTCACACTGACCATTGCGCTGTCTGTCACAGTGCTTGTGTTCAAGTGACCCTACTTTACTTCATAATGGCCAAAGCACCAAAGTAGTGAAGCGGCAATTTGGATATGCCAAAGAGAAGCCCTAAAGTGCTTCCTTTAAGTGAAAAGATTTGGATATATGTACAGGAAAAGCAGTCTATAGAGGGTTTGATGTCACCCACAGTTTTAGGCACCCACTGGGAGTCGTGGAACATGTGCCCTGCAGATAAGGGGGACGACTGTACCAGGCGCAACAAAGTTCTGTCATGGAAGAGATATCTTTAGTCCTGTGACATGACATAGAGCATTCTGTGCATCACAGTGAACATAGATTCTTTCAATAAACTAATACTGAGCTCATTTGCAGATGTGGTTAGCATCTTAGAAACATCCTATGTATGGTTTTTATCAGAAGTCTTGGTTCACAGCATAAACGAGAGGAAGAAATTGCACATACACCCTCTGCCCCCACACAAGCATGCCTCCTGCTGCTGTATCTCAACCCCCACCAGAGTGGCACGTTTCCTATAACTGGTGAACTTACCTTGATACGTCTTAATCACCAAAGTCCATGCTGTTTTTTAGGATTTACTCTTGCCTTTCTCAGAAGGGAGCCCCTCTTTCTTGTGGGGAAGCCACACTCTTAGAGAAGAATTCTGCTATTAGGGGGTGAAGTCTCATTCTAGGGGTGGATTCCCACTCTAGAAGGGGTGAGCCTTGCTATAGAAGTGGGTGTTCTGTTCAAAAGAGGGTGTCTCTCTTAGGAGGAGCCCCATTATTTTGGGGACAAGAACACTGTTCAAGGAGCCAACTCTTGTGGGGAGACCACCTTTTAGTGGGGGTCCCACTCCTAGCTGAGCCTCACACTTAGTGGGGCCCTGCTCTGGAAGAGGTCCCATTCTATGGGGGAGCCCTGCTTTCGTCTGGGAGCCCCATGCTGGGGGAGCCCAGCTTTTTGGAGGAGGCCCCGCTGTAGGAAGAGCCATGATCTAAGTGGGGGCTCTGCTCTGGAGGGGAGTGCCACTTCTAAGGGAGAGCCCCGCTCTGGGGGTGCGGAGCTCCACTGTAGAAGGGATCGCCATGCTCTAGGGAGGGAGCAGGATCCTGTGCGAGTGTAGGTTCCTGGACTCAGAACTGTGTTAGAATCAGTCTTCAGTTTAAATACCTGTAAATGGAGAGAATACATTTTCTGCCTCATCTGGCAAATGGAAAAAATATGTTAGATAAGGTATGTGAAGTGCCTAAAACAGGATTTATATCAAAGTGACCTTAGTACTAAGAATCTGGATTCTTATTTTAACAGTGGGCAAAGCCCTTAAAGCAGGGGAAATGCCTCTTCTCTGCTGCCATTCGTGTGCATTTTGGGAATAGCACCAGAATGTGGGTCATGAAACGTTATTTGTTATCCTCTGCTGCCATCTCATGCGCATTTTGGGAATAACACCTGAATATAGGTTATCAAGTGCAGGTCATTATCAATATTCATTCTCTGCTGTCATCTGGTGGGAAATTTGGGAACAACATGACAGTGCTGCTCATAGTTATTTCTGCTACTTTTTCATGTTCATTTTGAAAATAACACCCAGGGAATGTCATTATGAAAAGTTTTTCTCTGCTGCCATCTCGTGGGTATTTTGAAAATAACACCCAAGTGTATATCATTAAAATTTATTTTCTGCTGCTATTGTGGGCATTTCGGGGATAACACAACAGTGCATGAAATAAAATGGTTACTCTTTTCTGCCATGTGGTGGATATTTCAGGAATAAAACCTGGTGTAGGTCACCACAAATATTCAATGTCTGCCTTCATCTATTGTGCATCTTGAGAATAACATGAGCGTAGTAAAATTTGTTCTTACTGCCATCTTCTGTGTTTTGGAAATATCACCAACTGTATGTAATAAAAATGTATTTCCTGCTGCCATCTGGTGGGCATTTTAGAATAACACCCCAGTGTGTTTAATCTTAATTGTTCTCTCCTGCCCTCTGGTCTGTAGTTCGTGAGTAACACCGCAGTGCATGTCTTGAAAACTTATTTCTGCTATCTCATGCATTTAAAAAATATCACTAAGGGTCTTTTGTTATGAAAAGGTTTTCTCTGTCACCATTTTGTGAGCATGTTGTGACTATCAAGCCATGAAAGTTATGCTCTGCTGCCATCTGGTGGGCATTTTGTATATAACACAGCAATGCGTGTTTTTGAAAAGTTATTTCCGCTACTCTCTAGTGCGCATTAAAAAAAAATAACACCCCAGGGTATATCGTTATAAAATTTTTCTCTGCTTCCATTTTCCAAGAATATTGGGAATAACACAGGAGTTCAACTCATGGGCATTATTCTCTGCTGGCATCTCGTGGGCATTTTGAAAATTACTTCCAAGTGTATACATCATCAAATACTTTCCATTGGCATGTGGTGGAAACTTTGGGAATAAAACCTTACTGTAGGGCATCATGAAAGTTCATCCTCTGCCCCAAATTTTTTGTGTCTTGTAAATTATACAAGAGCGTCAGTAAAAACATATTATTCTCTGCCATCTCGTGGGCATTTTGAAAATTAATTCCAGTGTATACATGAACAAATATGTTCCGTTGGCATCTGGTGGAGACTTTGAGAATAAAACTTTACTATAGGGCATCATGAAAATTCATCCTCTGCCCCAATATTTTGTGCTTCTTGAAAATTACATAATAGCGTAAGTAAAAATGAATTATTATCTGCTGTCATCTGGTGGGTATTTTAGGAATAACACCGAGTGTTGTCATCATGAAAAAAATTCTGTACTGCCATCTTGTGGGCATTTTGGGCATGACATCCCAGTGCCTGTCAAGAAAAGTTTTTAGTGCTATGTCATGCATATTTTAAAAATAACCCAGCATATGTCGTTATAAATTTTTTGTATGCTGCCATTTCGAGTGAATCTTCTGAATAAAATCGGAGTACAAGTTATAAAAAAATTGTTATCTGCTGTCATCTTGTTGACATTTTGATAATAACATGTAGGTGAATGCCATCATAAAATTTTTCCTGCTGCCATCTTGTGGGCTTTTGGGGAATAATATCCAAGTGTGGGTGGTCATGAATATTCATTTTTGCCACCACTTTGTGGGAATTGGGGAAATAACCAAAAAAACCACATCGCATGTCTAAAACAGTTATTTCTGCTGTTATCTCATGCAGAAATAATAAACATTAAATGGCAGCAAAGGTAAAAATGTCATAACGTCGTGCCCAATAGGCACTCTTCTGTAATACACAAAGTGCCCACCAGATGATCGGAGAGAACAAATATTCATGATGTCAGACACTCGGTGTTATTCCTAAATGCCTACCAGATGACAGCACATAATAACATTTACTTACATGCTGGTGTATTCCAAGATGTAAAGTAGATGAGAGAAGAAAATATATTTTCATGGTGCTGTTTCCAAAATGCCCACAGGATGGCAGCAGAAAAAATATTTTTGACTTCTGCCTGCTTGTATTTTCAAAATGCCCACAAGATGGCAGGAGGAATAATTTGTCATTACGTGAACTCCCGTATCTTGCCTAAAATACATATGAAATGGTCGTTATAACTATTTGCTATAATGACATCCCTTAGGTATTATTTTCAAAATGCACATGATATATCAGCTGAAATAATTCTTCATGACACGTGCTGTGCTCTTTTACCAAAAACACCATGAGGTTATTTTCTAAATTGCCCACCAGATAGCAGCAGAGAATGAAAATTCATGACAAACACTGGGGTGTTATTACTAAATTATACACCAGATGGCAGCACATAATAACTTTATTACTTACATTCTGGTGTTATTCCAAAGATGGGCGCAGGAAATGAATTTTCATGATGACCTATACCCGGGTGTTTTTTCTAAAATGGCCACCAGATGGAAGCAGTAAAAGTATTATGACATTCACTTGCCTGCTATTTTCAAAATACCTGTGAGATGGCAGCAGAGGATAATTTTCATAACAAGCACTCCTGTATTTATCTCAAGATATACATGAAATGGCCACTGAAAAAACATTGCTCAATGACATGCCCTTAGGTGTTATTTTCTAACTGCATGAGATCACCGTATAAATAATGGTTTATGACATCCGATGTGGTGGTATTCCCAAAATTACCACCAGATTGCAGCAGTCAATGAATATTTATGATGACTTACTTTAGTGTGTTATTTCTAAAATGCTAACAAGATGGCATCAGAAAACAAATTTTCACAATTACATGGACCTTGGTGATATTTTCAAAATGTCCACGAGATGGCAGTGGAGAGCAATTTTTTATGACTGGGTCTCCTATTTCATTTCTAAGAATCACAGAAATTTAAAACAACATAACCTGGAGTGTTTTTAACTACACACGATATAGCAGCAATACATTTTCTTGACCTACACTATGGTGTTATTCCCAAAATGCCCACCAGATGGGAGCAGAGAATAATTGTTTTACTTACAGTCCTGTGTAATTTCCAGATGCACACGAGTGTGGGGCAGAAGAGAAATTTTCATGATGACCTACAGTAAGGTTTTATTCCCTAAATTCTCAAGAGATGACAACAGGAAATTTTTGTGATGATATACACCTTGAAGTAATTTTCAAAATGCCCACTCGATGGCAGGAGAGAACAATTTTCATGTTGCACTCTTGTTATTCTCAAGATTTACATGAAATGGCCCCAGAAAAAAATTTATAACAATATACCCTGGGGTGTAATTTATTATTATTATTATTTATATCTACAGCACCTGGTCTTCCTAGGTAGTCCCCCCTCCAAGTACTAACCAGAGCCGACCCTGCTTAGCTTCCAAGATCAGACGAGATGCTGCTTGTTCACGATGGCATGACTGTAGGGTGGTCTATTTTCAAAATTTCCACGAGATGGCAGCAGAGAACAATTTTTCACGACATGCACTTTTTTTTTCTCAAGATGCGCAAAGTGGCAGCAGACAAAACTGTTTCTTGATGACTTTCTCTTAGGTGTTATTTATAAAAGGCACAGGAGTAGCAACAGAAATAGCTTTTCGTGGCATGCGCTGTGGTGTTGTTCCCAAAATTCCCACCACACAGCAGCAGAGATTTAGTATTCATGATGAGAAACATCTGAGTGATAATCTTTAAATCGCCATAGATAGCAGCAGAGAATAAAATTTCATTACGTACATAATCTGTATTTCCCAATATGCACACTGTATCAGGATTTAAAATAAATTTTTGATGACATACATGTGAGCATTATTTTATAAATGCTCTTGAAAATGCAGGAGAGAACGATTTTTCATGACATGCACTCCTGTGCTCATTCCAAGGTAACACGAAATCAAAGAGATAAAAATTTCATGTCATACCCTACGTGCATTCTTTAGTCATACACAAAATGCCCACCAATGGCAACAAAGCATAACATTTAATAATTTCCACTCTGGTGTTATTCGAAGATGCACAGTAGATCAGAGCTGAAAATTTATTTTCTTGATGACCTACACTCAGGTGTTATTTCTAAAATGCCCACCAGATGGAAGTAGAAAAATTTATTACAAGGACACAGTTGTAGGTTATTTTCAAAAGGCCCGTGAGAAGGTAGAAGAGAATAATTTTTCATAACATGCACTCCTGTGTTTATCTCAAGATGCACACGAAATGGCCACTGACAAAAACTTCGCTCAACAAATGCTCTTAGGTTTCATTTTCTAACTGCATGAGATAGCAGCAGAAATAACTGTTTATGGCATGTGATGTGGTGTTATACACAAAATTCCCACCAGATTTCAGCAGTAATGAATATTTCACGATGACCTATACTCTGGTGTTATTCTCAAATTGGCCAGAAGATGGCAGCAGAAAATAAATTTTTGAAGACGTACACTGGGTGTTATTTTCAAATTGTCCACGAGATGGCAGCAGATACTCTGTCTTGTACTCTGATTTTATTCTCGAGAATTAATCGAAATGGCAGCAGAGGAAAAACTTATAATGACAAATTCTGGGGTGTTTTTTTAAAAAATGCAAATGAATAGCAGCAGTATCTTGACCTCCATTGTGGTATTAGATGTAAAATGCCCTCCAGATGGCAGCAGAAAATGAATTTTCAGGATGACAACACTAGGGTGTTATTACTAAAATACCCACCCGATGGCAGCAATGTTTTTTCCTTACACTCGTGTAATTTCCTAGATGCACACAAGTTTAGTGGAAAAGATGAATTTTCATGTTCCCTGCAGTAAAGTTACAGTCCCAAAATTCCCACTAGATGGCAATGGAAAAAATTTGTTGATGATATAAACCTGGAAGTAATTTTCAAAATACCCATGAGATAGCAGCATGGAATAATTTGTCATGACATGCACATCTGTGTTCATCCCAAGGTTAACATGAAAACATAGCAGAGATAAAAATTTCAAACGTCGTTCACAATACGCACTATTCTGTCATACACAAAATGCGCACCAGATGATAGCAGAGAACAAATGTTCATGTGTAACATTTGGTGTTATTTCTGAAATGTCCACCAGATGGCAGCACAAAAAGTTAGATGATATGCACCTGTTCGTGATTTTAAAAGAGGCGACGAGATGGCAGCTGAGAATAATTTTTCAGGACATGCACTGCCGTGTTTTTTCCCAAGATACATAAAATGGCCGAGGACAACTTTTCATAACATGCTCTTTGTTATTAATTTCACATTGTACAAGATAGCAGCTGACATTACTCTTTATGACATGAACTGTGGTCTTCCCAAACTGTCCACCAGATGATAGCAGAGAATGAATAATCATGAGGACAACACTCAGGTTAATTCCTAAAATACCCAACAGATGGCAAGAGAGAATAAATTATCTATTGTTATGTCATTCCCAAGATTCACACAGGATTAAGACAAAAAAGTTTTCATGATGACCTACGTTAATGTTATATCCCAAAGGACCCACCAGATGGCAAGGAAAATAATATTTTTGATGACATACAACTGGCGTAATTTTTAAATACTCACGAAATGGCAGCAGAGAACAATTTTTACACTTGCAGTGGTGTGTTGTACCCAAGATTAAATGAAATGGGAGCAGAGAAAAATTTCATAAAGGCGTTTCATTGGTGGTATTTTTTAAATACACAAGAGACCAGCAGAAATGTTTCATGATGCGCAATCTGGTGTTATTCCCCAAATTCCCAAAACATGCCTACAAAAAATGAATGTTTATCATGACCAACTCGGAGGATTATTCCTTAAATGACCATCGATGGCAGCAGAAAATAACTTTTGATTACTTACGCTCTGGTGTTATTCCTAAATGCCAGCCACATGACAGCAGAGAAATACATTTAATTACTTATATTCTGCTCTTTTTCCAAGATACAGAGTAGACGAGAGAGGAAACTATATTTTCAAGTTAGCGTACAATCGGGTGTTATTCCAAAATACCTACAGGACGGCAGCAGAAAATAAATTTTTACGATAACATACACTTGCGTGTTATTATCAGGAGATAGCAGCAGAGAATCATTTTTATGACATGCACTCCCGTGTTTATCCCTAGATGCACATGAAAGTGCCACAGACAAAAACTTTTCCTAATGACTGTCTCTTCCGTGTTACTTTCTAACTGCATGAGATAGCCGCAGAAATAACTAGCTATGACACGGGTCATGGTGTTATACTCAACATGCCCACGAGATGGCAGCAGAGAATAATTTTTTTGTGACACGCAATCTTTTTTTTTTTTACCAAGATACACATGAAAAGGCAACTGACAACAACTTCTCACGATGACATGCCCTTGAGTTTTTTTCATAATGAACGTTAGATAGCAGTATAAATCACATTGTATAACATGCGCTGTGGTTTATACCCAAATTTACCACCAGGTGGCAGCACAAAACGAGTTTTTACAAACGCTGGTAAAATTCCCTACAAGCATACAAGATGTGGGCAAAAAATTAATTTTCATGATGTCCTGCACTCTGGTGTTATTGCCAAAGGTCCACGAGATGGCATGAGAGAATAAGTTTTTATGAAGACATGCACGTGGGTGTTATTTTCAAAATACATACGATAGGAGCAGAAATAACTTTTCAACGTGCACTGTTCTGTTACTCCCAAAATGACTACCAGATAGCAGCAGAAAGTAAATTCTTATGATGACATACACCCAATATGGCCACCATATGACAGCAGAGAATGTATATTGTGATATTGAAACTCAGGTGCTATTAATAAAATATGCACAGATGGAGCAGAATGTTCATTTTTATGATGCTGTACAGTCTGCAGTTTATCCCATATGTCTACAGGACGGCAGCTGGAAAAAAATTATATGACACACACATAGGTGTTGTTTTTTAAATGTCCACAAGATGCAGAGAACAAATTTTCATGAGATGCACTCCTGAATTATTGCTAATAATCACACATTATGGCAACAGAGAAAAAAATTATAACGAGATCTCTGGCAGTGTTATGGTCTTAATGCAAACGAGTCATTTGCAAAAATAATTTTTCACGACATGCACTGTTGTATTATTCCCTAAACGCACACCACATAGCAGCAGGAAACAACTTCTTACACTTACATACACGTACTTGTTATTTTCAAAGTGCCCACCAGATGGCAGCAGGGAATAATTTTTCCTGATGTGCACTCTTGTGTTTCTCACAAGATGCACATGAAACGGCCACAGCAAAACCTTTGTTTAACCAAATCTCCTCAGGAGTCATTTTCTAACTCCACGTGATAGCAAGAAATAACTTTATGATATGAGGTAGGCTGTTATTTTCAAAGTGCCCACAGGATGGCTGAAGAGAGTCACTTCATGACATGCACTCCTGTGTTTTTCTTAAGATGCACACAAAACAGCAGCAGAAAACTTCATAATGACAATCCCTTGAGTTTTTTTTCAGAATGCACGTGAGATGTCAGCAAAATAACATAATGACAAGCTCTGTGTTTTATTCCCCAAATGCCCACCAGATGGCAGAGATAATACATTTTTATGATGACATATACCTGGGTGTTATTTTCAAAATATCTACGAGGTGTTCCCAACATTCACACGAAATGACATTAAACAAAAACTTTTCATTATGACATTTCCTTAGGTTTATTTTCAGAATGCACGTGAGATAGCAGCTGAAATAACATTTTATGACACTCTGTTGTGTTCTTCCCAGAATGTACTCCAGATGTCAGCTAAAATGAATACTCATGATAACCTACACTAGGGTGTTATTCTGAAAATTCCCAGGAGATGGCAGCTGAGAATTACTTTTTATGATGATATACATCCGGGTGTCATTTCCATAATGGCCACAAGCTGACATAAGGAAATGAATTATTCATGCTATCAAATACTCAAGTGTTATTACTTAAATATGCACAAGATGGCAGCAGAGAATACCTTTATTACTTACACTCTGGTGCACAAAGATGAGTGAAAAAAACGAATTTTCATGACCTGTAATCGTGTGTCATTCCTAAAATCCCCAGCAGACGGCAGCAGAAAAAATAGTACATGGACATACACTTGCATGTTAATATCTAAATGCCCACGAGATGAGAGCTGAGAATAATTTTTCACGACATGCACTCGTCTTATTTCCAAGATGAACATGAGATGGCCTCAGACCAAAACTTTGCTTAATGTAATGGTCTTAGTTTCTATCAGCTGACATAGCAGCAAAAAGAACTGTTTGTCATATGGCTTGTGGTGTTATTCCCTAAACTCACAGCAGATCGCAGGTGAAAATGAATTGTCACGATGAACCAACACCCGCACGTTAATTCTAAAATGCACACAACATAACAGCCGAGAATCACTTCATGACATGCACTCTTGTGTTTTTGCTAAGATGCACACGAGAAGGCAGCGGACAAAAACATTGCGATGACTCGCCCTTGGGTTTTATTTCTAAACTGCACATGAGATAGCTGCTGAAATATCTTTTACTGACACGCGCCACGCCGTTACACCTAAAATTCCCACCAGAATGAATAATCCTCATGAGAAACACTCAGGTGTTAATCCTAAAATACCACCAGATGGCAACAGAGAATAAGTTTTTATTACTTACACCATGTGGTATTCCCAAGATGCTCACTATATTAAGGTATAAAATACATTTGTTATGACATACACGTGGGTGTTATTTTCAAAACACCCACGAGATGGCAGGAAAGAGCAATTTTTTGTGTGACAGGAACTCCTTTGTTCATTTTAAGATTAACACGAAAGGCCAGCAGAGATAATAATTTCATAACATCATGCCCAACATGCACTCTTCCGTCATACAATACGCACCAGATGGTCGCAGAGAACGACTATTCAGGATGTCAAACACTCGTTATTCTAAAATGTCCACCAGGTGAAGCAGAGAATAACTTTTTATTACTGCACTCCGGTGTAATTCCAAGATGCACAGTAGATGAGAGAAGAAAATGTATTTTCATGATGGCATACATTCAGGTGTTATTCCCAAAATGCCGACAGGATGACAGCGGAAAATCAATTTTCATGACCTACACTTGTTACTTTCAAATAGCCCACGAGATGGCAGCAGAGAATAATTTGTCCTTATATGCACTCCTGTGTTTTCCCTAAAATGCATACGAAATGGCCGTGAGCAACTTTTCATTAAGACAAGTGCTTAGATATAATTTTCAAAATGCACATGAATTAGCCGCTGATATAATTCCTTGTGATGTGTGCTGTGGTCTTGTTCCAAAGTGCGCAACAGATAGCAGCAGAGAATGAATATTCATGTTGAGAAACACTTAAGTGTTATTACTGAAATATACACCAGATGGCAGCAGCGAACAACTCTTTATTACTTCCAGGCTGGTGTTATTCTAAGATGCACAGTAGACGAGAACAGAAAATATATTTTCATGATGGCATACATTCGGGTGTTATTCCCAAAATGCCCACAGCATGGCAGCAGAAAGTAAATTTTATAATGACATACACGTGCTTGTTATTTTGAAAATTCCAACGGGATGGTAGCAGAGAACAATATTCCTGACATGCAATCTGGTGTTTTCCCCAAGATGCTTTCATAATGGCAGTGGACAACTTTTTGTAACAGCCGCCCTTGGATTATTTTCAGAAAGCACATGAGATAGCAGCGGAAACAATAGTTTATAAAATGTGCTCTGTCCTTCTTCCAAAAGTGCCCAGCAGATGACAGCAGAGAATGAATAGTTATGAATATACATCTGGGTGTTTTTTCAAAATGCCTACATAATGACAGCAGAGAATCACTCTGGGACCTTCGCTTCCTGGGCTCCGCGGGGCCGAGCCTCAAGGGCGGAGGGCGTTGGGCAGAGGGTGAGGTCTCGGGCGAAGCGTTGCCTGGTGGTGTGAACGGTGTCTCCGCCTGGTTTTGGGCAGGTCCGGCTCGGCCCCGGCGGGGAGCGCCGGGGTGGGTAGGTCTGGTTCAGGGTGGGGTGGGGACTTAGCAGGGCTGCACCTGCCTAGTTGCCCAGGTGTCCGAGGATTGGTGGGGCATGGCCAGGCTGGGGTCCTGCTGAATGGCCTAGACTGGGGAGGCAGGTGGTTCCGGGCCTGGGCAGGTCCGGGATGCGAGAGCGCCCACCCAGTCCTTCTGCACAGGCGCAAACCGGCCAAGACCCGTGGGGCCTTAGTGCGGCCGGCAGACCCTCCCCTGCTCCCCTCAACTGCTCAGCCCTGGACATGCAAGCACGGATGTCTCCGGCGCCAGGGAGGTCAGCCTCGAGCTCTTGGATGGCAAGCGACAGGTTTTCGTGTCTAGGGCCCTACCACCCTGAACGTGCCCAATCTCGTCTGATCTCAGAAGCTAAGCAGGGTTGGGCCTCGTTGGTACTTG
Source organism: Eonycteris spelaea (assembly GCA_003508835.1). Classification (NCBI taxonomy): domain Eukaryota; kingdom Metazoa; phylum Chordata; class Mammalia; order Chiroptera; family Pteropodidae; genus Eonycteris; species Eonycteris spelaea. The sequence continues at coordinate 486,382 of PUFA01000436.1, forward strand.
GATGGGAGATTGTCTGGGAATACCGGGCGCTGTAGGCTTTTGCTGCCCTCTCCTTTTGCCGTCCTCCGGCCGGGGTTCCCCTGGTGGCCCCGGGCTCTGCTCACTCGCTCGCTGTCTCGGGGGACCCTGCGGGCGGCCGAGCCCAAGGGCGTCTCCAACGCGGCGCGCCCGCGCCCTTGCTCGCCCTCACCTGCTCTCCTGCAGCCAGTCCTGGGCTGTTTTCTCTCACTGCTCCAGGCCCTTCCCTTCCTGGCTCGTGGGACCGAGCCCCGAGGACCGCCATCTCTGACACGTGATGGAGTGTGCTCGGTCCTGGGACGCGGGACCCGCCACCCCCGCCCGCCCCCCAGAGGCCTCAAGTCTCCGACACGCTTCTCCCACCCTTCTCACCGGACAGCCAGGTGCCCTTGGACCAGGTGCGAGGCTGCCCCGCACATCCAGGACGAGAAGTGGGACCGACCAGCCGCGTCAGAGAGGCCGAGACACACGAGACGTGCGCGTGCGCGGCGAGAGCCCTCTCACTTACACCCACACACACACACACACACACACACACACACACACTCCAGGGACCTGTGCGTCTTGCCTGTCTCCTGGGGGACCCCAGGCAGGACTCATAGAACAACGAGACTCCCTGAGCCCCGACCTGTACCGGGCACCGGGTACGGGGCACGAACCGCCTCCCAGCCCGAGCCCAGCCCCGGCACGACCGCCCCCTGCTGCTGTGGAAGCGGCCCTTCAGGGCGGCCGCAGGGTCTCGGGGTCACAGTCGGGGTCCGGCTCTGTGCGTCGGGGTGCTCCTCTGTGTGTCGTGTCCCTCTCTCTGCCAGGGCAGGCACTGGCTCGCTCTCTGGGATCTCCTCTCTCGTCTCTCTCTCTGTCTCTGTCCCTTCCATCCTCACTGTCTCTCTCTGTGTCTGACCGCAGCCAGCTCCCACGCCCCCCCCTTTCCCCAGCGACCCCGTCCCCTCCTTCGTGGCTCTCACTGGGCCTCGCGCCCTGGAGGCCGTGTCCTCCTTTCTCCTTCCCTCCCTGTCACTCGCTCTGTCTCTGTGTTTCTCTGTCCCTCTGTCTCTCAGCTCTCCCTCTCTGTCTGTCTGTCTTGAAGGAGAGAGTCGAAGTGAAGGCAAGGGGCAGCGGACTGGGCGGGTCCCTGGTCCCAGTAGAGGGTGAGGGCAGCGTCTATCTGAAGCGATGCCTCAGGGTGTGACCGGGAGTTCCGTGTGTGTTCGGGCAGGTCGGGCACGGCTCGGCGGGGAGGGAAGGTGTGCGTCTGGGTCAGGGCCGAGCCCGCACTTAGCCGGGCCGCAGGTACTAGGTGGTCCGGTGGCCGAGAGCATGCGGGGCAATGCCCGGGCAGTGGTCCTGCCAAGCGGCCAAGACTGGGGAGGCGGGTCGCCCGGGATGTGGGCAGTTGGGGGATGCGAGAACGCCCACCCAGACCTCTGCACTGCCGAGAATCGGGCAAGGTCCGTGGTGCCTTAGCGGAAACCCGCACCCCCACAAGAGATGCACTGCAGGCACGGGCATCTCCGGCGCCCGGGAGGCCAGGCTGGAGCTCTTGGGGCGGTAGATGACAAGCTCTCTGCTTATGGCCATACCGCTCTGAATATGCCTGATCTTGGAAGCTAAGCAGGATCGTGTCTGGTAGTACGTGGATGGGAGACCTCCTGGGGATACCGGGTGCTGTACGCTTTTGCTCCCTCGGTTTTCTGCCCTCCAGCCAGGGTGCCCGTGGACGCCCCCGGGCCCTGCTTGCTCGCTGTCTCAGGGGTCCCTGGCACCCGCCCGAGCCCAAGGGCTGCACGAACGTCCGCGCGCCCCGCGTCACGCCCACCTCCATGTGCTCTCCTGCAGCCAGCAGCCCTGGCCTGTTTTCTCTCTCGCTCAGGCCTTTCCCTTCCTGGGGCCGAGCCCCAAGGGCCGAGAGCTCTGGGTGGAGGTCGAGTTCGTTGGCCAAAGCGTTGCCAGGTGGGATGGCCGGTGTCTCCGCGTGGTTTTTGGCAGGTCCTGCTCGGCTTCGGCAGGGAGCGCAGGGGAGGGGTGGGTCTGGGTCAGGGCCGTGGCCTGGACTTGGTGGTGCCGCACCTGCCTAGGTGCCCATGTGGCCGAAGATTGGCAGGCCACGCCCGGGCCCGGGTCCTGCCAAGCGGCCAAGACTAGGGAGTAGGGTGGCCCGGGGCCTGGTCAGTCCCGGAATGCGAGAGAGACCGAAACCTTTGGCACGGCCGGGAACCTGCCAAGGCCCGGGATGAAGGAGGGAGAGGCGTGCGCGCTCTCCCTCCGCCCCCCGAAGCCTTGTGCGCAGCGCTGGAGGGCTCAGAGCGCGGGTAGCCTGTTTCCGGCGAGGGGTCTTCGCCGCATCACCCCTGGGGCCAGTGCGGCGGCATGGTGGGGGTGAGGCCGTCTGAGCGGGTCGCGAGTCGCAGAGGAGAGCGTTCGGTCCACTCCAGCTGCAGCCATGGCTGCCGCTCCTGCCCCCGCTGCGGCTCTGGCCGGTCTAGCGGAGGCCGGCTGCCACTCAAGGCGGGGCGGGACAGGAGAGGGGGACAGGGGTGGGCGGGAGGGACTGAGGGAGGGTCAGGGAGCAGGGATAGGGGAGAGGGCACCACCAAGGCAGTGGGGGCGTGGCTCGGAGTGAGAAAGGCTATGAAAGGACAGGAGTTATTTCAAAGTGAGGTGAGTACCAAATGTCTGGAGTTTTATTTAAATGGTGAGCAGAGCCCTTAAGGCTGGGAAACGCTCTTCTCTGTTCCCATCTTGTGTACTTTTTGAATTAGCACCAGAGTTTAGGTATTGAAATCATTCCTTATCCTCTGCTGCCATCTCGTGCCCATTTGGGGAATAGCACCAGAGTTGGCTCATGAAATGTTATTCCTTATCCTCTGCTGCCATCTCGTGTGCATCCTGGGAATAGCACCTGTAGATAGGTCTTCAAGTGTAGTTGATTATGAATAGTCATTTTCTGCTGCCATCTGGTGGAATATTTGGGAATAACATGACAGTGCTGCTCAATGTTATTTCTGCTTCTTTTTCATGTTCCTTTTGGAAATAACACCCAAGGCATGTCATTATGAAGAGTTTTTCTCTGCTGCCGTCTCGTGGGTAATTTGATAATAATACCCAAGTGTATGTCATCATTAAAATTTATTTCCTGCTGCCATAGGTGGGAATTTGGGGAATAATACCGGATCGTATGAAATAAAAAAAAGGTTACTCTTTGCTGCCACGTGGTGAAGATTTCAAGAACAAAACCTGGTGTAGGCTATCGTAAATATTCATTATTTGCCTCATGGATTGTGCATCTTGAGAATAACACGAGTGCAATAAAATTTATTCTTGCTGCCATCTGGTGGGCATTCTGGGAATAACAACACAGCGCAGATCATAAAATGTTGTCTCAGCCTCTGTGCAAGGTGCATTCTGAAAATTAAACCCAAAGGAATGTCATTATAATCGCCTTTTATCTACTGCCATTTCATTTGCATCTGTGTAAAGACACAGGAGTGCATGTCATGAAGTTATTCTCTATTGCCATTTCGTGGGCATTTTAAAAATAATATCCAGGTGTACGTCAGCACAAAATTATTTTCTCTTGCCATCTGGTGGTTATTTGCGAATAATGCCATATTGGATGGCATGAAAAATTTTAAAAAGTGGTGCTATCTCGTGCACATTTAAACAATAGCACCCCAGGGTGTGTCGTTATAATTTTTTTTCTCCCGTGCCTTTTCGGGTTAAACTTGAGTATAACATAGGACTGCAAGTAATGACGAACTGTTCTCTGTTGCCATCTCGTAGAAGTTTTGATAATAACACTCAGGTGTATGTGAGCAGAAAAATTTATTTTCTGCTGCCACCTGGTGAGCATTTTGGGAATAACGTCATAGTGCGTCCCATGTAAAGTTTTCTGCTGCTGTCGTGCGCCTTTAAAGAACACCACTCCGCCGTGTGTCTCTATAAATGTTTTCTCTCTTGCCATTCCGTGTGAATCCTGAGAAAAACAAAAGCACGTATGTCGTGAAATTTGTTCGCTGCTGCCATCTGGAGGGCATTTCAGAAATAATACCTGCGTGTTTGTTATGAATACTTATCTGTCGTTACACGGTGAGCATTTTCGGAATAAATCACAGCTCATGTCATAAAATGTAATTTTGCTGCTATCTCATGTGCATTCTGAAAATAAACTCTGTGGAATGGCATTATGAAAAGTTTTCTGATGCCATTCCACGTGCATCTCGTGCAAAACACAGGAGTGCTTGTCATGACGTAATTCTCTGCTTTAGTCTTGTGGGCAATTTGGAAAATAATATCCTACTGTAGATCATCTTGAATACTCATTCCGTGCTGCCATCTGGTCGTCATATTGGGAATAACACCATAGCACATATCGTAAGCAGTTATTTCTCTCGTTATCTCGTACAGTTAGAAAATGTCACCTAAGGACGCTTGGTTGAACCAAGTTCTTGTGCATGGACATCTCATGTGTATCTTGGGACAAACAAAAAAAAGGACATGTCATGAGAGATTATTCTCTGCTGCTGTTCGGTGGGCATTTGAAAATCACAGGCAAGTGTATGTTAATATAAAAAGTTACTTGCTGTTGCCATCGGCTCAGCATTTTGGGGATAACACAGGAGCGCACGTCTCGAAAAGTTATTTCTGCTACTACCTCATGTGCATTTAAAAAATGACTCCCCAGGGTATGTTGTTATATTTTCTTTTCTGCTGCCATTTTGTGTGAATCTTGGGAATAACACAGCAGTGCATGTCTTGAAAACTTTGTTTTCTGCTGCCATCGCGTGGATATTGAGAAAATACCAGCGTATTCATAAATTTTGTTTTCTGCAGCAATCTTGTGGGCATTTTGAGACTAATACAGTGTAGGCCATCATAAAAATTAATTTTCTGATGCCATCAAGGTGTATATTTTATTATATTTTATTATAAACACCTGAGTGATCGTGAATATTCCTTCTCTACTGTCCAGAAAGGATCTATGTCATCATAAAACTTTACACTCCGCTGCCATCTGGTGGGCTTTTTGGGAATAACACAGCGGTGCATCGCATGAAGTTATTTCTGCTGCTATCATATGCGTTTCAAATTAGCAGCCATGTGTATGTCATAAAAGTTATTTTCTGCTGCGGTGCAGGCGCGGGCGTCTCCGGGGGCCGGAAGGCCAGGCTCGAACTTTTGGGAATGCAGGCGACAGTCTTTCCTGTCTACGGCTGTACCACGCTGAACGCGCCTGATCTCATCTGATCTCGGAAGCTGAGCAGGGTTGGGTCTGGTTAGCACTTGGGTGGGAGACCGCCTGCGAATACCGGGTGCCGTAGGCTTTTGCCGCCCCCTCCGTTGGTCGCCCTCCGGCCAGGGTGCCCCTGGGTGCCCCGGGGCCCTGCTCACTTGCTCACTCGGTCGCTCGCTGTTCCGGGGTCCTGGGTAGGCCACCGAGCTTAAGGGCTGCACCAAAGTCCGTGCACCCCGCGACATCGCCCGCCTCCACCTGCTCTCCTGCAGCCAGACCTGGGCTGTTTTCTCTCTGCTCTGGACCCTTCGCTTCCCGGGCTCCGCGCGGCTGAGCCTCAAGGGCGGAGGGCGCTGGGTGGAAGGTGAGGTTTTGGGGCGAAGCGTTGCCCGGTGGTGTGGCCCGTGTCTCCACGTGGTTTCGGCCAGGTCAAGGTCGGCCCCGGCGGGGAGTGCAGAGGTGGGGTGGATCTGGTTCAGGGCCGGGTTGAGACTTATCAGGGCTGCACCTTCCTAGTTGCCCAGGTGGCAGAGAGATTGGCGAGGCACGCCCGGGCCGTGGTCCTGCCGGGTGGCCAAGGCTGGGAAGGTGGGCTGGGGCCTGGGCAGGTCCGAGATGCGAGAGCGCCCACCCAGTCCTTCCGCACCGGCGCGAACCGGCCAAGGGCTGCGGTGCCTTAGCGCGGCCGGCGCTCGCTCCAGCCGCCTCTCTAGCGGAACCCCGCAGCACTGCCCCATCCCCTCCTTCGTGGCTCTCACTGGGCCTCGCCGCGCCCTGGCGACCTGCGTTCTCCTTTCTCCTTCCCTCCTGGTCACTTGCTCTGTCTCTGGGTTTCTCTGTCTCTCTGTCTGTCTCTCTTGTTGGAGAGAGTCGACGTTGTTGCGGAGACAGTTAGGAAGAAGAGTCGGAGTCTGGAAATGTTTTTACTAACATGGATAAGGGAGAGGAGGAGTGGCGAGGAATGGCAATGCTAGCAGCCCCTACCCCTGTCTCCACGGCTTTTTATTCTCTCTCGCAAAGCTGGCTTCACAAATCATCATTAGTTACTATCAGGTTAGCAATTACAAACTACAGCCAATTCCCAGACTCAGCCTCAAGGCCACGACCGTGTTTTCAGCTATTTCTTCTCAGGTATCTCTTTCCCATCCGCATCCCTAGAGCAAGAAGTCCCAGAATAGGTCAGGCGTGTGCGCCCTCCCTGCGATGTTTCCTCGTGTGCAAGTCCACATCTGCTGCTGATGACCTTGTTGCTCCAAGCACCAGGCATCCCGTCAGGACTGCAGGCATTTCTCACGACAGATGTGAAAGCAAGGGGCAGCAGTTTGGGCTGCTCCCAGGACCCCGCGGAAGGCGAGGTCTGCGTCTGTCCAAAGCGATGCCATGGGGTGTGACCAGGGGCTCCGTTTGTGTTTGGGCAGGTCAGGCATGGCTTGGTGGGAGAGCGGGGAGGTGTGCGTCTGGGTCAGGGCTGGAGACCAGACTTAGCCGGGCTGCAGGTACCTAGGTGCCCAGGTGGCCAAGAGCATGGCGGGCCACTCCCAGGGCGGGGTCCAGCCAAGCGGCCAAGACTAGGGAGGAAGATGGCCTGGGGCCTGGGCAGTCGGGGGATGCGATAACACTCACCTAGACCTCCGCACTACCTGGAACCAGTCAAGTCCCGCAGTGCCTTAGCCAAAACCCACACCCCCACAGGAGGTGTGCTGCAGGCACGGGCGTCTCTGGCACCGGGGAGGCCAGCCTCGAGCTCTTGGGGTGGCAGGCGACAGCCTCTCCTGCCTATGGCCACACCACCCTGAACTGCCTGAACTTGAAAGCTAAGCAGGATCGGGCCTGATTAGTATTTGGATTGGAGACCTCCTTGGGATACCGGGTGCAGTACACTTTTGCCACGCCCTCCTTTTGCCACCCTCCAGCCAGGGTGCCCATGGACGCCCCCAGGCCCTGCTTGCTCGCTGTGTCGGGGATCCCGGGCAGCCGCCCGAGCCCAAGGGCTACACGAACGTCCATGCACCCTGCGCCACCGCCCACTTCCATGTGCTCTTCTTCGGCCAGCAGCCCTGGGCTGTTTTCTCTCTCCGCTTCAGGCCTTTCCCTTCCTGGGGTCCCTGGGGCAGAGCCCCAGGGGCCGAGAGCTCTGGATGGAGGGCGGGGGCGGGGTCAAAGCGTTGCCCGGTGGTGTGGCCGCGTGTTTTTTGGGAGGGCCGGCTCCGCTTTGGCGGGGAGTGCAGGGGAGGGGTGGGTCTAGGTCAGGGCCACGGCCTGGACTTGGCGGTGCTGCACCTACCTAGGTGCCCATGTGGTCAAGAGATTGGCGGGCCACGCCCGGGCCCGGGTCCTGTCGAGCGGCCAAGACTGGTGAGGAGGGTGTCCCGGGGCCTGGTCCGTCCTGGGATGTGAGAGAGCCCACCGAGACCTTTGGCATGGCCGGGAACTGGCCAAGGCCTGGAATGAAGGGGCGAGGCGTGCGCACTCTCCCCTGGCCCCCCTGCAACCGCGCGCACACAGCGCTGGAGGGCTCAGAGTGCGGGCAGCCTATGCCGGCCGAGAGGCCTGCACCGCATCACCTCTGGGGCCAGTGCGGCGGCACGGTGGGGGTGACGCTGCCCGAGCGGGGCGCGAGTCGCAGAGGAGAGCGCTCGTCCACACCAGCTGCGGCCATGGCTGCTGCTCCTGCCCCCGCTGCGGCTCTGGCCAGTCTAGCGGGGCAGGGACAGGAGAGGGGGACAGGGGCGGGGCGGGGAGGGACTGAGGGAGGGGTCAGGGAGCAGGGATAGGAGGAGAGGGCACCACCGAGGCGGGAGGTACAGGGGAGCGTCAGGGGACGTGGCCCGGAATGAGAAGGGATATGCAAAGGACAGGCGTTATTTCAAAGTGAGGTAAGTACCAAATGTCTGGAGTTTTCTTTTAATGGTGAGCAGAGCCCTTAAGGCCGGCAAACGCTCTTCTCTGCTCCTATCTCGTGTACTTTTTGAATTAGCACCAGAATTGAGGTATTGAAATGTTTCCTTATCCTCTGCTGCCATCTCGTGTGCATTTGGGGAATAGCAGCAGAGGCTGTCTCAGGAAATGTTAGTCCTTATCCTCTGCTGCCATCTCGTGCCCATTTGGGGAATAGCACCAGAGTCTGGCTCATGAAATGTTATTCCTTATCCTCTGCTGCCATCTCGTGTGCATTGGGAATACACCTGAATATAGGTCATCAAGTGTAGTTGATTATGACTTTCATTCTCTGCTGCCATCTGGTGGGAAATGTGGGAAATAACATGGCAGGGCTGCTCATAAATTTATTTCTGCTGCTTTTTCATGTTCGTTTTGAAAATAGCACCCAGGCATGTCATTATGAAATGTTTTTCCTATGCTGCCATCTCGTGGGTATTTTGATAAGTAACACCCAAGTGCATGTGATCATTAAAATTTATTTCGTGCTACCATCTGGAAACAGGCTCAGTTAGTACAATTCTTAAAGAGTAAAAAGAAAGACGTTTGGCTTAAAGTCCCCTCCCCCATCAGACTCTAAGGGCCCTGCCTATCTTTACATCATTTGTGCTTAAACATGGTCTGATGACCCTTATCAATAGTCAGAGGATCTTAGTCCCCAGGGCAATTATCAGGATTTGAGGGAGAAGACCTTTTTTTTCTAAAGAAAGGGGCAAGTAATCCTAATTACTAAAAAAGATTAACTCTTAAAGAGATATCCTATTTCACTCTCTGCTAAAAGATTAAGAAGTTTTAAAGTGGTGTCTTGTCTCAAACTCAGGTGCGGCTTCTGTAGGCAGACTTTGCTCTTTTTTAGGAAACACATTGGAAAAGGTTCTCAAGACTTTTGGAAGTACCATTGTGGGGAGGTAGACAGCATACCTTTGCAGCCCCCAGGTGGTGGGCGGTGGGACTTCCGTGGAGATGGTGAGGAGAAGCTTTGTGCGCAAGCGTTGCTGTGGAGTGTTGGGTAGCAGGTTGAACTTGCTCAATAGTGGAGAAGTCTTCCAGTACAAAGAGATTTGGAGATTTGGCGGGCTCTTTTTCAGATGCCGCCATTTTCCATGGCCCTCCTCCCTCGCTGATAAAAGATGCTTAGGCTCGAAGTTGTACTTTAGTTGAACTTGTGAAAACTAGAGAGTCACCATTTTGCCATGGCTCCAGGAGAATTAATAGCTGGGATATCATCTCCTGGAAATGACTGTAGCTGAAAGATCTGGGACGTGTGTCGGCAGAGGTAAGCAGTATATTTGTTTACCCCGTAAGCCGTTTTGCTCGATTTCTGCAAGATTTGGGAGAATTTAGAAGAGCTGGCTGACTTTTTCCTGTCTAATACGTTAGAGGTGCATGAAAACTATTTTTAAAACTAAGCTATTTGGACTTGGTGACTCCCAGTTTTCTATACTGAAATTTTCCTCACAGAGTGTTCATGTTTTTCTGTGCTTTTGTCTTTCTTACTGTTATAAGATGGAAATACTATGGGGATAGAAATCCTCGGCTTCCTTGGCTAAGCTTTAAAATTTCTTCTTGGCCTATGTCATTGCTAAAATTATTGGGCTGAGGATTGATTGTTTGTATTCGAAAACCTTTTAATTTGGAAAATATGTATGGAAACTCCCAATAGGAATCGTTTCATTAATCTTGGTAGAAATACTACATTCTAAAGACAAATGGATAGGAGCCAAATGAATTATTAATGTTTGGAATTAAGGTCTTTAGCTTGTAAGGTATAATATATGGTAATATCAACATTAGGATAAAAAACGGTCAGGGAAAAATCAAGAAGTTTCCAACAAGGTGGAACTTTAACAAGTTGAAAAAGATGATATTGAGAATCGGTGTTGATCTCTCGGTTTGGGCAGAGTGAAGAAAGAATGGAATAAATCGTTGGGTTTACATCGTGTAGGGTATAGCTTAAATCTTTCTTTTCCTATCTTTCTCTACAGTAGTAGTGAACATTAATAGTATGGATAAATGTTTGTTAGTCACATCTGTAGGAATTTTCTTTGGTTCTCTGTTTCTCCTTGTCTGGTCATAGGGGTGATCAGGCAGGTCTAGAAAGCTAGCAGTACCTTGCAGGTTCTAAAAGCAGTCTGGTTTAATATCTACCAATTTGTGCACTTCTCCTGCCTTAACCCTGTATCAGTTGTTGGAACAGATTTTAAAAGATGTAAAAACATCAAGAAATCTGACCCAAATGGAGGCTGATTTTTCCAAGTCTGATCATAATTACATGGAAGGTCTGAGCATCTTCCAGGGTCCTTCTGCTGAGTCTGTTAGAAATGCCAACACAGGCTATTACTGCTTGAGACAGTTTGAGCTAAACTAAGGAAAACTATTTGAAAGGGTCACTTTTAAAAACAGCAGGTCTCCTTTGTGTCTCCCTAATCCTCTTTTCCTGTCCCTCTTAAACATTGGGAAGAACTATTTAAAAACCTTTGCATTATCAGCTTTTCAGTAGATTGGAAAAGGCTCCACGCTATCAGCTTCTATAGATATGCTAATTGGAGAAGTTCTTCCCAAAGAGAGATTTGGAGAATCCCCGCTCTTTTTTAGATCCTGCCCCTTTCCATGCCCCTCCTTCCTCTCTTTGTGGTAAAAGATGCCTGTGTTTGACAATTCAGTCAAGTGGATTTGAGAAAACAAGAAAGCTGCCATCTTGTTATGGCACCAGGAGAATTCACGGTTGGGATACTGCTAGCTCCTGGAAAAAGCTGTAGCAGCGCGATGATGTTGGAGTGTTGGCAGAGGTAAAAAAGTATCTTTGTACTGTTGGCCTTTGTGTTCTGTATATGCACATGGTTTGGGAGAATGTCTAAGAGTGATGTCATTTTTCCCCTCTAATTCATTTAGATGGGCACAAAAAATTAGTGAGGAGAGTACTTGGACTTAGTGACTCACGGTTTTCTTCTTTGCAAGTTTCCTGGTATTTTGATAAAGGCGAAATTTAAAACCACAGGTCTCCCTCGTCTATCCCTGTTCCTGTTTTCCCTGCCTCAAAAGCTGTGAAAAATAACTAAAAGCTCTTTGCATAATCACTTTAGCAATATATAGAAAGGCTCCAAGTAGGAGCCCAGTCACCAGCTTTGACCTGCCTCCCCAATGTGCCATTGCTTTCTGGGTTGCCTCAATAAAATTTACCTGTGGAGCTCTTCTCATTTTCATGCTTATGGAAATTCCAGGTGAACATATAATAAAGTTCGTAGTCCCAGTATGGAGTCTTAGGTCAAAGTTAGAAGTGTTGTGAGTTCATTGTCTTCTGTAATTTTAGATTGGCAGTTTAAAGGTATTTGGGAAGCCAGCTCATGATTAGATGGTGAAGAGTTTTCTGTAGGTTTGACATTGAGTGGCTGTTTGCTTCTAGGAGGTATTGAGGTACAGCAGGGTAAAGGCTGTGGTCAGCGATTAGGTGAGGTTTTGGGGTTCAGGGACAAGACTACTGGGTAGGAGCTGGGAGTGTGGGTCTTGGTGGGATTTGCCAATCATGGGAAACCCAGGCATCAGGGCTCTGGTCTGCAGCCTAGGCTAAATCTTAGGTACACTCTACCTAACATCTATGTGACTGAGCACGGACGCATGTGACCAGGCATGAGTCTTGAGTCACATACTTGTGACCCACCGTGAACCCATATATTCCTTCTGCAGGCAGACTGTTCTCTGTCTTCTCAATAAGCACACTTGAGTTTTTTCAAGGCTTGCGGAAGCACCTTAGTGGGGAGGTAGTCAGTGTACGTTTGCAGCCCCCAGGTGGTGGGGTGGGACTGTCCTGACATAAATGGTGAGGAGAGGCTTTGCCTGAAAGCATGGCTGTGGGATGTTGGGTGGGGGATTAAAGTTCAGAGGACCCAGGAGAGAAATGGTTTGGTGTGGAAAACTCGGTTATGTTTTATTTTACTTGAGGTAGAAGAGAGGGAGGGTGACTAGTACTTAAGATGTATTTATCTATTTTTTGCTTCACAATATACCAAATCTAAGGATGTTTGTGTTCTTTAGTCTATATGTAAAGGGGAATTGCTTCTATCATAATTCCATCTTGCCTTTCCCTCAGGCTAAGTACTCCTTCAACAGATATGCTAAATAGTGAAGAAGTCTTGCAGAACAAAGATTTGGAGATTTTGGGGGCTCTTTTAGGTCCCACTTTTTTCCATGCCCCTCTTCCCATAGTGATAGAAGATGGTTGGGCTTGAAGGTGACTGTAGTTGAATATGGGAAAACTAGAAAGTTGTCTTTTTTTTTTCTTTGTCCCCAGGAGAATTAATGGCTGGGATACTACTAACTCCTGGAAACTGCTTTGGCTGAGTGGTCTTGGACGTGTGTCGGCAGAGGTAAGCAGTACATATATTTGTTCATTCTGTCTGCCTTTTCGGTATATTCTGTGGGGTTTGGGATACATCAGAAGAGGTGGCAGACTTTTTTTCTCTAATATGTTTAGATGTGCATGAAAACTATTTGTGAAGCCAAAGTACTTGCACTCAGCGACTCCTCGTTTTCTTTATGGAAACTTTCCTTGCTGAGCTGGCCATGTTTTGCTGTGCTTTTGTCTTTCATGCTGTAATAAGAAGGAAATAATGAGAAGATTTGAAGCCTTAGTTTCCTTGGCTAAGGTGTAAAACGCCTTACTGATTTTCATCATTGCTAAAGTTATTGGTTTGATGATCGATTGTTTGTATTGAAAAACCTTTTAATTTGGAAAATATTTATGATAACTCACGAGAGCAATTTTTCATTAAAACTGGTAGATATACCACATTTTAAAAATAAATGGATAGAAGCAAAATGAACTATTTTAAAAGTTTTGAATTACTTCTTTAGCTTTTTGGGTATTATAGTACATGGCAATATCAACATTAGGTTTAGAAGGCAGAAGGAGAAAAATCAAGTTTCCCAACAAGGTGCCACTTGTAAAAATTATTGTTAATAGAGCATTTTGATCATTGGTTTTGATCTCTTGGTCTGTGCAGGGTAAGTAGAGAATGGAATAAATTGTGTTTTCATTGTGTAGGGTACATCTTACATTTTGTTTTCCCGTTTTCCTCCTATAGTAAACATTAACAGTATGGAAAATCAGTTCCTATTCTCTGCAGGAATCTTTGTTCTGTAGGTTTCTCCTTGTCCGGTCATAGGCATGATCAGGCATTTTCCAAAAGCTAGAGGTACCTTGCAGGGTCTGAAAACAGTCTGGTGTAATATTCACCACTTTATTTAGTTCTCCTGCTTTATCCCTGTATCAGAATGGTAACAGATTTCAAAAGATGTAAAAAGATAAGAAATCGGACTAAAATGGAGAAGGATTTTTCAAAGTGATCATAATTCCAAGGAAAGTTTCAGCATTTCCCAGGGCCTTCCTGCCGAGTCTACCAGAAATGCAAACACAAGCCACTACTGCCTGAGGCAGTTTGAGCTAAAGTGAGGGGGAAAAAATTGAAAGTGCCCATTGTAAAAACACTGGGTCGCCTTTGTGTGTCCCTAATCCTCTTTTCCCGTCCTTAGGAATTGGTAAGAACTACTAAAACACCTTAGCGTTATCACCTTATCTGTAGATAGGAAGAGGCCACAATCTAATAGCTTCCATAGATGTGCTCATTGGTGGAGAAGTTCTGCCTGAATAAAGAGATTTGGAGAATCTGGCTTTTTTAAAGATTCCGCGCCTTTCCACAGCCTTCCTCATCTGGTGATAAAAGATGCCTGTGCGTGAAAGTTCAGTTAAGTGGATTCACGGTTGGGATACTGCTAGTTCCTAGAAACAGCTGTAGCAGAAATGATGGAGAGTTGGGAGAAGTAAGCTATATCTTTCCTTATGTATCCTGTTTTCCTTTGTGTTCTATTTGTACATGGTTTGGGAGAATGTCGCCGTGCTGTCGGTGATTTTCCTCTAATACATCTATGTGGGCATGAAACGTTAGTAGAAGCGAGTACTTGGACTTAGTGACTCACACTATTCTTTATGGAAAGTTTCCTGCCCCTTTGAAAAGGGTCACTTTGAAAAACACAGGTCTCCACTGTCTATCCGTGTGCCCCTTTATCCTGCCTCCTTAAAAGTTGTGAAAAATAACTAAAACGTCTTAGCATAATCACCTTAGCAATACACAGAAAGGCTCCAAGTAGGAGCCCAGGAACCAGCTTCGACCTCCCTCCCACTCTGTACCATTGCTTTCTGTGTCGCCCTACTACAACTTCCCTGTCGATCTCTTATTTTCATGCCTATGTAAATTCCATGTTAGCATAAAATGAAATTCCTAGTCCCAGTCTTCAGTGTCAGGTCTAATTTAGAAGTGATGTGAGTCTGTCGTCTCTTGGAAAATTAGATCGGCAGGTAAAAATATTGTGAAACTAGCTTGTCGTTCTTAGGTACTGATGGGTTTTCTATGGGTTTGACCGGCTGTTTGGTCTTAGGAGGTGTTGAGGTGCAGTGGGGTAGAGGGCGGGGTCAGGCATGAGGTGAGGTCTCAGGATCAAAGGGACAAGAGTTCCGGGAGTGAGAGTCCTGGGACAGTTTGCCAATCTGTGAACTCAGGCTCCAGGGATGTGGTCGGTTCCCGGGCTACACCCATCGTGATCCCTCCATGCTTTTCATTACCTACCTTTGAGTCACATTCACGTGACTGAGCATGGTCACACGTGACCCGTCATGACTCTCGATTCCCGTTCTTGCGACCCAGCACGAACCCACACATTTCTGCAGGTAGACTTTGCTCTGCCTTTTTATTAAGCACGGTAGAGAAATTTCACGAGGCTTTTGGCGGTTCCATCACGGTGAGGCAGTCAGTGTCCCTTTGGCTCCCCCAGGTGGTGTGTGTTGGGACTGCCATGAAAAGAAAGGGTTCACGAGAGGCTTTGTGTGTGCAAGGAATGCTGTGGGGTGTGGATAGAGGGTTGATCAGAGGAACTAGGAGAAGATCGCTTTGATTTGTAAACATTTGGATTTTGTTATTTGTGGTGTAAGATAGTGAGGGTGCCTATAGGGTAGCACTAAAATCGGTTTCGCTTTTTTGTGTGTCATATTATATAGCAACTGAAGATATCTGGGTCCATCAGTGTACAGATAATGGGGGACAGCATCTATCTCAACTCTAGCCCGCATTGTCCCTAGTCTAACGACTGCTTTCCTGGATATGCTGATTGATGGAGATATTTCATAGTGAATAGAGAAATTGGGGGGGTTTACGTATTGCCTCTTTTAACCCCTCCTTTTTTAAGAGTGAAAAATTCTCCAGTAAATTAGTCACTAGGGCAGGTCAGGGAGTGATATCTTTAAGCGCCAGCTCCCAAGGGGAAAAAAAAAAAAGCAAACAACATCATTGCCAGGATGCAGATAACAGAACTGTCTACCAGGCCCAATCTGCTATAAGATTTAAGAGTCCCCCAGAAACAACATTTTTGCATCAGACGATAACAGCCAACTTCTGCTTCTATAATCCGCTTCATGTATAACTAGGGTGTAGTTCTAGGAGATGTCCTGTGCACAGATACACTAATGGGTAACTTCTGCCTCAGTAAACCTGCTTGCTTGTTTGATGTGGTTTTAGGCTTTAGAAGCTACCTCCTCTGAAAGCTCGGGGCCGGTTCTCTGGTGGGGAGAGTCAGTCGCCGGCCAGCTAATAAAGGCTCATGATTCATCACAATTGGCTCCATGGGTCTCAGATTTGCACACACCACAACACTCCCTCCCTCGGTGATAAAAGTTGCTCGGTCTCGAAGGCGCACTGAGATTGGATTTGAGAACTAGAAAGCTGCCATCTTCACATGGCACCAGGAGACTTAATGCCTGGAATACTGCTATCTCCTGAAAACTACTGTAGCTGTGAGAGAACAGGGGTGTGTTGGCAGAGGTAAGCAGTCTACTCATCCCATCAGCCTTTTTAGTCTATTTCTGCAGGGTTTGGATGAATTTAGTAGAGTCGCCAGTCATTTTTACTAACACTTGAAGACGGCCATGAAAAAATATTTGCGAAGCCGGCCACTTGGAGTTAGCCACCCCCGGCTTCCTTTGTTGAATTTATTTTTTGACGGATGGTCATTTTTTTTCTGTGACTGTGGCTTTTGTGTCCTTTTCATAAAAAGGAGATGCCATAGGAGGCGAGAAATGTAAACACAGGCCACAACTGCCTGAGTAGAGACTTCCTTGGAGGTGATCCCTCTATCCCTGCTCTAGGAAGCGAGGGGAAGTGTAAGGGGGCACCTGGAATACACGACAGTAGAGATTTGGAAGCGATTCTTCCCGTCTTGCCAAAGCCCATTATGTGAAGGGCTACGGGGTGCTGGAAAACGTGGGAAGAGAGACCTCGAGGCAAATTCTTTCTTGTGGCATAAGCTTGGTATGTGAGGGATCTAGGAGGTCCTGGAAAAATGGTTGAGAAGAGACTTTGAGGGGCACGCTCCATCCCGGCTTCTGCCAGATTGTGGGGGGCAGAGGAGCTCCTCGCGTAAGGGACTAGGGTAGTCTTGGGGGTCGTTATGTCCTCTCCCCTCTCCCAAGCCTGTAACTGGCAGAGGGGGTCATCCTGTGGCCCAGCTGAGATGAATCTTAGAGTCGACTTGTCTATTTCAGCTGTGCCCCCGTGTGAGCGGCAGAGGGCGTCACGTGAGCACCAACAATAGGGGTTACACTTCAAGCCTGAGGAGTTCTCAGGAACACTGTGTCCAGGCTGGTTTACGTCAATACTTCTGACCAGTTTTCTGATTATTATTACCTCAGGCCCAAATAAAGGAAGCACTTCCCATGGGCGATGTTTATGAAATACTGGTCCCAGAAGGAGGGGCACGTGGGCGGAGCTTGCGTGAGAGTCTGGGGCGCGTGGGCGGTCCTGGCGCAAGAGACCAGGGCGCATGGACAGTGCTCCCGCGTGCACCCGGGGCGTGTGGGCAGTCCCCCCGCGAGCGCCAGGGCCCGTGGGCTGTCCCCGCGCGAGCCCCCGGGGCGCGTGGGCGGTCCCCGCGCGAGTGCCCCGGGCGCGTGGGCGGTCCCGGCGCGAGAACCAGGGGCACCTGCGCTGAGCTCACACAAGAGCCCAGGGCGCATGGGCGGTCCCTGTGCAAGAACCAGGGGCACCTGCGCTGAGCTAGCTCAAGAGCCCTGGGCGGGGCGTATGGGCGGTCCTCGCGCCAGAGCCAGGGGCGCGTGGGTGGTCCCCCCGCAAGAGCCCGGGGCGGGTGCGCTGAGCTCATGCTAGAGCCCGGGGCGCGTGGAGGGTGCTCACACGAGAGCCCGGGGCGCGTGTGGGGTCCCCGCGCGAGAGCCCGGGGCGCAGAGGGGGGGCGTGGGGGAAGGGCCTGTGGGCGGTCCTCCCGCGAGCCCCCGTGGTGCATGGGCGGTCCCTGCGCAAGAGCCCAGGGCGCGTGGGCGGTCCTGGCGCAAGAGACCAGGGCGCATGGGCAGTGCTCCCGCGTGCACCCGGGGCGTGTGGGCAGTCCCCCCCCCGCCCCCCGCGCGAGCTCCAGGGCCCGTGGGCTGTCCCCGCGCGAGCCCCCGGGGCGCATGGGCGGTGCTCCCGCGAGCGCCCCGGGCACGTGGGCCGTCCCGGCGTGAGAACCAGGGGCACCTGCGCTGAGCTCACGCAAGAGCCCAGGGCGCATGGTCGGTTCCTGTGCAAGAACCAGGGGCACCTGCTCTGAGCTAGCTCAAGAGCCCGGGGCGTATGGGCGGTCCTCGCGCCAGAGCCAGGGGCGCGTGGGCGGTCCCCACGCAAGAGCCCGGGGCAGGTGCGCTGAGCTCATGCTAGAGCCCGGGGCGCGTGTGCGGTCCTCACGCGAGAGCCCGGGACGCGTGGAGGGTGCTCACACGAGAGCCCGGGGCGCGTGTGGGGTCCCCGCGCGAGAGCCCGGGGCGCAAGGGCGGTACCCCCCCCCGGAGAGGGGGGCGTGGGGGAAGGGCCTGTGGGCGGTCCTCGCGCTAGAGCCCAGGGCGCGTGGGCGGTCCTCCCGCGAGCCCCCGTGGTGCATGGGCGGTCCCCGCGCAAGAGCCCAGGGCGCGTGGGCGGTGCTCCCGAGCGCCCGGGGCGCGGGGGCGGTCCTGGCGCGAGAACCAGGGACACCTGCGCTGAGCTCGCGCAAGAGCCCGGGGCGTATGGGCGGTCCCCGCGCGAGAACCAGGGGCACCTGCACTGAGCTCGCGCAAGAGCCCCGGGCGCGTGGGCGGTTCCTGCGCGAGAACCAGGGGCACCTGCGCTGAACTCGCGCAAGAGCCCGGGGCGCGTGGGCGGTCCCCGCGCGAGAACCAGGGGCACCTGCACTCAGCTCGCGCAAGAGCCCGGGGCGCGTGGGCGGTCTTCGCGCGAGAGCCAGGGGCGCGTGGGCGGTGCTCCCGGGAGAGCAGCCATAAAACTCTCAGTTCTGAGGCAACTTCAGTCAGTGCAGCATCGTTCCTGGAGGTGTCGCGTTGCCGGAACAAGGTACCGCCGCGTCCACACCTGGTTTTCCTCAGCATCTTCTTGGGAGTTTGATCCGCAGGAGGAACAGGTAGGGAGAAGCTTCTTCGTGTGGGAATTCGTCCTGAGGAGGTGGCTTAGAAGTATCTGTCTTCTGAGGCCCTCGTAGAGCAAGGGCCGTTGTAGAAAAATTTTTTTTCTCTGGTCGTCAGCTAGTGCTCAGTGTTGTTTTTCGTGCGGCTGCCCGCTACCCCAGCGACAACGGTGTGGTTTTAATTTGGGGCTCCATAATGCTCCATTTATCCTCGTGTTTGCTGTTATGCCAATGGCACCCTCTTTTGATGACTAGTTTTTGTTTTTTTTTTTCTTCTTGGAGTCAGCGTGCTGTGGAATATAGTAATGGAAACATTCCACCGCATGTAGCGCATCCCGGGGCGTTCATCCCCGACACCTGGTACAGTGGGTGCCGATAGAGCGGCAGGTGTCTCCAATGAGTATGAGCAGCGCAGCAAGAGAGTAGCTTCTCTGCCTTGAGTGAACCGCGGCTGCGTACTGCTCTTTTATAATTCCTTTTCTGGTTTTCTGGCATGGTATTGGCATGGTCGTTCCTAACTAGTAAAAGTTTAGAGAGCGTTCCATAGCGGGGCCAAAATTTTTTTTGCCCTGGACTCAGACTCCGCAGCTGTCCTTGCTTTTCTAGATTTGCTATTTCATACACAGGAGTCCCGTTTGGTTTATTGGTTTACCCAAAACAGGTGTGCCACCCCAGGGTCTCCTGTGGTGATTCAATGATGACATCATTGGGGCTTTCACCTAATTCCCTGTTAAACTCCCAACACCTGTCCCAACGTGGAAAGTGGGTTTCTTTTCAATTCTGATCCGTGTTTATATTTCTGAAGTGGGTAATGAGACTTACTTCCCCAATGTTTATTGTTTTTTAATGACTGAGTGTTGTTTTCTGGCTAGCTCGTTTTACTTTGGATGTTTTTAGTGGTTTGCGAATTTTTTCTGAATTTTGTTCTTTACCTCCAAATAACTACATGAAAAAACACTTACCATTAAAAACGTTCAAATCACATGTTTATTGCATTTAACGCATTTTCAATGTGGTACGAAACTCAGCTGTATCCATTCTCAGAAGGT